>CM038793.1:153853172-154149157 GCA_021764765.1 Vicia sativa | reverse complement strand
ACGAACGTTGATGAAGAACAACATCTACTCGGTCCACACGAACAACTTGCTTAGATCACGGTGCTAGCTGCTCACGAGCAGGCTTTGGTGAGAAGAGTGAGCGGAATTTGGCGAGGATTCGGGACGAATTTGCATCAAGTAAAAGCTTCATCACAGGTCCTATTTATAAGACCACAAGTGTGGGCTAGAAGCTAAAAGCCCAATAATGGTTGTAGACTAAAAGCCCAATAAAGCTCACGAAAAATCATACATTATGATATATCGTGTATCACTTAAGCATGTGGTACCTTACCACATTCCGTATTCCACTTAAGTACACCGTACCCTACGATGTTCCTTATTTACACTATCTCTCATTAATCTATCCTTATGTGTGTGACCACAGAGGTTTCGCGACATTGACAATTATATTAAATCACATTTAACATAATAAGCGATGGCGGTATCTAGCAACACATCACCAAGTCACGAAAATGTCATGTGATCGACAAAACCTTTACGTGATAATACTTGTGTGTATAATTACCGTTTGCCCTTATGTCTATATTGAACACAAGGCATAGACCGTGTCATCCTTGTCGATTCAATATTGGGCCCTCAGACATTTATCCGTTCGCGGGATGGGAAAATTCCATCTAGGTCACTCATGTCCCTCGGCATGCTTTGTGAAGTACCCATCAAGCTGTCTTTATGATCATCTAGTTACGGATAACGTTTGATCGCAATAAAGCACTTGACTCTACATCTAGGGTCGAGTGGTTTCGGTCGAAGGTGGTATGCACCACTTATCACCATGAGAATAACTTATGACACTTTGCATAACATTTTATGTAGTACTCTCATAGCGGGTGAATCCAGTATAAATATTACTCCTAATATTTATACCTATGTCAAGACTTGATAACTCCTTATCCATGATCCATGAGATGTGATCATCAGTCTATCTTCATAATAATCTCAATGCTTTAATGTTATCCGACTTCACAATAAAGCTCGATTATGGATACTTTAAGAATAGTGTCCTTGTGTTTAATGGATCTCATGATTAAGTCACACTTAACATTGCATTAAACAAACCAACTATTCTAGGGACTTTATTATTTCAAAAAAGGAAACATAATAAAGAAAAGCCTTTTATTATTAATAAATAATTCGATACAAGTACCAAAAAGTATTGGCCTCTAGGGCTTACACCAACAAGCTTTTCCCAAAAGGAAACTTAAATTTTTAAATAGTCACGTAAGTTTTTGGAAGTTGATGATGATGACAAGCCCCCCATCTGCTTGGTGAAGCGAGTGCCGCTCGAGACGACCAAGTGTTTTTCTTGGTTATTTTGTCTCTTTGGGTTTTATCACTTAACCGTACTTTTTGTCGTTGCTTTAACTTTTAATTCACATGCTTAATTAGCGTGTTTGTATGAATTACTTTCATGTTTTAACTGCGTGAACAGAGATGTGTGATATAGCATCCCCTAAGTCAAATGGTTTACTTGAAGCCATGAAGACTTAAATTAAAAGGCACAATCCTCTATTCGCTTAGCCGACCTTATTATTATCCCGACATGCAACATCTAGATTTTGTCGGGCTATAGGTCGTAAGTTTTAGAGTGTATTAATAATATTTATTCTTTGTAGGCAAACCAGCCCCCGAGTAGTTTTTTGAGGTTTTCCCAAGTCACACTTTATCAAGTTTTCTAAAATGACTCAAGGCTTTAAGCCGAGTTGTGGCGAAATGTCGGGTTGTGCCTGACACTGATTCAAGAAAAGTATCTTGAATCAAGGCTTTAAGCCAAGTTAAGGAGAAACGTCGAGTTGTGCCTGACACTGATTCAAGCAAAGTATCTTGAAGGCTTTAAGCCGAGTTATGGAAAAACATCGGGCTATGCCTGACACTAATTCGAGCAAAGTATCTTGAACCAAGGCTTTAAGTCGAGTTGCGAAGAAACATCGGACTGTGCCTAACACTGATTCAAGAAAAGTATCTTGAATCAAGGATTTAAGCCAAGTTGTCACGAAACGTCGGGTTGTGCCTGACACTGATTCAAGAAAAGTATCTTGAACCAAGGCTTTAAGTCGAGTTGTGGTGAAACGTCGGGCTTTTCCTGACACTGATTCAAGCAAAGTATTTTGAATCAAGTATTTAAGCCGAGTTATGGCGAAATGTCGGGTTGTGCCTGACACTAATTCAAGCAAAGTATCTTGAATCAAGGCTTTAAGTCGAGTTGTGGCGAAACGCTAGGCTGTGCCTGACACTGATTCAAGCATAGTATCTTGAATCAAGGCTTTAAGTCGAGTTGTGGCGAAACGCTGGGCTGTGCCTGACACTGATTCAAGCAAAGTATCTTGAATCAAGGCTTTAAGCCGAGTTGTGGCAAAACATCGGGCAGTGCCTAACACTAATTCAAGAAAAGTATCTTGAACCAAGGCTTTAAGTTGAGTTGCGGAGAAACGTCGGGTTGTTCTTGACACTGATTCAAGCAAAGTATCTTGAATCAAGGGTTTAAGCCGACATGTGGCAAAACGCCGGGCTGCGCCTGACAATGATTCAAGAAAAGTATCTTGAACCAAGGCTTTAAGTCGAGTTGTGGCGAAACGTCGGGCTTTGCCTGACACTAATTCAAGAAAAGTATCTTGAACCAAGGATTTAAGCCTAGTTATGGCGAAACGCCAGGTTGTGCCTGACACTGATTCAAGCAAAGTATCTTGAATCAAGGCTTTAAGCCGAGTTGTGGCGAAACGTCGGGCTGTGCCAGACACTGATTCAAGCAAGTATATTGAACCAAGGCTTTAAGCCGAGTAGTGGCGAAACGCCACGCTGTGCCTGACACTTGATTCAAGCAAAGTATCTTGAACCAAGACTTTAAACCGAGTTGTGGAGAAACGCCAGGTTGTGCCTGACACTGATTCAAGCAAAGTATCTTGAACCAAAGCTTTAAGCTGAGTTTTGGCGAAACGTCGGGTTGTGCCTGACACTAATTCAAGCAAAGTATCTTGAATCAAGGCAGTGAACCGAATTTTAGCTTTAAGCTGGGTGGAATCCAATTAGGGATCTTCACGTGATTTTGGCTTTAAGTTGGGTTGTACTTGAGCCGGATCACCAAAGGTGAATTCCGAGGAAGGGAGCCTGTTACAATTTATTGATCTTTACAAGCTAGAATTATTTTTAAGGTACCTCATTACCCACCTAAGGGAAATTGACAACACCTTTATTTTTAGCAAATGTAAATGAGATTCTTTACAATCGGCGAGACATTAGCTCATAATACAACTGTATTTAAACAATTTAATTTTGAAATCTACCTGACTTTGTGTTGTCTTCTAAGATTAATTGATCGGGATGCCTTATATGACCCCCCAAGCGTGAGGCTTTGTTAGAACAAGGCGAAACATTTTGACCCAGAGCCATCCCGGCTAAGAAGGACTCTGCTTCGTTGCTTGTCACATTTTTACAACAATACCAACAATTTAAAACAGATATAATATTATTTATGTCTAACACTCTCGTTGATAATTTCAATTGTGAGCTCGCTCTTTTGATGACAAATGTTCGAAGTGATCAATTTTGTCATGCAATAAACTTGAGGAAAACTTGTTAGTTCGTGTATCTAAACTCTTGTTCCCAGTGTCGGCTTTGTAGTTGTCGAACATTTGACTCCTTCGAATGTTTGGAACCAACGACATGATCAACGAATCGAGACTGCAACTTGTTTTCATGTGATCATCGAGCAGTTTGTTTAAACATTTATGGAAATGATATATAGCATGGCCCTGTAGTTATTAACATTGTTCCAGCCTGTTCGTTCAATCAAACTCTGGTACAAACAGTAACATCCATGCAACATGGTTTAACACTACATAATTATGACCCGACGAGTGGTTAGCACCATATTACATATAACAATATTTTAATCAACACATATATGTTGCATGTACAAGTAAAATGTAATCATTTCACTGATAAGTATACAACACCGGTACTCGTACACATATGTTAATTAAGCTCATTAATTTAGAAAACCATAAACTCCACAAAGTTATGCATTACCCATTTCTAGAATAGATTTTAGATAAATTAAAAGTGTATACAAGGATTACTTATCTTTTAATGTTGGCATCAACGATGTGGCTATCCAATTCTTCGTGATCCATAGCTTAGTGACGCGGTGTTACGGTCTCCGGCTGTTTGTTTAGCATATATAGCTTCATTAATAAACTTCCATATAGTGCATGGAGCAAGAAGTCGTTCCCAATAAATTGGTCCCTATGTTATGAAGAATCAACAACTATACATTAATCGACGTAATGTATTGACAATCTTAAACCCAAGATTTTCCTGTAACATTAGATTCTAATCTGCTCATAGAAAAAGGTGTAAAGTTCAACAATCGGACAATATGAAAGGTGTACTATTCAGTGCCTAACAAGTGCGACAATCCAGCAATAACAGAATCGAAAACTGTATGACAATAGTAATCATGATATTCCTAACCACTTATGCTTTGCGTTGATAAAAACCCGAGCCCTTGCATTTTGATGATAGTGTTGACGATATCACCGTAAACTTGGTGTAAGAGTTATCTAACCCTTTAAATAATCCAATAAGAACAAACGTGTAACAATTTCGTTCTTACAGTGTTTGGCATAACAACTACATCACTCAACACCAGCTTTATTATCAATGTCGTAACTAAGGTTACACAGATACAAAGACTACGTAATACGTATGCACATAAAACATGTATTCCAATTTAACCCACGATACTTAATAGAAGCAAATTAAAGTAAGGTACTTGGATTACTTATCTTTACAACTGGAAGCAGCGCGGTGACATCGACTCGAATTTGTGACACTATAATTCTCACTGCCTTGTGCCTCTAAGCTCCATTATGTACTGTAATATGACACATTTGTGACTGCTGCTTGTATTCTTATTCAGTTCTGCCTCAAGTATATGTGTATGTGACATTAACTTCCATTCGGTGCAAAAACATTACTCCTGCAGCATCACCTTCATCGGTGATGTTAGGGCCTGGTTTGTTATATCTGTTCAACTTTGAAGTTGGTGCCGACAAAGTGATCTCTCAACGAATCATAGGAATCATCTATTAAATCCAACTTCATCGCAGCTCTCCCTATTATCACATCTCATTCTGTTGTTGCCACAACCGAATCACCAGCCCATGACAAGACTGCCGATGTCTGTGGTTTCTTTAACACTTAATATCGATATTGCAACAATGGACGGGTCCGCATTGGATCTGTCTTAGAACTCTGCAGATACACATAGATAGAAGAGGCTGGTTGAGAACGTCGGTAGACGTACGAAATATCTAATTCCTTATGACTCGGATCTGTCGCCCTCGCTCCTGCAGCATGTCTCATATAATGCAATTATAATGTAATTAGATGGACAACGGTAGCTACAATGACTATCTATTTCTCAAAGGCAGTTACAATACTATAAGATAAAGCACCCCAACGACGGTTATAAACATAAAAACCAAAAATTTAACATTATTGGTAACTACTGTTATAACACAAAAATTTTCGACCATTGGCCCCTGAAACGCTTTCAAGTTACTACGATCCATTCTATCAAAATACTGACAAATTATAACAGCAACGCATTGTTTAACGTTTTTATCTATGTCCATGTATCAGAACAAGCAACAGCATTGTGCCGAGCATTTAATTATCATAACAATTAAGTAAAAATCTTGAGAGGCAACTTATCTTTTAACGTCGTCAATGGTCTTAATTGGCTTCGAAGTTGTGAATTGGAATCTGCCCATCTGCAGTTCATCACCGACCACCGATGGCCTTGTGACGACCGAGTTGACATCGGAACTTCCTTGTCTCATGAGCTTGTCATGCTCTAGAGATCTCGTCAAATAGGATGGAGGTTATTTACTCTAACTTGACTAATCTGGAAAGTATATGAGAGCATGGGACTCTGGTTCTGAAGCAAAGGAGTACTATTATCCAATAAGGGATAATGAAAGGCGTATTAACCTATGCTCAGTGGTTGATAAGTATATGCACTTGGGAAGTGTCATCCAATCTGTTTGGAATGACCCTTCTGTTTTGACTTGAGAAAACAAAGTTGAGCATACCACATCAAGAGCAAGGTATGTTCACTCAAGGAGGTTTTTCTCGAGCTGAGTCCAATTGTGTTGTATCCCCACATGTTGGATCTGTTGGCTATGCACTAAGGGGTAAAGTGAGTTAGTGAGGCTTAAAGAAGCTAAGGTGGTTATGGTATTGTGCTAACCCTATCATCTACTAGTTTCTTCTTCCTCAGATATCTGTTTAGAGGGAATATCATCTTCAGATGAAGAAGTGTGGCTCATACCACCTCAATGTCAGATAAGAGGTCTGCAGTACATATGTTCCTGAGGTGTGAATCATGCATGTCGCTGCATGAAGTCTTTGTCTGATTATGAAGAATGATTAGTTCTGAAGAATCATCTTGTATCATTCACGGTGATTTACGGTGAAACAACGCTAGTCTTCCAAACTATCGAATAAGCGTTATAATTGTTATTCAAGTCCTCTGGTAACTTGCAGGATCGACTAGATTGATCCTATGGGGTATTGGTCGTTTGGATAGAATTAATAACAAAATAAGTGTTCATGTTTAGAACTTGTATTTAAAGTGTTTTATATATATATCCAGAGTACTTCGATCACAATGCTAAACAACTCAATGACATGATCAAGTAAAATAACATAAAACTGATTTGAACAAGTAAACGCATAAAGGTTCGATTTGCAAAGAAGTGTATAAGTGCAGGAATACTTAAATGGCTTTTAAATGTAAAAGACTTTTAAAGTGAAAGCATGAATATAAAAACATGAAATGTAAAAGAAAAGAATGTAAAACAAAGATATAAAAGTTTTACGGAAAATAAGGCGTTAATGTAAAGAGTTTACGAAATATAAAAGGCTTTGAAGTAAAAGAAACATTTAAATGCAAGGAAAAGTTAAATGACTTTGAATGTAAAGAAGTTAAAAGACATTGATGCAAAGATAAAGGATAAACCTGGAAGGTAAAGATGTTTCTTGAATAATAAAAGTTTTGGTGCAATCATCGTACATCATTCGAGCATTCGTTTCCCTAGCCATGTGGTATTTTGAATGTTCTTGAATTTTTGTACAATAGATATGACACACGAAATCCTAACACTAAGACTCTATTTATACTACTTGACCATAGCAGTCAACATGAGATCTTGCCACGTTCGAACATGCGAACACTGCTTCTCTTGCTTCCAGCGTCTTGAACCGTCTCAGTAGCATATTTTCTAACTTCCAATCATCCGCTCGCGTTTGAATTTCAAATGCCTTGGCCACCGATTCGACCTCACTTCTCAGACATGACCCTACTACCACTTCGAAGCTTCCTTTATATACATCATCATAAGTGCCATTCGAAGCTCCCAGTTTTAGTACATCCATTCGAAGAGCCAATTCTTTCATTCCGAACTGTGACATTCACTTTATTCCCACGAATACTAACATCATTCCGTTTCGAGCTCAATGACTCCATTTCGAATCATATATATCAAAATCTTGCCAACAAAATGCCCCTTTAAAATATGTATTTCGAATCTCTTTTTGAGAAATACTTATTTTAAACATATCCACAAGATTTTGATGTGACCCTGAGCAATCATGACACTGTATATGATTTCCACTACGTCAGTCACGACGGCTCTTGGGTTTCCGAACCGCTTCAAAACAGTTGCTACGGTATGGTGCGGTTATTAAAGACAATGATTATCTTAAATCATGCTTGTTACCAATGTTCACTTTACGCCACCTCATCCGTATCAACCCACGACCTCCGTATCGGGCTTTAGTTGATGAGTGTTTCAACTTCCTTACTATAAAACTAAACAAACTTAGTTTTTTTTTACTCTTTTTCACACTCTAAACTTTTTCTTCTTCTTTTCTCATCAACAAAAACCTAAAAGCTTTTAACAATTTCCAGAAATGTCTTCAACAACATCCCAGATGAAAAAGATTTCCAAGAAGAAAAACAAGAATCTTTGGAGCGATCATGGAAAGCAAAGTCGGTATTCACGAAGGTCAATCCGTGCTTATTCCCAAGGAATCTCAAAGAACAAGAACTCCTATACTCTTCCGGTATTAATCGACCAATCTTTCTTTGGAAAGAGGTTTTCCCTAATGGGCCCTCTTAGTCTTTGAAATCTGAAAGATACGGGACTATCTTCCCTGTTTGTTATGATTTTAAACCATTGTTTAATAAGATGGAAACCCCTAGGTTAGGCACTGAAAATGTGAATGAATCCTCTGCTTGGAAAACGTAGAAACCTCTGATACTCCCCCAAAAGACCCTTTTATTCTAGATTATGTTAAAAGTAATTTTAAGCCGTTTCGATCTTGTCCTACCCATGACGCAGCTTACCAAAACTGGTTTGCTAAGGTAGAGGCTAAGAAATCCCATCAGTGGGAGGAGCTAGGAATTTACAATCTAATCAAATTGTCAAAACCAGGCTTCACCTACAGTCACCCTTTGCTATTTGCATCCTTGTACTTTTGGGATAGTACTTATAATACCTTTCACCTTCCTGGAGGAATGATCACACCCACATTCTTCGATATAGCGGCTATCATAGGATTATCACCAGTAGGAGAGACATATATCCCTGACTCTGAAGAACATTCAAGCATCATTGACTTCGACGTCAAGTTAGCCAGCTTCTCAAAGTTTATCAGTCATTATCACACTGAAGGTGATAGTGTATCGGATGTGGAGCACATTGCCTTCCTCACCCTTTGGTTATCGAGATATGTATTTTGCAGTAGGTCACTACAAGTAGCCAGTAGGTTTATTCCCCTAGCTAGAGATCTACATGAAAATAGGAGAATTTGTTTGAGTGAGCTCTTACTCGTTGATCTCTATGAAAGCTTGAGATCAGCCGTTTCGAGTCTGAAATCTTACACTCCTAAGAACATTTTGCTAGCTGGTCCTTTCTGGTTACTCCAACTATGGCTTAATGCCATGTTTTAATCCTCCTTATCCATCGTTGATACCATTGTAGAGCAAGATCCGGTAGCGGATCGAAATGTCGAAAACGGTGAGAGGTGACTCCAAATGATGATATGGTGATTTCCAAGTTCTATTTTCACAATACATCATGATCTTCTCCAAAAGGCATAAGTTTGAAGAGACTATGGCACCTTTAAGCGAGGACTCATGGACCGTCATGGTTCACCATGTCCCTTCGGAGGCTACTAAGAGTAAAGAACTCCAAGATATCTGGAAAGCTATCTTGCTCCCAAGACTAGTCTCCTCAAGGATCACTCAACCAAGAACCAAATCCTACATTTGCCTACCAACCAATTTCGTTTCAAGACAATTCGGTTTATGTTAGATAATTAGGAACCCTTTTTCAAACTCGGGCGCTATTACCTCGGTCGAACTTTCAAGGCCAGAGAAGCTAAACTGCAGCAGGAACAATATCAAGAGTTTGCCCAGTTCGAATTAATTTCTTTTGAACCAACTCATTTTTCATCAAAGGGTTTTCTAGATTGGTGGACTAAATTCTATCAGTCTTATATGTTTGATACTTTCACCATCCAAAAGAAACTGACCGCTGCATTCGATGTGCAGGTACACAAAAAGAAAGGTATGTTCACTCATGCTCAAGAGATTAAAGCTTTTCAGAATTACTTGAAACAACTTATGATCCCACGCTTGCAAGCCACTGTATATCGGCGTCCCAAACCTTGAAGGAAAAATTTAAAGAAAAAGTCTCTAAGTTCGGACTTCCTTGAGGTTGTCACACGAGGATAGGTATAGGTTGGCTTTCGAAATGCATCCACCTAAGTTTCCCAAACTACCTACCTCGGGCGGCTCGGCTTGATTTCCCCATACCCTTGGTGGTTAACTTGCAAAGAGATGTTCAAGTATCAATCTCAAAAGAAACTAAAGCCATCGGGAGGCGTGACATGGGCTCGACACTGGCTCCATAATTTCCCACGGCATCTTCGCTATGACCTCTCTGCCATGTCGATTCTTTCGAATGAAGGCGCAGGTGCGAATGCTTGGGAAATCCCCAAATAATTCTTTCTTTATTTTAACATTTCGTCTTAATTGTTTGATTTTCAGCCATCGAATAAAGGCATTGCGTCGAAGACCGGGGAAGAGCGGTTCCAACCAACTATCGAAACTAATGACAATGTGCCCCAAAAAGTTCCAACAACTACTCTTGAGACAACAACAACAACAACAACAACCATCGCTCCGACTCCAACAATTTCTCCAAATCCAACAATTGCTCCGACTCCAAAGGTAATCAGTTTATTTTGGTATTTCGACTGGACTTGAATTTATGATTGAAGTCTAATCTTATGTTTGCACCATTTCAGACTAATAAACTTCCACCAACTACTCCAAAGAAGCGAAAGCCTAATACCACTGGGAGGACTCTCAAGGCTGGGGAAAGTTCACCAACAACTTTGAAGAAAAAGCAGAAGAAAGATGTCTCAAAGGACACTAACGTCTCTGGACTCGATTCCAGGGATGTTGCTCCCTTACCAAAATAAAAAAATCCACCTTCGACCTCCAACGTAATGTTGGAACATATAGACAGCAATATCTCTTCAGACAATCCACAGGTGAATTGAATTCGAATTTTTTTTAACAAAGATAGTTATTCGTACCTTAGTGCAAATTTTTAATCTTTCTTTATTTGTGTAGGATGATTCAACTCCAGTACTTACCACTTCGAATCCTCCATCCAAAGCAGCTGCTCCGATCCATTCTTCTCCTCATGGGGATTCAAGTAATCTGGTGCAGAATAAAGGATCCTCAATATGGCGGTTCGGCCGGGGCTCTGAGCAACGGATGATCAAGGCACCGCCTCCTCTCAAAGAGACAAATGAAACAACACCTAAAGATCTTTGAGGAGGTGCCTCCGAAACTTCTCAACAAAAATCCCTCTCGAAATCCCTCGAGAAGCGACAAGGCAACTCAGTGAAGAAGAAAAAGCCAATGCCTCTCGAGAAGCGAAGATCTTAGCGAGGAAGGATCGAGGCGAAAGAGGAGAAGATGCTCAAGATGGTTCGGCGAAGGAGCAGTCGAAGCTCACGATAATGAAAACGATGACATTGAGTAGTGGACTTGGTTGGTGATGGCGAAGATGATGAGGAAGCAAATAATGAAGGTGATGGTGTACCTACCAATGAGCAAATGGAAGTCGAAATGGATGTTACTCCATTGCGCATGGAGCTTCTGAGTCTTCCCAGGTCAAGCAGTGAAGAGGTTAGCCCTCTTAAAGCGAAATGACCCTATTGGGTATATGAAGGCTAAGCGGCTCGAGAGATACTCCTCTTCCTAAAATTGGTCTTTGGTTCGACTCTTGATTCAGCCGATGATAGGGTTGTACTTCTTCACAAGTTTAGGAAGACAATCCTTGATGTGGATCTATTCGAAGTACTCAAGAAAGATAGTACATCCTGCTTTATTATGAAGGGACTTCTTAATCAAGTCGACCTCACCAACTGTTCCCTGGAAGTTAGCACCATTCTATTCGAACTTCAATCTTTGATAGACAATGTATTGGGTGTTTCCTCCAAGATGAATCTGCTACCAATAAGGTTCAGAGAAGCGAGCTGCAATGGGGCTTATGAGCATGCTTTGAAGCTTTCTAAAGAAGTGAAGAGCATGCCATGCATATCAAGCAAGCTAAAGGCGATTATGAACTTGAGCTCAATCCATTCTTCTGGGAGAAAGCAGTTCTAGAACTTCAAAGTAAAATCAAGGAGGCCCAATAGCAACCGATGGCGTATGAAACCAACACTTTTGGCAATCTATTCGAAGAGCTCCTTAATAAAGGACTTGCGAGGCTGAGCGGTGAGCAATTTAAGGGTGAAGTTGCTATCCTAGAAGAACCAAGCGCTTCACTCAACAAAGGCTTGAGTCTTATCGGAGTATCTTGATCGATTAAGGAACAATACCCATTTACGAAGATTGTTTGTTTAATGAATCTTGTATTTCAATGTTTATACGTAACACCTTAAACAACGCCATTTGGCAAGTTAAATCACCATTTGGCTTTTCTTTATATTGTTATGATTACGTTGTTATTATTGAATCTCCTGCGGCGTGGCTTATATTTCTTTAAATATTTCCCATTTACCTTTAGGATTAGCTTATCGCCAACTCTTGATTTCATCGCATTATTTGAAAATGTTTTCATTATTGAAAAGGTCCTTGATAGGTGACCACTTACCTAACGCTTTATTCTTCTTGTCCATGGGCAATATAACTTTCCATACTAAGTCATTAGTCTTGAATATTTTACCTTTTACCCTTTTGTTATATGCCACAGCTACTCTTTCCTTTTGCCTCATCGAATTTCCAATGCATGCACTCTAACTTCATCAACTCAACTAACTCATTCATCACCATTTCCCAATATAAAGAAGATGGGATTTCATTTTTCTTTGAATTTGAGCGATTTTAGATGAATTTCTCTTGGTAAGACCGCATCATGACCAAATGTTAGTTGGAAAGGTGTAGTGTTAGTAGCTTCTTTAGGAGATATTCTCTGAGCCCATAGTATTTGGTCTAGAGTCTTGTGCCAATTTCTTGGTTTTACCAACATGTTTCTTTATCAAACCTATTATTACTTTATTGGTGCTTGACACGGCCATTTGCTTGAGCATAGTATGATGTTGATGTTAGCAATTTAAACCCCATTTCTTGGGCAAATTCTTGCATCTTTCTACGTAATGAGAACAGCAGTGGTGATGCTCTCGGCAATCCGAACCTATAGATAATTTGTTTGTATGAACTCAATAATAGCCTCTTGATCTACAACTATTAATGGTATTGCTTGATCCACTTGGTAAAGTAGTCTATTCCCACCAAGATGTATTTCGACCTTTAGATGAAGCGAGATTGATTTCTCCTATTAAATCTAATGCCCATCCTCACGAAGGGCCATGGTTTAATGATCGAATGCAACTCACTTGCGGGAGCATGTTGAATCCTGCATGTTTACGGCATTCTTCACATCCTTTAGCAAAATCTATACAATCTTTGAGCATCTTGGGCCAATACATCCCATATCGAAATAGCAACCATTTCATTTTATGGCACCTTGATGTGCCCCATGCCCCATTGTGGACTTGATAATGCTAAATATGCCTCACTTTCTCCTAAGCATTTAAATGTCGCCTTCTTGTGTCTTTTGAACAATTCATTTCCCATAAGGACATATGATAATGCTCTATATTTTATTTTTACATCAACATTTAATGTTGGATTTTCTAAGTATGCTATTAATGGACTTATGATCATGTCAGATAAGGTATTTATGGCTAACACTTGAATCCATCTTTATCACCACAACCTAATTTAATACTTTCTAAATCGATGGTATGAGTCTAGTAGCCATAACCCTTCCTCTTATTTCGACCAAATCCTCAAAGTTTTTGGCAGAAACTTTATACCACAAACCAATTGTGCTAAATCATTTGCTTCTTGATTTTCTATTCTGGGTATATGTTGAATATCCATGTATTCAAACCTCTTGAGTAGCCTATTAACTATGACAAAGTATGGCATCAAATTTTCCTTGATGCATTTATATTCCTTTGTTATCTGCTTGACCACTAACTCTGAATCACCTTTAATTTCGACTCTAGTTGCCCCCAATTCCAACAAAGCTTCAAGTCCAACAATGAGCGCTTCGTATTCAGCTTCGTTGTTCGAGCAACGAGGGCCATCTAACTTATACTTGAATTTTGTTGGAATTCCTTCAGGAGAAATTATGAGAACTCCAACACCGCTACCCTCCTTATGGGTCGAACCATCAAAGTATAATTTCCAAGGTTGCATTTTGACGTAACCCATGACCGACTTTTCGACCAGTGAATGGTCCACAATGAAATCAGAAATTACTTGACCTTTCACAACTCTTAAAGTCATGAAAGTAAACGAATATTCCGTCAAGGCTAGAGCCCATTTACCAACTCTGCTATGCATTATTGGTTTTGAAAGCATGTGTTTGATAACATCGAAATGAGACGAAACATAAACATCAACAGGCTTTATATAATACTTAAGTTTCATACAAGAAAAGTATAAACAAAGACATAGCTTTTCTATATTGCTATATCTAGTTTCTGCATCATTCAATACCCTACTTAAATAATATATGGCTCTTTCGATGCCATTACTATCTTCTTGTACTAACATACTACCTATAGTAAATTCAGAAGCAGATATGTACAATCTCATGGGCTTTCCCCATGAAGGTGGAGACAAGATAGGAGGCTGAGAAAGATAACCTTTAATCTTGTCAAAGGCCTCCTGATGTGCTTCGTTCCACTCGAAGGCTTGGCCTTGCTTTAAGCGAAGTAGTGGAGAGAAAGCTTGAGTCCTTCCACTTAGATTCGAAATGAACCTTCTGAGAAAGTTAATCTTCCCCAGTAGAGATTGCAGCTCCCTTTTCGATGTGGGTGCTTTAGTCTCCATAATGGCTTTGGTCTTATTCTGGTTGATTTCGATTCCTTTTTTATGAACCACAAAGCCCATGAAATCTCCAGCCTGCACAAAAAATGCACATTTAAGGGGGTTCATTTTTAAGCCATGTTTTCTCATTCTTTCGAATGATTGGCTCAAATGATGCAAATGGGTTTCTGCAGATATAGATTTGATGACTATATCATCAATATACACCTGCATAAATGTCTCAATAAAATCATGAAAAATAGAATTCATTGCTCTTTGGTAAGTTGCTGACATTTTTAAACCAAAAGGCATCACTACCCATTCATAGGTGCCTAAGGCTCCTGGGCAACGAAATGATGTCTTAGCAACATCTTCCTCAGCAATAAAAATCTGGTTATAACTAGAGTATCCATCTAGCATACTAAGGTATTCGAATCCTGCAGCAGAATCTATTAACATTTACGCCACGGGCATAGAGTATTGATCTTTGGGGTTGCGATATTTAAATCCCTAAAGTCTATGCATATTCTCAAGAACCATTTTCTTAATAACGGTACTATATTTGCTAACCATTCGACATACCTTGTGGTTACGATGAATTTACAACAACCTTCGACCTCGGCTTTGATCTTTGTGAGCCTTCTGGCGTGAATCTCTGGGAGTTTGCTTGATGGGCTTCTTGCCATCCTTAATTGGAAGTCATGCTCCACTAACTCTCTCTTCAAACCGGGCATTTCGTCATAATCCCATAAAGCAATCTTTGTTTTCTTGAGGACTTGATCACCTCTTGCTTGAAACTTGGGCTGAGTTTTGTGCTTATGTAGGTTATTCTTTTTGTGTTATTGTAACACGGTGAACTGACTTTGTAGGTTTTTGTATCGCAAATGTGTGGATAGCAAGAGTCGCCACCGACTTTACTTTTATCCAATTAAGGGAAGGTAAAAAGTACAGAAAAAGACCTTCGTTAGATTCTGAGTAAGGGAGAAGGTTATGAAAAGGGAAGGTATTAGCACCCCTTTCCATCCGTAGTTATCTACGGGCTCTTAGTTGCTCTTAGATCACTTTAAAATTAGTTTTTAATTATTAAATTGCATCCAAAAAATCCCAAAAAATTATTTAAGCATATTAATGTTATTTCCAGCATGAAATATTTTTCTCATTCAAAAATTAGCATTTTTACTAACATTTTCCTCTTATTCGATTTCATCGTATTTTCCGATTTCTTATCTTTTCACAGGTTATCCCGTTCCGAACAATTTCTTTTTACTGTTTTCTTTTTCCAATAATGTAACTGCTTATGGGATGTAATAGTTTTAATTAGGGCTTTTATTTTCCGCAAGTTTAAATTATGTATCTGCCCCAAAGCCATGTAATAGCGTAGGATTTATATTTCCGCACTTTACCTTTCCGCATTTTAAATTTCCGCACTTATAAACTGTTAGTAATTAGGCGTGTATGGCAAGATAAAATGGACATAGCTCACTCATAATACCAAGATAATATACCTGAAATCAACACACTCATTCACACGTGCACCCCTTAGGGTCATTCTCTCTCGTTGCCTTTACGAATACAAATGGTTAAGTCCCTCGAACGTAGAGGTATTCTAGCACCGTTGCCTTCCAAACAAATCATCATAGTCCCTTCGATACAAAGATCATAAACCCACGATGCAGCCTACGAATACATGATCTTGACCCTCGATTGTTGCCTCGAAAATGATGATAGTCCTTGAATGTGCTAGGATACTTCCTGAGTTGCCTTCTATGACCATCGATGTCCCTTGAATGTCCGCTTACATCCAGCGAATGGAGTTACCTACCAACTAATGGTATGGATAGCACTATTCTAAAGGGCGTAAAATAACAACGACCAATTACGAGTAGGTAATAAGACTTTTAGTTGCTTGCTCTATCAAAATACTTTTCACACCACACACTTTTGTCAAAGTTCAAACTCTTTTCAAAATGAAACATTTCCGAACACTTTGTATACATTCCTACATGAATCATTACAAAGTCAAAGCGAAATGCCTTTTTCAAAAACATTTTCAAACACACAGAAAGCATAATTTTAAAGTGATCTAAGAGCAACTAAGAGCCCATAGATAACTACGGATGGAAGGGGGTGCTAATACCTTCCCTTTTCATAACCCTCTCCCTTACTCAGAATCTAACGAAGGTCTTTTCCTGTTCTTTTCACCTTCCCTTAATTGGATAAAAGAAAATTCGGTGGCGACTCTTGCTATCCGCACATTTGCGATACAAAACCTACAAAGTCGGTTCAAGTGTTCTGGCTGGCGACTCTGTGGGAGAGTGCAGGAGGTACTCTACCGGGGATTTTGAGTGTAGACCCTGCCGGAGAGCATTTGGTGGTTGCTGAGAAACCGGGTTAGAAGAATCTGGAGCCCGTTGGAATCTCTAACTGGGGAATAAGAGGTGTATGTTTCCTCCGGTGCACTATCTGACCAAGTTCTGGGTTTGGAAACTGCTGCTGGAGAAAAGGGGAATAGTTGAGAGACATCCACCGGGGATAAATACCTCGGCCGGGGATGTGGCCCGATTAAGTTGAGTGGAATCACTGCTTGGGGATCCTCCTCTTCTTTGTTGGGGAAGATTTTGTGGTGAGTGACATTTCTGTGGGGAAAATGCATTGGTTACTTTCGTCGTCATCTCAATTCCTGAAGCCTGTAGTAATTACTTTCGTATGTTCCTTTCGCATGTTTTTAAATAGATTTTTATTGTCAAATGCATATAATCATTCAAAGCAAACGTTGGACTTTATGCAAACGACAACAGCAACAAATTGTAAAGGGAAAGAAACTTGTATTTATTTGAAATGTGGCGTATGGCCAAGTAGTTTGTACACAAGAAAAGTGAAAAGCTATGCGGAAACAATCTCGTTAAGTTCCAACTATGCTAGTACTCATATATTTCAACTATCTCATCTCCTTGCTGTCAGTAGAAAGTGAGTGAATTGATCTTCGCCATTTGAATCTTGAATCTTGATAGTAGTGCGGAAGTAGGTGATGCGGAAGAGACATAGTCGTGCGCCTAAATCTAACTTTTCCTAGACCGCCCTTTCGGGTTTCGGTCTACAGGATACCCTTTTGCCCAAGCTTCCTTTTCGGGTTTTGACTTGCGGGTGTACATGTTTTGCATATATCCTTAACTTTTGCCGAACCCTTTTGGTTCGCCGGGATGCCTATATTTTTGCCTAGGTCGGTCGACCTAGCGGTCTCTTTATCGTAGTATTTTTGACTATGTCTGCGTTCACGGGGTGTGGGAAGTCTTCGCCATCCATGGTGCTAAGTATCATAGCTCCGGGAAAATCTTGTCTTGACTACAAATGGTCCCTCATGGGTGGGAGTCCATTTGCCCACAGGATCACCTTGTGGGAGAATGATGCGCTTGACTACTAGATCACCGACTTGGTAAACTCGGTGCTTGACCCTCTTGTTAAATGCTCGATCATTCGCACGATAGATCTACCATGGCAAATGGATGCGAGTCGTTTCTCATCACTCAAATTAATCGGTCGGTGCGGACCTAATCGTCTTCGCTAACTCTGCGTCTGGAGGACTACGGTTGAGGTATCTGAACCTCGATTGGTAAGGCGGCTTCCATACCGTATCTGAGAGAGAAGGGGTTACCCTGTTGATGTTCGGCCGTGGTGCGGTAACCATGAAGCGAATGGTAACATCTCATGCCAATCTTTGTAAGTCAACATCATCTTACGTATAATCTTCTTGATATTCTTGTTGGCGGCTTCCCTGCGCCATTCATCTTAGGCCGATATGGAGAATTGTGATGCTTGATCTTGAGCTGCGTGCGAGTTCGGTGATCATCTTATTGTTGAGATTGGAACCGTTATCGTGATAATCCTTTCGGAGTACCATCTTGATAGATAAGATTATGCTTGATGAAGCGAGCCACAACATTCTTGTAGCGTCTGACGAGGGCATACCCATTTGGTAAAATAGTCAATTGCCACAAGGATGAAAGCGATGTCCGTTGGGCGGTGGGCTTGATTTCTCCGATCATGTCAATGCCCCACATTGCAAAGGCCAAGGAGCTGTTAAAACATTCGAGTCTTGGAGGTACATGTACTTTGTCTGCATCGTCGGCATTTGTGACAAGATCGGCGTGGCGGTGACAATCGACTTCCATGGTGGACCAATAGTAACTGTTCTCAAAATCTTTTTAGCCATCGTCGTCCTTTGGAGTGGGTACCAAATCGCCGTGTAACTCTTCCATGATCGTTCCATTTGTTTTCCATTCTACACAGTAGATGGCTAAATCGTGATTGCGCTTGTATAAGATGCCGTTCTTTGAGGAAGAATTTGGAAGCAAATCTTCTCATGAACTTCTTATCATTGTGGATGCCCTGAGGATATTCACGAGTCTCAAGATACCTCTTCACGTTATAGTACCAAGGTTTCTCTTACGTATCAAGCTCATAACAATCTGTTGGTTCGTCAAACTTCTCAATGATGATGCGGGGAGCCTCGTTGTCCCATCTAACCTTGAACATAGATGACATAGTAGCTAATCGTCTGGTGATTCTCTTCTCGTGGAATGTGATTGAAAGTGACCTCTTGAAATAGGGGATCAAACTCAAAACATGCTCTCACGGAATGAGATTCGGATGCCGTACCCACTCGCCCAATCGGTGATCAAAGTGAGTCTCCATACACTTGTAAGAACTTGATTCTTAAGTCAATAGCGACTTTAATACCCATGATGCGCAACCGTGTCCGGCCATGTTGTTCGTGTGAAACATAATCTGGCGGTGAAAGGCGTATGTCCTCTGTAGGGGATGTAATGATGGCGCCAATGCCATTGCCAAGTGCGTTTGAGGCTCCATCAAAGACCATAGTCCATCGGGATCCTTGTTCGGGTCCTTAAATGCGGGCACAGTTCTTCCTGATCGTGACTAGTAAAACATCTTCATCTGGAAAGTCGAGCGCATAGGCGATAGTCATCTACGGCTTGATGAGCCAAATGATCGGCTACTACACTTCCTTTGATCGCTTTAAGAAGTGTCTTTGGATGTCATATTCGGTCAGGATCATTTGCCATCTTGCTATTCTTAGGAGAAATGGTTTCTCAAATATGTATTTTATCGGATCCATCTTAGAAATCAACAAGGTAGTGTGAGTCAACATATCTTGTCTTAGTCGGTGACAAGCCAAAGCGTTGCAAGTTTTCTCGGTGTGAGTATCTTGTTTCACAGTCGGTAAAATTTTTTCTAAGGTAGTATATTGCATGCTCTTTTCGACCAGATTCGTCATGTTGCCCCAACACACACCCCATTGAATTCTCTAACACTGTCAAGTACATGATAAGAGGTCTTCCTTTGGTGGGCGGCATTAGGATGAGAGGATTCTGAAGGTACTCCTTGATTTTGTCAAAAGCGATCTGGCAATCGTCGTTCCATTCCACTACTTGATCTTTCTTAAGTAACTTGAAGATTGGCTCACAAGTAGCAGTCAGATGTGCAATAAATCTGGCAATGTAGTTCAATCGGCCCAAGAAACCTCTGACTTCCTTCTCCGTGCGGGGAGCTGGCATCTCTTGAATGGCTTTAACCTTGGCGGGGTCAACCTCAATTCCTTTACCACTGACAACAAACCCTAGGAGTTTACCGGATCTGACTCCAAAGGTGCACTTGTTAGGATTAAGTCTCAGTCTGTACTTCTTCAACCTATCAAACAATTTCTGTAGATGATCAAGATGTTCTTCTTCAGTTTGTGATCGAGCTATCATGTCGTCGACGTAGACTTCTATCTCGTGATGAATCATGTCATGAAATAATGTCACCATATGCGATAAGTGGCGCTGCGTTCTTCGATCGAGCATAACCTTGTAGCGAAAGTACCCCCATGTAACAAAAGTAGTTTTCTCCATGTCTTGGAGCCATTCTAATCGATTGTAACGGAGAAACCATCCATGAAGGAAAACCTTATGTTGGCGGTTGTCAACGAACATCAATATGAGGAAGGGAAAATTGTCTTTCGGACTCGCTTTGTTCAGATCTCTGTAATCTACACACATTCGTACCTTACCATCCTTCTTAGGCACAGGTACCACATTCGCAACCCATTGCGGATAGGAAGTAACAGCTAAGAAACCGGCGCTGAAATGTTTCATAACCGGCTTTGATTTTCTCGACATCTCGGGGCGCATCGGCAGACATACATTTCTTGGGGAAAACCTTCTTTTGTCGGTAATCGGTGTACCACAATATCAATGTCTAGACCTAGCATGTCTTCGTATGACCAAGCAAAAACCTCAATATAGTCTCGTAGCATCTGAATCAATCTTCCTTTAACACGTTCTCAAGACACTGCTCCTATCTTGATCTCTTTTACATCTTTCGCCCAGTTCACAACCTCGACTTGCTCTGTATAACTCGCTCTTCTTCTTTGTAGTAGTCGGACAAGCTCTCTGGCACTTCACAATCTTCCTCACTTTCGTCTTGGCTTGGTAGATCGGATTATCGAAGTTATATTTAGCAATAGCATATTTATTATCGAGATTCGGAGTGATTCTGCGATGTACCACGTGGGTGTGTGTAAGAAACACATAGCTTTTGAAGGGTGATAAAGTAAAAAAAAGCAACAATTGAATGCAAAAGTCCAATGATTTTATTGAATGAAAATATGCAAATGAGATAATAACCCTCACAAGCGAGCCATGATGCCGGGTAAGGCACTAGGCTTTAGAGTTTATTGTTCAAAACATAGCAAAACAAAAACAAAGCAATTACTCATCTAAAGGAGATTGGTATAGCGTCTTGATCTTCCAATTCTGAGCCCATTATGCGGGTTGGGAAGATCCACTTCGATGTCGAAGTTGTTGTCGTCTTCTATAGCATGGATTCCACTGGCGTCACGAAAAGGAAGTTGGCCGACACGTTCGCGTATCATCTTGACCCTTGATGGTGAAGCCTAAACCGATCTTGTCAAATTTGAAAGGGAGATCGGCTGTCCCCAAATAGCACTACCACCTTCAACGCAACTTGGCATGAGGCCATCCTAAGCTTGTGTAACCGGGGAGGAAGAGTCATTGTTTCAAAAGCTTGCTCTCGAAGAATTCACCTTCCATCTCGGTATCGGAAATGGTAGATGGTGACCATATATTCTTCTTCACCACATGTAACAACCTTCCCTTCTTTGGGTATTTGACGATGCAAGGTAGAGTAACAACGCCCCCGTGTATCCGTAAAGAGTAAGCGGGACGAATGTCCACAAAGAAAGTGGAATCAAAAGTGGGAACCGTCTTTAGCAGTGAGTTCTCAAGCATTGTTCGCTTAGAACCATCAAAAGCTCTCACAATAATGTCCTTTGGTCTCAAAACCTTGACCCAAGTCGATCAAAGCGGTCTTGGTAGGATGTTCAAAGAACGGTATCCCAAAACATGAGACAAGGTAATGCCCTTGCATTCGAGAGATGTGCAAGGCTTTGTTGTGTTTCTTCCGCGAGTCAAATCGACATCGAGAGAAGCCTAGGCCGTTGTTGGCGGCCGGGCTTAACTTCAAAGTGCGTAGTAGTGTCTTGCGTGCGTGAGCATTCTTGAAACTTCACCAAGGCGTTAGCATGAGCCTCGAAACACAAAGCGAGCAAGCATGGAGATCTTGGGCAGATCATCTAGCATTCCACAACATTGTAGTCACTCTTCTTGATAATCTTGAATTTCCTCCATTTCTTGTTTGGAGGTGCTTTCGATAACTTCCTTTGGTATGGCGAGGATGAGTCATTGGTTCTTTCCCTCTAGCTTGGGAGTGGTGAATAAATGGAATCAGTCGTCGGTGTCTTTTGGAGGAGATATTTACGGAGAAAAATTGGTCACCTTACTTGATCCGGTGATGTTGTCAATGTTAGGAATGGTGGCTTCAATAGTAAGATCTTCAATATTTAGAGGGTCTTGCTTGACGCCATGATAGTAAACCTCAGCTCCATAATTCCAAGGAATAGCTTTGTCGGAGGAATATGGGCCAGTGCAGAGAAATAATGATGAGAGGGGCCACTCTAGGCACAGGATCAGTAGAGGAAATCCTTATAGCGTTAACATCAGCATAGTCTTCTGGGAAATTGTCACCCCATCCGGTCGCCTTAACATCTTCAATAGGAATCTTGTAGCTTTCAGGAACAGTGTACTTCACCATGTAATCAAACTTTCCACTTGGCTGCCCCAAGGTATCCCATGCGAGATGCGGCTTCATTCGCATTGTCAATCTTCAACTTAGACATTTCTTCACCTTACGCTTGGTGGTTTCGAAATAGTATCTCACGGTTATTCATCATGCATTGAACCGTCTTCTCAACCAAGCACAACCATCGGTAGCGGATGGGCACCAGCAATTCTTTGGGCATCCTAGATTGACAAACTTGCGACAAATTGTTCTTGATCATCGGAGGAATGGTCAGTCATCTATGTTGAAAACATAAGTATCCTCTGTGACATTGGAACTCTTGTCATGGTTAGGCATAGGCGCGTTGATCACATTCGGAGTCTCAACAGGAGGATCAAACTCAATCTGCTTAGCTTCAATCATATCTTAAATTTTGTTCTTCAAGGCCCAACAATCATCAGTGCTGTGCCCTGGGCTATTGGAGTGGTAAGCACACTTAGCATTAGGATTGTATCTCGGAGAGGAGGTATTGACACTCTGACGAGGATTCCTCAAGGTAATCAGCTCTGCTTTCAATATGTGTTGCAAGGTTTGCGACAATGGCATGTTGATCTTCGTAAACTGTCTTTGTGGCGCGTTCTGGCTACGCGCGTTGTCTCACTGAGGTTGTGTTGACGTAGGATTGGAGATCACAACCTCCCCCACAGATTGAGCACGGTCGGTCTTGGCTCGGCTTTTCTGACCATACACAGCATTAGTTTCCTTCTTACCACCAAAAGATCTCTTCGCAGCATTTGAAGATGACTCTATCTGAATCTTCCCACTCTTAATACCAGCTTCAATACGCTCTCATGTCAGTATCAACTCGGTGAATCCGGCTGAAGAGTCTCCAATCAGATGATTGAAGAATGGGCTGTCGGTGTTCCATAAACATATCAACCAACTCCTATTGGACAAGGGTGGTTGAACTCGCTGCTAGATCTCTCCATTTACGAGCATACTCCTTAAACTTCTCATCACGGCCCATGGACATATTACGTAGTTGCATGCGAGTGGGTGTCAATTGACATTGTACTCATCTTGCTTGTAGAAAGCATCGCTAAGTTACTCCAAATACGGATACGGTCATTCTCTAGTGATAATACCATTCCAATTGGGTTCGGACAAACTCTCTTGAAAATAATGCATCCACAACTTTCTGTCATCAGTGTGGGGATTGATCTTCTGGACATAGGATTTCAAATGCAGCTTAAGGCAAGACATGCCATCATACTTAGCAAAAGTTGGAACTTTGAACTTAGGAGGAATCACAACACGAGGGACAAGACTCGGATCATCAAAATTGCTTTGGACATCTTGAGTTTTCCACGACATTAGACGGTCTTCGAGTTGCTTGTACTTGTCATCTTCATCGGAGTACTGACCATTATCATAGTCTTTCTCAGGCTCATGCTGACTACCTTCGCCATCCTCCTTGTCACTTTGCTCATCCTCCTTCTTGACACTTCCTTCAGAGAGATCTATTCGACTGACCACTTTAGGACCACCTTTGTAGCGTCTGCCCATGTTGAGAAGACCAACAACCTTCTTCTTCTGTTGATGAGCTTCTTGGATCTTCTTGGCCTTGGACCAAGTGGTGAACATTCTTTGGCCGGCATTACGAGCTTGGAGATCTTTGACAGACTATTCAAGAGCCTACTAAAATAAATAGCGAGAGAATGAGAAAACCAATCTTCAATGTACCTGTGATGCAATGTTATGCTATGCGATGCAATGTTTATGCGAATGCAATGCAATGTTTTCAAGGACCTTAGAGATTTAAATTTGTTTAAACAAGCAATGAACAAACATTTATTAGTACTCCTTTTATTCTTTCTTTTTAAGTACCAAAGATAGTTCAAACAAATAAAAGAAAACATATAAATCCTAAAGCTCTAAGTCTCCCATGGGCGCTTCCTCTTGGTGCCGAGGTAGGCGTTGATGCTTCGCTCCTCGTGAAGTAGCTTGGTCAACTCTAGCACTTTCTTCTCACTTGCATAACACTGAGCTTCAAAGGTATCCATCTCTTCTTTTAGTTGAATCCAGGATCTCTTCAAGTCTTCAAAATCAGTAGGCATGTCGGGATGGAGAACGGTATAGGTCGTCACCTATAGTACAGGTTCCATAATTCTTGGTAAAGCAGGCGTGAATGGCATCATGAGGTTTTGAGCTCGAGCTCGCACCCATTTGAGGTAAGGTTCCCAAGGAATGGAGTTTTGGTGTCCCAAAGTCTTGGTATCGATCTTCTTTACCATGCCCCAGCGTGTATGAACCTTAAATCGGTAATTGGAGATCGTGGTTGTAGTCGAACACAATATCTTGGAGAAGCATATCATGTGGGCCATCTCTTGAGCAAAACCAAAGCGGCGTAGAGCTAGAGAAGGGTTGTAAGTAATACCTCCCTTATACCAAGTAGCGGTACATTAGGAATTCTCCACAGCTCAATGAAGGTGAAATCCTTTTGAGAGAAAAGATTCCAACGGATATCTGAATGAGAGAGTGATATTAGCCTTTGAGACCATCTCAACCTTTGTTCATTCTTCAAAAGCGATGGAGGAAGGTGCGAAATAAACCACACTGAAAGTAGCGGTACACAACACATGAGAGTTCCTTGTCTTTTAGTAATACAGTGTGGAAGAATGTAGAATGTCTCCAAGTAAAGTAGGCCGAGGATTGCGGGTAGAAACAACTTAATGGCGTTGAAATCTATGAATTGATCCGAGTTAGGGAATAGAACCAAACCATAGATTAGCAAGGCCACAATATCTTCAAATGCATGGAAACTCATAACTTTGAGGAATTCTCGGGCTTTCTTAATTAGGAACTTGGCAAGTAAACCCTTAACTCCATACGGTTTCCCAATTGGCTTCAATATACGGCGCTTAAGATGTAAAATGCAATGTCTTCGTACATAAGGACCTTTTCAAACCGGTGAATGGCATTTGGTCAAGAATAGGTACCCAAAGCTTAGAGAACTCTTCAAAGTAGGAACCAAGCGATAATCAGGAATGTAAAGCAATGGTGTTTGGATCAAAGAACTGAAATAGGACATGCATCATATCTTCTTCAAAACGGAGATGACCAAATCAAGCGAGATAACCATGTCTTTTGATGGCCGAGCATGGTGGAATTTACGAAACCAATTCTTTGGTGAGAAGGTATACCCGTGAAGTTGATTGGACGGTCTTTCTAGAAGCCATAATTCCTACAAAATAGAGCAAAGATAAATCCCTAGGTCCTTGAAATAGTTAGAAATGATATGCAATGCGAATGATGTCATGATGTCATGTTTGGCACACCAAACAATTCACACAATGAGCCTAGGTTTAAGGCTTGCAAGAGGTATAGGTGATTACCCACCAAAAGTTTGAGTTGGTTCATCTGTCCTATAATAATGTAGGGTTCTAGGAATCTCACATCATTGATCTTTCTCGTGGCGTTTATTTCAATACGACTACCAAGTGGTCGACGAAAATATCCCAAAGTCGATCTCGATGGCGTAGCATCAGTGTCGACCAACCTCGGTCTACATCAAAGCCGACCATCTCACTACCTTCTAATGGCCAAGATGGGTCAATTAAGGTTCTAAAAGTTTAGTTAGCGCTTGATGACACCACGCAGAAGCCAAATATTATCCTCTACTTGGGAATGAAGAGTATCAGGACATCCAAAGTGTCACGCTAACGTAGCCATCATGTTGACCGTTTCGATATCGTCTAGCAGTCCGACGATTTATTACTACTTACCAAAAAAACCGGATCGGGTGTAGGATCCCCCACAAATATAATACCCAAGCAAACCTTAAAGATAAAGCATACAAATCAAACAGGAAACAGTAAAAGTGATCTAGAAATCCCTAAGGCATTCTCTCTTTTAGGGTGTCTCCCGTGATCTGATTACGTAACACGGTGAAGCCGACTTTGTAGGTTTTGTATCGCAAATGTGCGGATAGCAAGAGTCGCCACCGACTTTTCTTTTATCAATTAAGGAAGGTGAAAAGAACGAGAAAAAGACCTTCGTTAGATTGAGTAAGGGAGAAGGTTATGAAAAGGGAAGGTATTAGCACCCCTTTCCATCCGTAGTTATCTACGGGCTCTTAGTTGCTCTTAGATCACTTTAAAATTATGCTTTTTGTGTGTTTGAAAATGTTTTTGAAAAAGGCATTTCGCTTTGACTTTGTAATGATTCATGTAGGAATGTATACAAAGTGTTCGTAAATGTTTCATTTTGAAAAGAGTTTGAACTTTGACAAAAGTGTGTGGTGTGAAAAGTATTTTGATAGAGCAAGCAACTAAAAGTCTTATTACCTACTCAGAATTGGTCGTTTTCGTGTTATTTTACGTTCCTTTAGAATAGTGCTATCCATACCATTAGTTGGTAGGTAACTCCATTCGTTGGATGTAAGCGGGACATTCGAAGGGACATCGTATGGTCATAGAAGGCAACTTGTAGGAAGTATCCTAGCACATTCGAAGGGACTATCATCATTTTTCGTAGGCAACAATCGAGGGTCAAGATCATGTATTCGTAGGCGACATCGTGGGTCTATGATCTTTGTATCGAAGGGACTATGATGATTTGTTTGGAAGGCAACGGTGCTAGAATACCTCTACGTTCGAGGGACTTGACCATTTGTATTCGTAAAGGCAACGAGAGAGAATGACCCTAAGGGCTGCATGTGTGAAAGAGTGTGTTGATTTCAGGTATATTATCTTGGTATTATGAGTGAGCTATGTCCATTTTATCTTGCCATACATGTCTAGTTACTAACAGTTTATAAGTGCGGAAATTTAAAATGCGGAAAGGTAAAGTGCGGAAATATAAATCCTACGCTATTACATGGCTTTGGGGCAGATATATAATTTAAACTTGCGGAAAATAAAAGCCCTAATTAAAACTATTACATCCCATAAGTTACATTATTGGAAAAAGAAAACACTAAAAAGAAATCGTCCGGAATGGGATAACCTGTGAAAAGATAAGAAATCGGAAAATACGATGAAATCGAATAAGAGGAAAATGTTAGTAAAAATGCTAATTTTTGAATGAGAAAAATATTTCATGCTGGAAATAACATTAATATGCTAAAATAATTTTTTGGGATTTTTTGGATGCAATTTAATAATTAAAAACTAATTTTAAAGTGATCTAAGAGCAACTAAGAGCCCGTAGATAACTACGGATGGAAAGGGGTGCTAATACCTTCCCTTTTCATAACCTTCTCCCTTACTCAGAATCTAACGAAGGTCTTTTTCTGTACTTTTTACCTTCCCTTAATTGGATAAAAGAAAAGTCGGTGGCGACTCTTGCTATCCGCATATTTGCGATACAAAAACCTACAAAGTCAGTTCACCGTGTTACAATAACACAAAAAGAATAACCTACATAAGCACAAAACTCAGCCCAAGTTTCAAGCAAGAGGTGATCGAAGTCCTCAAGAAAAACAAAGATTGCTTTGCGTGGGATTATGACGAAATGCCTGGTTTGAAGAGAGAGTTAGTGGAGCACAGACTTCCAATTAAGGATGGCAAGAAGCCCATCAAGCAAACTCCCAGGAGATTCACGCCAGCAGTGCTCACAAAGATCAAAGCTGAGGTCGAAAGGTTGCTGCGTTGCAAATTCATCAGAACCACAAGGTATGTCGAATGGTTAGCAAATATAGTACCTGTTATTAAGAAAAATGGTTCTCTGAGAATATGCATAGACTTTAGGGATTTAAATACTGCAACCCCCAAAGATCAATACTCTATGCCTGTGGCAGAAATGTTAATAGATTCTGCTGCAGGATTCGAATACCTTAGTATGCTAGATGGATACTCTAGTTATAACCAGATTTTTATTGCTGAGGAAGATGTTGCTAAGACATCATTTCGTTGCCCAGGAGCCTTAGGCACCTATGAATGGGTAGTGATGCCTTTTTGTTTAAAAAATGCTGGGGCAACTTACCAAAGAGCAATGAATTCTATTTTTCATGATTTTATTGAGACATTTATGCAGGTGTATATTGATGATATAGTCATCAAATCTATATCTGCAGAAACCCATTTGCATCATTTGAGCCAATCATTCGAAAGAATGAGAGTTTTACACGTGAAACTTCACATGTAACGCATCAATCATGATCTAATGAGTACCCTGAGTGCATACAATCAATCAAAAACCATTAGTAATGCATGAAACATGAAAATCGAAAATAAGAAAATTCCAAACCGGTGAGAGCTAGAAGGCTTGATCTGGGACGATTTGGCTTCGAGCAAGAGATGGTTTTGACTCCTGGGATGTCAAGGAGCAAGATTGGATGGCTGGATTGGACTGAAACTTGTTGAAAATCCAAATTCGATTTTCTCCAATTCTTGGAAAATTTTGGCAAGGTTTTGGTTGTTGTAAGGGCTAGGGTTTCGTGCCCTTTGTGCTTCAGCTTGCTGGCTATTTATAGAGGGATTTGAGAGAGAAAAAACAAGGCAAAAAGATTTGATTTGGAATGCATTCAATGATTTTCAAATAAAATCAAATTTTGAAAGAAATTTGATTTTCTCTTTAATGTATGATGATGCACGAAATTGGCAAGTTGTATGGGCTTCCTTGGACCTCAAGTTTGATCAAAATCCAATCATCTTGAAAAAAAATCTTATTTTCATATTTTATATAATTTAATTTTGAATTAAATGGTTTAAAATTCAAAAATAAATTAATAAAATAGAAAATTTCCATGGCCAAGCATTTATGGGTCACAAATAATTTCATGAACAAGTTTGGATCAAAAGATTATAGGCCCATTTGGAAAATTTTGCATTTTGACCAAAATATCCTTTTGTGCAATTGTCCAAAATTGCCCAACTTCTGAATAGTGTATCTTACTCAATTTTCCACATTTTTGAGCGTTCTTGGACTTTTTGGAAATCTCTAAGAGCCCTCTAACCAACCTTTTTGGTCTCATATCAATTGGAGTTTCCTGCTCAATATATCTTCAAAACAAAAAGTTTACTTTTTGTTGACTTTGAAAAGGACCTGTAACGTTTTGATCCATACCTTCCAAATGAAGCATTTTTTGAACATTCTTGTGAGACATGAAGTTGTAGAGAATTGAATTTCCTTCAAAACAAGAGGTGGTGGAAATTTTTTTGAGAAAGTATGAAGAAGTTATGATCAGTCAAAGTTCAGTTTACTTTTCTCAAAGAAACCCTAATTTAGAAAGTTTGACTTTTGAGCAAATCTTGAGTTTTCTTGATGAATCATGATCAACCCTTGATCAAATGATGAATGTAACTTCAAAATGAGGATGTTGACCAGAAATCATGAAGTTTGACTGCATGTTGACCACAGTTGACTTTTTTCTCCAATACAATTGATTTTCAACCATCTGAGCAATTGTCTGAGGAAACTTGACTTGTAAGGCTTGAAACTTGACATGGGGAATCTATGAAGCATATGAGGAAGCATGATGAACATTGGAGATGTTGGAAGTACATCTGGAGCTAAGAATTGCCAAACCCTAGTTTGGGTTGATTGTCTAGGAGAGGGTTTGTTTGATCAACCTTTGAGGAATCCTTGAGTATGGATGTATGGAATGTCTTGAGAAGATGGAGGGCAAATTTTGGGGTATGACAGTTATCATCCCCCAAATTCACCTCTTCGAGCGGATCCTGCGCTAACATTTTGGCGCCTGAGTTTGTAGGATCCTTCTCGAAGCCCAAGGGTTCTTTGTCATATATGGCATCAAGCCTTTGATCTATTTCGCTTTCTTCACAGGGTGAATCTTTCGAACCATTCCCTTTCATTTCATTTACTTCAACTATATTATGTATTTCAGCCTCTAAAGCCGCTTTCCATTCATTCTCAGCCATATAGGCCGAAATCCTATCGAAGAAGGAAGACTCAGTCATGAGCAGGATTGTCGAACTCCCAGCCTGGTGGTCGTCTTTGCGAAGTGCCTTCAAATCTCTCGTCCCCCTTAATTATCTTCCTATCCCAGTACATGCCATCATGGCGAAGGATCATATAATAGTGTGCATTCCTTGTTTCGTTTATTTCATCACTTGGGGTACAAGGGGCTATTCGTGCCAGGTACTTGTCATAATTCCTTTTGTTTACCAAATTGACTGTTGTCATGAAGTAACTCTGGTCCGCTTCGATATTCTCCACTATACCATCTTCTCTCTACAGGACTAACCTTTGGTGCATTGACAAAGGAACTGCCCCTACGCCATGAATCCACTCTCTTCCCAGCAGCAAGTTATAATTGGCCTTGGCTTCGATCACCATGAACATGGTGGGCCTGCAGCTCGATCCGACGGTTAAATCCACTTGCACCACCCCCAACGTTTGACCTACTTTCCCCTCATAATTGGATAGGACCATGTTGTGTGGTTTGACATCACCCTCTTGAATTCCTAGCCTCTTCAGCATGAATTGAGGCATTAGATTTACTGCAGCGCCTCCATCTACTAAGACCTTCTTCACCCCATGGGCTCCAGCCTTCGCTCGAATGAACAATGGCTTCAAATGATTCTTCATTGTTGGCTCTGGGTGCTCGAAGAACGCGTTCTGCTCTTCGACCGCGCTGTTATCCATTACATAGTAGCAAACTGGTCTGTGTTTCATCAAATCAATGGTATCCTCTTCCTCATGCTCTTCGATTTCGGTCTCTTGGCCATACTCAGATGGTAGTACAGATACCACGTTGCAGTTTAAATTGAGTGAGGACTCCCCCTCTGATTCGAAGTTATCTGTCAGCATATCCTCGTCTTCTTCTGGACTTGGAGTATATTATTTCGATTCATCTGGTTGTGTTTCGGAGAAAAGTCTCCGACTAACTGGAGGTTTATCTTCAGGTTGATTGTTTGTTGTTATTGGCTTGTTGGTGCTTGACACTTCTTTGTTGTTGGTCGAAGCTGCTCCTTTGTCTGCCAAGGCTTCTCTTTCAGCCTTTCGAATTCGTTGTTGCCTTCGCCATTGGGATCTTGACATAGGATTCTTACCTTTGTAGTTTTCTAGTCTCAATTCCTCCCTTTTCGCGGTGTTGAATTGCCTCCTATACACCATGGCGTGACGTGCATTTCGCTCGTTGCCTCTCCATTTATCCTTCCCCTTATTGGTTTTGACTTGCAGCCATTTATCTGTTGGTACTTCAGCAGGGATTTTGAACGTCACCCTTCGAGCACCTTTAGGATAGGGGCTGTCAGGATTTCGTTGAGTATGATTACCCTCGAAGTGTTGACTCATCTGACCAACCTCCTTGTGATTCCAGCATGGGGCGAAGGGAATAGTTTCGAACGCTCCAGCCATGTTCTAGTCATATGCTGCTGAGCACCTTGGGCAAAGCAGGCACTTTGTTGCCCCCTTGTGGCAACGAACTAAGAACTCCAACAAACTCTCCCCAGCTCTAGGATAACATCTAAATAATTGGTTGTCTTGGCGCCAATTTACTCCAGTTCGAGCCCTTTGTTTCCTTTCGAACTCTGCAGCAATCCTCTGGTTGCATATGATGCTACATCTTGGACAAAGCATCATTTCAGCATTTCCCTTGTGGCACAGCATGAGATATTGTTTGAGGCTGGTATCTGCAGCATAACCATCCTCCATTTTGTATTTTTCTTTTTTAAGGTATCTTTCCATTTCCTGCATCTCAGAACAGGGTCTCTCCATATCCACCATATTGACATCCACATCTACCCCTTTTTCGACATCATCTCCCCATCCTGATGGTTTGACGTCTTCGATCCGAATCTTTGAACTCTCTGGGGCAGAGTATTTTACCAGATAATCAAATTTTCCACTGGGTTCCCCTAAGGTATCCCAGACTTTCTTCTGAGGAAAGCTACCATCTCTATCCTCCCCTTTTGTATCATCATCTCCCCATCCTATGGGCTTGACGTCTTCGATTGGGATTTTCGAACTCTCTGGGGCAGAATATTTCACCAGATAAATGAACTTCCCACTGGGTTCACCCAAGGTATCCCAGATCTCTTTCTTAGGGGAGGGTTGCTTTGTAATTTGGACTCTCTCTAGTTTGAGCCTCAGGCCTTCAGTAGCCTGTACCAACTCTCGCCTCTGGCTCTCCTGGCCCTCAGTAGCCTGGATTTCTTTCGAAACTACAGATGGCGCTGGTTCGATCGAAGTCTCTAGTTGTTTGTGGATGTCTTCAGTGACTCCATTGTTGACTTCGACCAGCACCCAACTTTCACTCTCAGTGCTTTCCTCTTTCGATGTAGTGGCCCCTTGGTCTGCTTCCACCATAATGCTCGAAGGCTCGGAGTAGTTGGTGTCTGCAATGTCCAGAGGGTCGTCATCCACTTTCATTTTTGGTTTGTCAGCAAACTTTAATCTGCCTTCCTTAATTGCGTTTTGAATCAAATCCCTGAAAAGAAAACACTGTGAGGTTTTGTGGCCTAGAAAACTATGATATTTACAAAACCCTCTTTTCTTTCTTTGATCTAAAGGAGGTATTTTGACATTTGATGGTACAATTAGCTGGCCATCTTTGACAAGCAAATCAAAAATCTCATGACACTTTGTCACATCGAAGGTATATACCTTCTTTGGGAATTTATCACTTTTCTCATTTTCAACAATTTCTTTCCCTTTTGTGGGAACTAATAGTTTACAAGAGTAAGGTGGAGCCTGTTTCAATTCAGCGAGATCTATTTCGACCTCTTCGAATTCAGGATAGTCTTCGACTTCCTCAGTTTCGACATAGGAAACTCTTTCTTTTTTATTACTTTTGAAAGCCCTGGCCTTTTCGGCCTTTAGTCTTTCGACTTGTCGAACCCTATCTGCTAATTGAGCCATATCCCTCAGGTATTATGTGTCTAACTTCTTTCGAATAGAATAGTCCAGGCCACCAGCGGCCATTTCGACTAACTCATGTTCAGGAACTACTGTGAAACATCTAGATTTCAAGAGTCTAAACCTATTTAAGTACTCATCTATGGGTTCAGTAAATTTCCTCTTAACACTTGCTAGTTCCTTTAGACTTATCTTGGATTGTCCCATATAGAATTGTTCATGGAATAACCTTTCCAAGAGGGTCCAGGTGTCTATTGATCCAGGAGGCAAAGTGGTGAACCATGTGAAAGCATTTTTAGTGAGGGAACTTGGGAAATATTTAATCCTAAGGTTCTCATTATTTGCTATGTCTCCTGCTTCGGTCAGATATCTGGCTATATGTTCGACCGTTGATTAATTGGTATCTCCAACAAACTTTGTAAACTTAGGGATCTTATATCCCCTTGGCAAATCAGTATGCATTACATAATCTGCTATAGGAGAGGCATAATTTGGCCTTCTAATCCCTGTATTAACACCGTTTTGGGCCATAATCCTCTCTATCATGGCGGTTAGGTTATTTTCTGCCAAGATATTGTCATTTCGAATTCTATGGACAACTGCATCAGTATCTTGGTTCCGACCCACCATGACTACTCCTCTAGGTTGTTCTTCTCGAAACACTGGAGCTTCTAATCTTTCGACCCTTGCCCCTGGTTCCATCATTCTCCTTTGTGGTTCCTCTCGAATCACTGGGGCATCTAATCTTTCGACCCTTACTAGTGGTTTTATCAATCCCCTTTGTGGTTCTTCTCGAATCACTGGGGCATCTACCCTTTGTGCCCCTGCCCCCAAATTAACCCCCTCTCTAACTGGCCTATAAGGTGGGTCATCAACAACTTGTTCGATGATAGGTATGTTCGCTCGAACCAATGCACAGTTACGCCTATGCCTTTCGGCGGGCGAAGAAATCTGCTATTCGACTCATATTATCTGCGTTTTCTCTGTTTGTCACAGTTACATTTTGTACTATTGGGGCAAAGATTTCTTGCATAGTTTGCGCTAACACTCCTATCATATTATGGTTACTATCATCCATCAACTGCCTAAAAGCTATATGATTTTTTGTGGTTAGGATAGGCAATGCACTATAACCTACTGACCCTTGGTTATTTGTCATGAATTGATTAGCCCCAGAACCAGACCCTAATTGTGGTGACGTGTTCGAAGTCGAAGTTTGTAAACCTACCATAAAAGATGTTGGCATCCCATAAGGGGGATTTCTGGGTCTATTGCTATCGAAACTGGGTGGTCTAGTTGGTGGTGGGGTAGCGAAATGAGTTTGTACCCCACTTTGTGGGACAGATCCCCCAAGATAACCAGTGGTCCCTGCATTTCCTAGGGTCGAATTGTTTGTTGACATGCCACTTGTTCCGTTCGTGGCCATATTACTGGTCGAAGATGCAATGCATTCGAAGGATCATTTGGACATTCCCGTCGAAACAGACGCATTAGTGCCTGTTCCATGTGGGGCGTTTTTTTCCCCTTGTTGATTGTTTATATTAGACATCCTATTATTTCGTTTTCTTCTGGGTAAAGGTTGGTTACTATTAGTTATTCTACCGCTCCTAAGGTTCATATACCAACGAACTTTGTTTACTCAGAAGGACCTTTTATAATAATTATGTCTTATAATCCTTATTTTTAATTTGTAACGACCAATGGGTCCCACTGGGCGTGCCAATTTGTTCACAGTGATTTCTGGTGAAACAACCGCTAGTCTTCCAAACTATTGAATAAGCGTTATAATTATTATTCAAGTCCTCTGGTAACTTGCAGGATCGACTAGATTGATCCTATGGGGTATTGGTCATTTGGATAGAATTAATAACAAAATAAGTGTTCATGTTTAAAACTTGTATTTAAAGTGTTTTATATATATATATCCAGAGTACTTCGATCACAATGCTAAACAACTCAATGACATGATCAAGTAAAATAACATAAAACTGATTTGAACAAGTAAACGCATAAAGGTTCGATTTGCAAAGAAGTGTATAAGTGCAGGAATACTTAAATAGCTTTTAAATGTAAAAGACTTTTAAAGTGAAAGCATGAATATAAAAGCATGAAATGTAAAAGACAAGAATGTAAAACAAAGATATAAAAGTTTTCTAGAAAATAAGAGCGTTAATGTAAAGAGTTTCTGAAATATAAAAGACTTTGAAGTAAAAGAAACATTTAAATGCAAGGAAAAGTTAAATGACTTTGAATGTAAAGAAGTTAAAAGACATGGATGCAAAGATAAAGGATAAACTGGAAGATAAAGATGTTTACTGAATAATAAAAGTTTTGGTGCAATCATACGTGCATCATTCGAGCATTCGTTTCCCTAGCCATGTGGTATTTTGAATGTTTACTGAATTTTTGTACAATAGATATGACACACGAAATCCTAACACTAAGACTCCTATTTATACTACTTCGACCATAACGGTCTGGCTTATGAGATCTTGCCACGTTCAGAACATGCAGAACACTGCGCTTCTCTTGCTTCCACGCGTCTTCGAACCGTCTCCAGCGCATATTTTCTAACTTCCAATTATCCCGCTCGCGTTTGAATTTAAAATTCCTTGGCCACTTCGATTCGACCTCACTTCTCAGACACGACCCTACTACCACTTCGAAGCTTCCTTTATATACATCATCATAAGTGCCATTCGAAGCTCCCAGTTTTAGTACATCCATTCGAAGAGCCAATTCTTTCATTCCGAACTATGACATTCACTTTATTCCCACGAATACTAACATCATTCCGTTTCGAGCTACTTGACTCCATTTCGAATCATATATATCAAAATCTTCAGCCAACAGTATCCCCTACAAGAGTCATACGAAGAATATTGTGGAGGTTCCTCCAAAAACAATAGTTGTTGAATCTATGTGTTAAAGGTAGATGTCGGTTTTGATGTTAATACACTTATCTCTTTAGCAATAATGCCTAGGGTGTCCAGAATAAAGCGCAAGGTCAACCCATTGACCTATTCTGGAGTTGTGATGAAGGAGGCTGTCATGACTTAGTCATCAGTCTGAGCCATAGGAAGGAAGAAGAAGTAAGCATGAGACTAATGTTAAATACTTTGATGGGAGATGGAGTGCTTATCTGAAAACTTCTGAAATTCTGCAATATGAACTCTCAAGGTTTAGTAAAAATATAGAGAATTTATTTTTCTTTATGTGGCTAAGTAGCTTAAAAGCTACTAACTACTAAGAGTTTATTTCTCTCAGTGGTGGTAATTAACAACCAAATTTAGCTTTCAAAACTGATGTCCTAAATGATGTTGGAACATCATGATTACTGGTTGTTAACAAGTTCATCACTATATTCCTGAGTGGTATTTCTGAATACCACGAGAGCGGTATATGAAGCTTCTAGCCATATCCACAAGGGTGTATGGGAAAGGCAATACTCTTAATGTCAGCAGTTATATTCATAAAGTTCTAGGAGTTTAACATCAGATAGGGCATCTGATAAACATGCCTTTCAAGTGACGACTTCTTCAATAAGTAACGGAGTGGAAGTCTGAAACTTGTACAACAAAAAAGCTAAGAAAATTTGATATGGAATATGTGAAAAGTTCCAGGTCAAGTGTATCCTTGCTTATGTGGACAGCTCAGGTTACTTGATATCTCTCTCAAGGAGATGATGGCTCTGGATCTATAAAAGTCAAGATGATTTTACAATATGAAGTCGTACTTGTTGTACCCCAAAATTTACCCTCTTCTTTCCCGTGTTTGTGGCTTATAATTCGATTGCATGAACATACGTGTAGTCGTATGCATATCATTAATTACAAAGTTACCAGGCTCACGGTATCCCAAATTGTGAATAAAATGACGTTTCGGTTATCCCAGACTACTTTGGAGGCCGCTTCTCTAAGCAAAAAGAATTTATTCGCTCATTTCTCAATAAAGGGAATTTTGAGTTTTCGGCGCATTTCGGGCACTCCAGAAGGCGTAACTCTCAGCTCGTCAGGGATTTTCTTATGATATTCGATCGGTAGCTTCCTCTCATTATTATCTACAACTTTTGATTGAAAGTCGGAAGAAAATTGCATGAGGAAGGTCCACAAAAAAATTGATTTCTCCAGTGGATTAAACTGAATTTTAGTGTTGAACCGTGCATTATGTCCACTAATTTGGCCATATATCCTCGCTGGAAACTCGAAACTGAGCGGGACCTATTGCTAAACTTCCGTATCGAAATCCTCTACAACTCTCATTTGTAACTCAGGAGCTGATTCCTCACCAATCAATACCAGAATTTTATTATTTGGAGTTGATTTTGGTGGCGAGTAATTTTTCATCGATCTGCGAGCTTCGATAAATCATATCTCGCTCGATTTTCATTAAAACGAGATGGAACCAGTGCCAAAAATTCAAAAATTTTGTTAGCTTCGATTGTCTCAAAAATACTCATTTGCAAATTCTGATTAGAAGACCCTCGTTCGAGGCTTTTTCTCTAAAGAGTGCAAATCAAATTCTGCATGTGTCAGTCATCTGAACATTATGCTGAAACTTCAAAATTTCATATCGCTCTGTTCGTTTGCCCGATGGCATCGAAATTTTGTTTCAAGCAAGCAAAATCACGTTCCGGACACTTTTCGTTCAGAGTCCGACTTCAAATTCTCGACGAATTTGGCAGTTTTGGATTAATTAGGAAAATCATTCGGATAATCGTAATTTGGGCTTGATTAAGGATCCAAGGGTATAAATACATTTTCCCTTAACAAAATTAAGGGAGGAGATTCATTTTCTTAATTTTCACCCAAAATCACATTCTCATTCTCTATAAAAATCAAAAGCCAAAACTGAAACAATTTTCAAATTCAACTTTCCCTCCAAGCAACCACTACAGGCCGCCACCGGGCCTCTACTGTACATCTGTCACCTCTGCAGACCGCGCTAAGCGCACCTCTCCGCGCTAAGCATGCTCTGTGATTTCTAGTTTTCCTCATCGCATCATCTCTCTAATCAATCTTGATCTTCTTCTCTTTCTTCTGTTCGAATCTCAAGTAGAAGGAACGATTTCATCTTAATTTCTCCTCAATTTCAAGATTTACACAATTTTACTTCATCTTCTCCAATCCTCCATTGAAGATCTCAAGTTGTCTTCAAGGAATCAAGGTCAATTTCAAAGATTCTCGTCAATTTGGTGCTGTTTTGGTATTTTCTTTGAAGAGCACAAGGAATTCCTCTTCAATTTGATTAAAACTTCAAGTTCAAGTAAGTGTTTAGCTCAATTAATCACTTATTTTAAGCTATTATCAACATTTAGCTTTTCTTGAAATTGAATATTGGCATTGCTTGCAAAATCCTTGTCGATTCTTATTATTAAACTTTCATTATTGAATTCCTTGATTTGAATTAGATTTAGCAACGTTGTTCATGTCGGTGTCAAAAATCTGGTACATAACATACACCTACATTTGTGCATTTTTTCTTTTCATCACATTTAGATCACAATTTAGTGCATCTTGCATCATCTATGGCATGCTCATGCATTAGAGAGCATTTAGTTTGATTGAATTGCGTTGATACATGATGAAGTGAAGCATAATTTGCATCCGAAAGTCTGTCGACATGTAGCTTCAAAAGCATATTGATTGCTAGACACATTACACATTGTACATTGTTCATGCATGTGCATACCATGTGTTTGTGTTAAGGTACAATATGGAATCTACATGAATTTGCATCATTACTTCGTGGCATGACTTGTTTGCATTGATTTTGATATATGAGCGTTAGAATTGTGTATTTCACTTGCATTCTTAACATGTTCATACATTACATTTGCATATGAGCATTAGAATTGTGAATTTCACTTGCATTCTTAACATGTTCATACATTACCTTTGCATATGAGCATTAGAATTGTGAATTTAACTTGCATTCTTAACGTGTTCATACATTACCTTTTCATATGAGCATTAGAATTGTGAATTTAACTTGCATTCTTAACGTGTTCATACATTACCTTTGTATATGAGCATTAGAATTGTGAATTTTGACTTGCACTCTTAACATGGTCATACATTACCTTCGCATATGAGCTTTAGAATCATGAATTTCACTTGCATTCTCAACTTGTTCATTCATCGCAACTTTATGCTTGAACATCGGACTTATCGTTTCGATATGCATTCCTGGCATGTTCATGCATTTGATTTTTGCTTTTGAACATTGGATTTATCGTCACGATTTGCATTCCTCGCATGTTCATGCATTTGATTTTTGCACATGAGCATTGGATTTATCGTTTCGATTTGTATTCCTCGCATGTTCATGCATTTTATTTTTGCTCATGAGCATTGGATTTACCGTGTCGATTTTCATTCCTCGCATGTTCATTGAATTTGATTTTTTCTTATGAACTTTGGATTTATTGTCACAATTTGCATTCGTCGCATGTTCATGCATTTTATTTTTGCACATGAACGTTGGTTTTATCGTTCCGATTTGCATTCCTCGCATGATCATGCATTTAATTTTTTCTTATGAACATTGGATTTATCGTCACAATATGCATTCCTCGCATGTTCATGCATTTGATTTTTGCACATGAGCATTAGATATATTGTTTCAATTTGCATTACGCACATGTTCATGCATTTGGCTTTTGCTCATGAGCATTGGATTTACCGTGTCGATTTGCAGTCCTCGCATGTTAATTGCATTTGATTTTTGCTTATGAATATTAGATTTATTGTCACGATTTGCATTCCTCGCATGTTCATGCATTTGATTTTTGCACATGAACGTTGGTTTTATCGTTCCGATTTGCATTCCTCGCATGTTCATGCATTTTATTTTTGCTTATGAACATTGGATTTATCATTCCGATTTGCATTCCTCGCATGTTCGTGCATTTGAATTTTGCTTATGAACATTGGATGTATCGTCACGATTTGCATTCCTCACATGTTCATGCATTTGATTTTTTGCACTTGAGCATTGGATTTATCATTTTGATTTGCATTCCTCGCATGTTCTTGCATTTTATTTTTGCACATGAATGTTGGTTTTATCGTTCCGATTTGAATTCCTCGCATATTCATGCATTTGATTTTTGCTTATGAACATTGGATTTATCGTCACGATTTACATTCCTCGCATGTTCATGCATTTGATTTTTTGCTTATGAGCATTGGATTTACCGTGTCGATTTGCATTCCTCGCGCGTTCATTTGATTTGTATCTGCTGTGTAACTGTTGTTGTATCTGCTGTGTAACTGTTGCCTAACTGTATGGATTGACTTTTGGTATGAGAACACCATGGACAGGTTGACTCGGATCAAAACAGGGAATTTTGTAGGTTGTAGACCGCGCTTAGCGCCAAACTCACTGACTTATGTTTTGTACGTCGCGCTTAGCGCCACTAGGAGCGCGCTGAGCGTCAAACTCACTGACTTATGTTTTGTACGTCGCGCTTAGCGCGGTCCGAAGCAGGCTAAGCGCCAAACCATCTGTTTGGGTCGCGCTTAGCACCATAAAGCAGGCTTAGCACGACCTGTACTGGTTTTTCTGCTATTCCTTGATTTTAACTGCAAATAGCAGGTGTTCTAGCCTTCCTAAGCATGGATTGACATGTGTTTGATGAAGGGGCTTGTGTTGTATATACATACGACACGTTTCTTCGATAATTTGTGTTTGTATACTCACGTATACATTCTTTTGCTTTCTTTTCGGGTCTAACTCCTTTCTTGCAGGTTTTCTATGTTTATACACCCACGTGTGCATTCATTTTGTGAGTCTTGTTCGGTCTAATCTTGTTCTTGCCGGCATTATCACTTCAGATGCGTATCGACGCGTATTTCGCTTGTTTTTGATGCTTTGACCCATTCTCACCGGTTTACTTTTATTGCATGGCTGTAGTATTTGAAGTTTTCTGGGGTATTCTCTAGCTCGCAATGCACTTCAGATTTTGTAATCTGTTTGGTAGTTTCTACACCGTTTACTGCATTCTCTTACAGCTTTCCTAGATATCATGAAAAGTAGGGCTTTACATCTTTCTTTTTCCATGAGAAGTAGGAATAGAGATGCATGATGGGGATTCCGTAGTTGGAGCATGTTCAAGAACACCTCTAGTTTATTTAAAGACCCGTTTAGGGCGATTCTACTTGTGATTGTGTTCAATTTGTTTGTTTTCCACAGGTTTGTTTGGTAGGATAGGACCTCTAGCGCCTAGACATTAGGATTCATATCCTTTGCATGTTAACGTAGGTAAAGATTCCCTTACATCCTCAACCATAGGTCTAACCTTTGTTTTACTAGTTTCTTTTGCATCCTTGCATGTAATAAGACTAAAACTTGCTTTTCTTCTCTTTTTTTGAAAACAAAATATCTAATAATGGTTTGAACTCCTTTTTCAAGGTAAAAGAAACCAACCAAGATAAACTCTTTTCGCCTTCGCGTGCACTTTTATTTTTGTGTTTAAAACCTTTTCACAAGTAAAAAACACAAAATCCACCAAAAGGAGTGAGCCGAACTACGATGCTCTGACTTTCCTATTGCACGCGGGAATACGTAGGCATCTTGTCACGGGGCTCGATCGAGCACAATTCGTAATTACTTTTTTCTTTTCCCCGTGGTTTCTTTATTTTCCATTTATTTTGCATGCATTTGTAGCGATTAAGCATAGATAGATATAACACACCCTTTAGCTAGGAAATAGAAGTGGATACCGTAGAGTACTACGGGTGTGTGGGGTGCTAATCCCTTCCCCTCGCGTAACTAACTCCCTTACCAAGATTCTCTCGATCTCTCGGTCATAAGACCACGATTTCTCCCCTCAATTTTACTCGATGTTTTCCTTTCTCCGTCATGAGATAAAAGACGTTCAATGGCGACTCCATTGATATTTCCAATCAATCGGAAAGTTCAGCTGGGTGGTTTTAGTTGGCGACTCCACTGGGGACAGTTGACCTATTGCTAGTCCATCCAGGAGTTGATCCTAGCTTTTATTTTCATGTCTATTGGGTGTTTATTTATTTATTCTCTTTATCGCATCATCCTTTGTATGCTATGCACTGCACTCTATGTGGCATTTTTACTGCTTTCATATATCCTGGCTGATCTCTTATTTGGGTGGGAGTTACATGAGGTAAAAGGCCCACTACCCCGACCAATGACATATCGGCTAGATGGATGTTCATGTCGAATCCCGCATCCCGTGGTGCGTATGAGGAGGCATGTAGTACCGAACTCAGACGAGATTTAATTGACGGTGCTTTTGCCCTACACCCTGTTGTGTAGTCAGCGAAGTACTCGATAAGGAATCATTGACTATGTTTATCATTAGGGACCCCTGTTGTGTCTAGAATCACCCTATGAGTTGGGGCGGGATATCATTACTACAGGTACCGTTGGTGAACGTTGGTGACTAGTTATTGATGTTGACTTGGTATTTTCTGGTATTTTCTACGAAATTCTAGTTTGACGCCGGACCTTTGAACTGGTGATATTCAGATTCGGTTTCTTCATGATATCTCGATAGTGTATCAAGCCTTTGACTTTGCTACAGTAGTCCGGGATTTCAGTACAGTAGTGGTTTAACATACAGGATATGGCTCTAAAGCATTGCATTCATAAAAAAATTTCAACTTGCATATTTTAACATGCATATTTGTTTATTTCCAGGAGACCTCTAACTTTTGAGTCTAGTTGGTGGGTCGTTTTTGAAGATGGATACTAAAAAGAAGAACAATTAGAGACGTTATCCGGTGTACAAATTTCCCACACATGCTCTTGAGAATCTTCTCTTATTGGATAATAAGTCTACACCAGAGAATGTTGTCACGTTTACCAAGGATTATGGAAGAATTCTGATATGGTTGAAGTCACCCTTGACCGAGTATCTGAGGGACGGGCTCCAGGCCTTTTTCCAGTTCTATGACCGTGAGTTGAGGTGTTTTGTATTCCCTGATTACTTGTTAATATCGACATTGGAAGAGTATTCTAGCATCTTGGACATTCCTATTTTGCATCAAGTGCCTTTCCATGCCTCTATGGAGAGACTGACCGATGATCAGATCGCCAAAGCTCTTTATTTAGAAATATCTGTAGTATCAGCTAACATCGCCGGTAAGGGAGCTATGAAGGGTTTTCACTTGGGTTTTCTGTTGCGGGAGGGTAACTCCAAAAACGTCAAGAAAGATTGAAGGAGTTTTAACGCCATTCTATCTTGTTGACATGAATGCTATTTCTATTTTCATCCAGCGTAATCCTATTCCAACCCTTTTAGGCGACGTGTATCATTCCATACAGTCCAAGAGCTTTAAAGGGAAAGGTGGGATGGTGAATTATTGTGTGCCACTGTTATGCCATTGGTTCCAAGGTTTTCTTCCTCGTGATGGGCCTCACATATCAAGATATTGGGTGGAGTCGACGCGAAATGTCCAAGACTGAAAGCGAGAGGATCATCATCCATTGTGGAGACTTTCCTAATGTCCCTCTTATGGGTATAAGGGGAGGTGTCAATTACAACCCGACGCTTGCTTTGAGACAATTGGGTTACGCTTTGATGGGACCTCCTGATGCGATTTTTGTGCCTGAAAATCTATACTTTGATGTGCCCAATGTAACTGGGATGATGACTAAGGTCGCTCAAGCATGGAAAAGCATCCGTGTTGAAGGAGGACAATACTTCGGCAAGAAAGATCCCACGATATATGCTTCATACATCCAGTGGATTAAGGAGAGAAACGGCGATCGCCAGTGGCCTTCCATCACCGTAGCAACAACGTTTCATCCTCAGGAGGTAGTTCTAGATGTCGTTTCAAAAGGAGATTATGAGTGGGTGCGCGCTCAGAATCGCCTTTTTCTTGAAGAGAAGAAAAGAGTTGCGGTGAATTGTCTTGTCGCCACTCAAACGAAGAATCAATTGGCTCACGAGCTCAAATATTTCAGAGGAGAAGCATCTGACTCAACAAGGAAAAGTCCTAGAGTTGAAGATTTCTCTATTCCCATAGAAGAGCACCAGAAGGTTGTCGCTGGTTGGGAAAAGAAATATGAACAAAAAAGCCGAGATCTTGAAGTTCTTAAAGTTTCTAAAGTAGAAATGGAAAAGAATTACAAGAATCAAATTGAAGACTTGAAGAAGCAAATGCACAATTAGAAGTCGACATATGAAGCCCGTGTCCGAGAGAAAGAAGCTCAACTTTCCCTTGCCATGGAAGAGTTGGAATGTCTCAAAAGTCAAAGAGGAATGCAAGAGGCTGAAGGATTTCTTATGTCTGATTTTTAGATTTGTGCTTTATTTATCTTTTGCGGTACATCACCATCAGGCTTGTTGATGGGGTTACCTCTTATATTGTATGAATTTCAAAACAAATGTTCAATTTGTTTGTAAACTTCTTTGACTTGATTTTATGACAATTAGACTTTTTAGTATCCATTATCCTGCTTAATCCTAAAACTTGAGTCAAATGTGAGAATCTTGGAAATGAACAAATATGGTATTACATGCATAACATCCATATATACATGCTATGCATAACAGGTTTTGATTGGAATTCTCATCCTCGGCTTCTGCTTTTATTTAGCAGAAAATTGCAAACTTCCACCGTTATTTGACTCGGATCAACGAACGATGTCAAATGGAACAACTTCAGGAAGAAGTGGCAGCGATGAAAGCGCAAATGGAGGCGTAGATGACCCCAGTTCATGGAGGTGATCACCAATATGAACCGAGGACAACAAGAGCTGAGGGCTTTGGTTGAGAGATCTCGGCCATAGGATGACCATCGTAATCCATTCGATGATGCTTCTGTGGGTCAGCCACGTGTTGAACATGAAAGGAATAATACTGATTTGGGTGTCAACGACCACCTTCGTGGTCCGGGTCTACATCTTAATGGTCGGTTTCCATCTCCACCACCTACTCCACCTCATGGGCCTCATTGCTTCGATGATGGGATGCAAGCGCATCGTACCCAAGGTCGTCCTCGTTCTTAGGGGCCAGATTTTGATCAGAACAATGAAGCTTACTCTGTGAATGGTAGCGAAGTTGATTTCTCAGCTGGTGATCAAAGATACCGTTTGCTCGAGGAAAGGTTGAAAGTCGTTGAAGGCGACAAGATGTCAGGGTTGGATTTATCTGATTTGGGGATAGAACCTAGAGTGAGGCTTCCTCCAAAGTTCAAAGTTCCGGTGTTTGACAAATACAACGGGGTGACTTGTCCCAAAACTCATATCACTGCATATTTCAGCAAAATGGCGGTGTACACTGAAGATGAAAGATTGCTCATGCAATTTTTCTAGGAAAGTTTGACGGGAGCGTCTCTTGAGTGGTATATGCATTTGGAGAGAAGTCACATCAGGACGTGGCGTGAGTTTGTGAATGCTTTCATACAAAAATACCAGTTCAACATTGATATAGCTCCAAACCGTACATACTTGTTGGGTTTGTCTCAGAAATCAGGATAAACATTCAAAGAATATGCTCAGAAGTGGAGAGAACTTGCTGCTAGAGTTCAGCTGTAATACGGTGAACTGACTTTGAGATTTTTGTATCGTAAATGTGCGGATAGCAAGAGTCGCCACCGACTTTTCTTTTATCCAATTAAGGGAAGGTGAAAAGAACAGGAAAAGACCTTTGTTAGATTAAGTAAGGGAGAAGGTTATGAAAAGGGAAGGTATTAGCACCCCTTTCCATCCGTAGTTATCTACGGGCTCTTAGTTGCTCTTAGATCATTTTTCAAAAAAAGTGCTTTCTGTGTGTTTGACAAAAATGTTTTGAAAAGGCATTTCGCTTTGACTTTGTAATGATTCACGTAGGAATGTATACAAAGTGTTCGAAAATGTTTTGTTTTGAAAAGATTTTGAACTTTGACAAAAGTGTGAGGTGTGAAAAATATTTTGATAGAGCAAGCAACTAAAAGTCTTATTACCTACTCAGAATTGGTCGTTTTCGTATTATTTTACGTTCCTTTAGAATAACGTTATCCATACCATTAGTTGGTAGGTAACCCTATTCGTTGGATGTAAGCGGGACATTCGAAGGGACATCAGATGGTCATAGAAGGCAACTTGTAGGAAGTATCCTAGCACATTCGAAGGGACTATCATCATTTTTGTAGGCGATAATCGAGGGTCAAGATCATGTATTCATAGGCGACATCGCGGGTCTATGATCTTTGTATCGAAGGGACTATGATGATTTGTTTGTAGGCAACGGTGCTAGAATACCTCTACGTTCGAGGGACTTGACCATTTATATTCGTGAGGCAACGCGAGATAGAATTACCCTAAGGGGTGCATGTGTGAAAAGAGTGTGTCAAATTCAGATATGTTATCCTGGAGTTATGAGTGATCTATGTCCAATTTTATCTTGCCATACACGCCTAATTACTAGCAGTTTATAAGGTGCGGAAAGTAAATTGCGGAAATGTAAAATGCGGAAAGATAAAGTCCTACGCTATTACATGGCTTTGGGGCAGATACATAATGAGAGTGCGGAAAATAAAATCCCTAATTAAACTATTACATCCCATAGGCAGTTACATAATTGAAAAGAAAAAGCAAGAAAAATCGTCCGAAACGGTACGACCTGCGAACAGATACATAATCGGAAAACGGAAGAAAATTGCATAAGAGGAAAATGTTAGTAAAAATAAATGTTTTTGAATGAGGAAAAAGGTTTTATGTTAGTAATGACATTAATATGATGAGATAAATTTTTGGTAATTTTTGGAATTGATTTGATAATTTAAAAACAATTAAAAGTTATTTAAATGATTAATTAGTAATTAAATTAAATATGCATGCAAAAATAGTAATTTTTATATTAAAAATTAAATAAGCATTTTTCTGATGATTATGCAAAAAAATAAATATTTTTGGAGTTTTTTAGATGCATGATAAAAATATTTGAAGATAAATTAAAATAACATGAAAATATTAAAGAAAATATAAAAATATAAGTTAGTTTGCAAAGAGTAAAAATAATATGGTCTTGCCAGGGATCGAACTGGTGACCATTGAGGGAATCTCCACGCTGCTTGCCTTTACCACTCAGCCAGTGTGCATTTTGTGTCATGGAATTGGAAAGGTGTGATTATAAGCGTACGCGTGTCCTGGATTTTGAATTCAAAGCACAGTCAGCCGTGGGCCCATGATTATAACGCGAGAGCCAATTGAAACACGCCATTGTGCCACGCCAGGGTCAGACATTCAACGTCGGAGTCCACGCCGGAGCTAGGGCTCCGGTCATCTTTTCCGGCAGCTTATCCACCTGAAAATCCTGCAAAACGCATCAATCAAAGCAAAATAAAAGCCCAGATCGCCTAATTCGACCCTTGCGATCACGATGGTGAGGTCCTTTTGTTCTGAAACGACCTGGATCCTGAGTTTTGAATCCCACAGTTCTTGGAACCCTAACAATGGCAGTATGAGTTTTACACGTGAAACCTCACATGTAACGCATCAAACATGATCTAATGACTGCCCTGAGTGTAAATAAACACACAAAAACCATTAACAATGCATGAATTTATGAAATCGAAAATCAAAGAAATACCAAATCGGAGCAAGTTTGGGAGCACGATCTGGGCAGTTTTTGCTTCGAGTAAGGGTTGGTTTTGAACCCTGCGAACCTCAGGAACACAATAGAAGGCTTAGAACACCTTGAAAGTTGCTGGAATTTGAAAATTGAATTTCACAACTTTATGAAAATTTTGAGCAAAATGAGGATTGTTGTAGGGGCTAGGGTTTCCGTCCTTTATCTTGTGCAACATGCTGGGTATTTATAGAGTGAGGAATGAGAGCAAAGAGAGTGAAAAAAGATCTTGTCTTGAATGCAAAAATAATTCCCTTTCAAATAAAATCAAATCTTTGAAAATTTGATTTTCTCTTCCATATGCAAGCTAGCACGAATTTGGCAAGTTGTGTGGGCTATCTTGGACCTCAAGTTTGATAAAAATCCAATCCATTTGAAAATATATCTTGTTTTCATAATTTTTATAATTTAAATTTGAATTAAAAGCTTTTAAATTCAAAAATAAATCAAAAAAATAGATTGTGGTCATGGAAAAGCATCAATAGGCCACAAATAATATTATGAACAAGTTTGGATCATAAAATTATAGGCCCATTTGGAAAAAATTGGATTTTGACAAATATCTCTCTTTGTGCAATTGTCCAAAAATGCCCAACTTGTACAAGGTGTATTTTGCTCAATTTTCCACATTTTTGAGTGTTCTTGGACTTTTTAGAAAGCTCTAAGTGTTATCTAAACAAATGCTTTGGTTTCATCTCAATTGGAGTTTCCATGCTCAATAAATCTTCAAAACAAAACGTTAACATTTTGTTGACTTTGAAAAGGACCTGTAATGTTTTGACCCATACCTTCCAAATGAAGCATTTTTTGAACATTCTTGTGAGACATGAAGTTGTAGAAAATTGAATTTCCTTCAAAATAAGAGGTGGTGGAAAAATTTCTGAGAAAGTATGAAGAAGTTATGCTCAGTCAAAGTTCAGTTGACTTTTCACTAAGAAACCCTAATTTGGAAAGTTTGACTTTTCAGCACATCTTGAGTTTTCTTGATGAATCATGATAAACCCTTGATCAAATGATGAATGTGACTTCAAAATGAGGATGTTGACCAAAAATCAAGAAGTTTGACTGTATGTTGACCACAGTTGACTCTTTGTCCAATACAACTGATTTTCAACCATTTGAGCAATTGTCTGAGGAAACTTGACTTGTGAGGCTTGAAACTTGTCACGGAGAATCTTTGAAGCATATGAGGAGGCATGATGACAATTGGAGATGTTGGAAGTTCATCTGGATCTGAGAAATTACCAAACCCTAGTTTGGGTTGATTGTCTAGGAGAGGGTTTGTCTGATCAACCCTTGAGAAATCCTTGAGTATGGATGTATGAAATGTTTTCAGAAGTAGGAAGGAAAATTTTGGGGTATGACAGCTGCCCCTGTTCAATCTTCTTGTACTGGAAGGGTTAGATTGGCATGCTCGCCTTTCGTGACCTGGAGGTAGAAGATGATTGAACACTTGAGTACACACGAAAATTTGCACTCATTGATTGATGCGGGAATGTGCATACTGATGCCATTTGGAGAAGTTGGAGACTTCGCTGGGGAATGAGTCGTATGCTAGACTCGAGATTGTTGTCTGGATAGGAGAACTATCGGAGATGGGCTTAAGATTCCATCTGGAAAGATCGACGCTGGGGAGTGAGCCGTACGCTAGGCTTTGTAGACGTTTCTGAAAGTGGAAGGAGCATGGAGATGGGCTTAAGATGCCATCCGGAGGGATTCGTACGTTAGACCTCGTGCTTGTCTTTGAATGAAGTTATTGGTTTGTATTGGTTTTTTAACCAAATATGCAGCATTCTGAAAGTGGAGAAATGTCAACAAGTAGTCGGAGATGGGCTTAAGATGCCATCCAGGGCAACTGAGTCGTATGCTAGACTCTGTAGTCGTTGTTGATAATAAGAGAGAGTCAGAATAAATCTTCGTGCTGATTACTCTAAGGGGATAGTAGTTGGGCGGTCGTTCAGAAAGTTTTCCCGTCTGGCTTCGGGCATTAATCCTGGACCAGTTGTCGGAGGAAAACTAGGGAGGTCTTTCAGATAGTTTTCCCCGTCTGGCTGCGGGCATTAATCCTGGACCAGTTGTCGGAGGACAACTAGGGCGGTCGTTCAGATAGTTTTCCCGTCTGGCTGCGGGCATTAATCCTGGACCTATTTGTTTCAGAAGTGATTTTCACCTGTTCGAGAAAAACAAAGGAACTTTGATAATAATTGTTAGTCTTATGCAGATTATGATGCATGACAATGTATATGAATGACATATGCTCAAATTATGGCTTTTATGAGTAATGTATGAATGATATATGTTGTGGTATTTCAAAACATATCCATCTTGAAGAAGATGTGGATGCTTTGCTTGAGGACTTCTGACTTCTGTTTGGGGATGAAACGGATGAAAACCCTACTTTTGAAAGAGAAGAAAGATATCCTTGATTCCTCCGATGCATTATCTGACCAAGTCTTGAGCCTAGATATTGTTGAGGAGTGTAGAGATCGAGAGACGCGCCGCTGAGGATCTTGTGCATAAACTCTACTGGGGAAGAAATTAGGAGGCGCTTTACTGGGGATATTGCGCGTAGATCCTGCTGGAGAGCATTTGACAGCTGCCGGGAGACCGGGTCAGAAGGATCTGGAGCCCGTCGAAACCTTTGGCTGGGGAATAAAAGATGTAGGTTTCCTCTGATGCACTATCTGACCATGTTATAAGTCTGGATACTGCTGCTGCACGGGAGGTGATGATTGCTGAGAGATATTTTGTTGGGGATACCTCTGCTGGTGATGAACCGTTACTGCTTGGAGACTGATGTAACATGGCTTAGCTGAGTGGGATCACTTCTCGGGGACTAACGTGATGGAGCCTGGAATGTCTGGACTAGTGGAGGAATATGTGTACTCTGTTGGGGAAATTCTGTGACGAGTGACATCCCTGTGGGGATTATACCTTGCAGGGGAACGTATTTGTGACTTTCTTCGTCATCTCAATTCCTGGAGCCTGTAGTAATTACTTTCGTATGTTTGCTTTTCGCATGTTTGCAAATAAATTCTTATTGTCAGATGCATATAATCATTCAAAGCAAACGTTGGACTTTATGCAAATAACAAATAGCAAAAATTGTAAAGAGAAAGAACTCGTATTTATTTGAAATGTGGCGTATGGCCAAGTAGTTTGTACATAAGAAAAGTAAAAAGCTATGAGGAAACAATCTCGTTAAGTTCCAACTATGCTAGTACTCATATATTTCGACTATCTCATCTCCTTGTTGTCAGTAGAAAGTGAGTGGACTGATCTTCGCCATTTGAATCTTGAATGCTGATAGTAGTATTCTGGAAGTAGGTGATCTGAACGAGACATAGTCGTATGCTTAAATCCCTAACTTTTGCCTAGACCGCCCTTTCGGGTTTTCAGTCTACCGGGATACCCTTTTTTGCCCAAACCGCCTTTTCAGGTTTTCGACTTGCCAGGTGTACATGTTTTATATATATATATCCTTAACTTTTGCCCGAACCCTTTTGGTTCGCCAGGATGCCCTTATTTTTGCCTAGGCCGGTCGACCTAGCGGGTCTCTTTTATGCGTAGTATTTTTTGACTATGTTTGCGTTCACAGGGTGTGGAAAGTCTTCACCATCCATGGTGCTAAGTATCATAGCTCCGCCGGAAAATATTGTCTTGACTACAAACGGTCCCTCATAGGTGGGAGTCTATTTGCCCCTGGGATCACCTTGTTAAAGAATGATGCGCTTGACTACTAGATCACCGACTTGGTAGACTCGGTGCTTGACTCTTTTGTTAAATGCTCTGATCATTCGCTTCTGATAGATCTGTCCGTGGCAGATGGATGCGAGTCGTTTCTCATCAATCAAGTTGACCTGGTCAAGGCGAGTTTGGATCCAATCGTCTTCGCCTAACTCTGCGTCCTGGAGGACTCTGGTTGAGGGGATCTAAACCTCGACGGGTAGGACTGCTTCCATACCGTATACAAGAGAGAAGGGGGGTTGCCCCTATTGATGTTCGTACTGTAGTGCGATAACCATGAAGAGAGAATGGTAACATCTCATGCCAATCTTTGTAAGTCACTGTCATCTTTTGTATAATCTTCTTAATGTTCTTGTTGGTGGCTTCCACTGCGCCATTCATCTTAGGCCGATATGGAGAAGAATTGTGATGTTTGATCTTGAACTGCGTGTAGAGTTCGGTGATCATCTTATTGTTGAGGTTAGAGCCGTTATCTGTGATAATCCTTTCAGGAGTGCCATACCGACAGATAAGATTATGCTTGATGAAACGAGCCACAACATTCTTGGTAACAGATGCAAACGAGGCGGCTTCTACCCACTTGGTGAAGTAGTCAATTGCCACAAGGATGAAACGATGTCCATTGGAAGCTGTGGGCTTAATTTCTCCGATCATGTCAATGCCCCACATCGCGAAAGGCCAAGGAGAAGTTAAAACATTCAGAGGTACCGGAGGTACGTGCACTTTGTCTGCGTATATCTGGCATTTGTGACAAGACCGAGCATAGCGGTGACAATCAGCTTCCATGGTGGACCAATAGTAACCTGTTCTCAGAATCTTCTTAGCCATCGTGTGTCCACTGGAGAGGGTACCAAATGCGCCTTCGTGTAATTCTTCCATGATACGTTCCGCTGTTTTCCGGTCTACACAGCAGAGTATGCACAAGTCGTGATTGCGTTTGTATAAGATACCGTTGCTAAGGAAGAATTTTGATGCGAACCTTCTCAAGAACTTCTTATCATTGACAGATGCCCCTGCGGGATATTCCTGAGTCTTAAGATACCTCTTCACGTCATAGTACCAAGGTTTCTCTTCTGTATCAAGCTCATAACAATATGTTGGTTCGTCGAAACTTCTCAATGATGATCTGGGGAGCCTCGTTGTCCCATCTAACCTTGAACATAGATGACATAGTAGCTAACGCGTCTGCCAACTGATTCTCTTCTTGTGGAATGTGATTGAAAGTGATCTCTTCGAAGTAGGGGATCAAACTCAAAACATGCTCTCGATATGGAATGGGATTCGGATGCTTCGTATCCCACTCGCCCTTAATCTGACTGATCACTAAAGCTGAGTCTCCATACACTTGTAAGAACTTGATTCTTAGGTCAATAGCGACTTTGATACCCATGATGCGCCCGTATTCGGCCATGTTGTTAGTGCAATTGAAACAAAGTCAGCGGTGAAAGGCGTATGTCCTTTGTAAGGGATGTCTTGATGGCGCCAATGCCATTGCCAAGTGCATTTGAGGCTCCATCAAAGACCATGGTCCATCGGGATCCTTGTTCGGGTCCTTCGTGCGGGCACGGTTCTTCCAATCTGTAACTAGTAAAACATCTTCATCGGAAATTTGAACGCATAGGCGATAGTCATCTACGGCTTGATGAGCCAAATGATCGGCTACTACACTTCCTTGATCGCTTTACGAGAAGTATCTGGATGTTGTATTCGGTCAGGACCATTTGCCATCTTGCTATTCTTCCGGAGAGGGTTGGTTTCTCAAATATATATTTTATCGGATCCATCTTGGAAATCAACAAGGTAGTGTGAGTCAACATATACTCTCTTAGTCGGAGAGTAGCCCAAGCCAAAGCGTTGCAAGTTTTCTCGGTGTGAGTATCTTGTTTCACGATCGGTAAACTTTTGCTAAGGTAGTATATTGCATACTCTTTTCGACCAGACTCGTCATGTTGACCCAACACACACCCCATTGAGTTCTCTAACACTGTCAAGTACATGATAAGAGGTCTTCCTTCGGCAGGCGGCATCAAGATAGGAGGATTACATGGGTACTCTTTGATTTTGTCAAAAGCGATCGGCAATCGTCGTTCCATTCCACTACTTGATCTTTCTTAAGTAACTTGAAGATTGGCTCACAAGTAGCAGTTAGATGTGCAATGAATCTGGCAATGTAATTCAATCGACCGAAACCTCGACTTCCTTCTCGGTGCGGGGTGGCATTTCTTGAATAGCTTTAACCTTGGCGGGTCAACTTCAATACCTTTTCCGCGACAACAAACCCTAGGAGTTTTCGGATCGACTCCAAAGGTGCACTTGTTGGGGTTGAGTCTCAGTCTGTACTTCTTCAACCTATCAAACAGTTTCCGTAGATGATCAAGATATTCTTCTTCAGTCTGTGATCGAGCTATCATGTCGACGACGTAGACCTCTATCTCGTGATGAATCATGTCATGAAATAATGTCACCATGCGCGATAAGTGGCGCCGCGTTCTTGATCCGAACGACATAACCTTGTAGCAAAAAGTGCCCCATTGTGTAACGAAAGTAGTCTTCTCCATGTCTTCAGGAGCCATTTTGATCTAATTGTAACCGGAGAAACCGTCCATGAAGAAGAAAACCTTATGTTGGGCAGTGTTGTCAACCAGAACATCAATATGAGGAAGTGGAAAATTGTCTTTCGGACTTGCTTTGTTTAGATCTCGGTAATCCACACACGTTCGTACCTTGCCATCCTTCTTGGGGACAGGCACCATATTAGCCACCCATTGTGGATAGGAAGTGTGACTAAAACCGGCGTTGAGCTGCTTTATAACCTCGGCTTTGATTTTCTCTGACATCTCAGGACGCATGTGATGAACCTTCTGTTTCACTGGGAGAAAACCTTCTTTTGTCGGTAACCGGTGTACCACAATATCAATGTCCAAACCTGGCATGTCTTCGTATGACCAAGCAAAAACCTCAATATAGTCTCGTAGCATCTGAACCAACCTTTCTTTAACACTGTTCTCAAGACCCGCTCCTATCTTGATCTCTTTTCTGTCTTCATTAGTACCTAGATTCACAACCTCGACTGGCTCTTCGTGTGGCTGTATAACTCGCTCCTCTTGCTGTAGCAGTCTGACAAGTTCTCCTGGTACTTCACAATATTCCTCACCTTCGTCTTGGCTTGGTAGATCGGATTATCAAGTCATATTTAGCAATAGCATAGTTATCAACGAGATTCGAGTGATTCTGATGTATCACGTGGGTGTGTGTAAGAAACACATAGCTTTTTGAAGGGGTGATAAAGTAAAAGAAAGCAAAAATTAAATGCAAAAGTCCAACGATTTTATTGAATGAAAATATGCAAATGACAGATAATAACCCTCACAAACGAGCCATGATGCCCCGGGCAAGGCACTAGGCTTTAGAGTTTATTGTTCAAAACATAGAAAACGAAAAGTGAAACAAAAACAAGAGCAATTACTCCTGTCTAAAGGAGATTGGTATGACGTCTTCAGTCTTCCAATTGCTGGGTCCGTTGTCGAGAGTTGTGAAGATCCACTTGCTGATGTCGAAGTTGTTGTCGATGTCTTCTATAGCATGAACTTCATTCTGGCTGATGCGGATAGGAAGTTGGCTGACACGTTCGCGGCATATCATCTTCTGACCCTTGATGGTGAAGCCTAAACCAGTCTTGTTAGATTTGAAAGAAAGATCAGGGAGCTGACCCCAAATAGTACTACTTCCTTCTTCAACTGCAGCTTGAGCATCTTTCAAGCGAAGCCATCCTCGGCGGAGCTTGTGTAACTTCAGGAGTGACGGGAGAGTCAACAGGCATGACTCTGGGGATTGTTTCAAAATCTTGACAGGGAGTCTCGAAGAATTCACCTTCCATCTCAAGATATCGGAATGATTGCAGATGACTGACCATGTATTCCTCTTCACCACATACCGTAACAAACTTCCCTTTCACTGGGTATTTCAGCTTCTGATGCAAGATAGAGGTAACAACGCCTGCCCCATGTATCCAAGGGAGTCCAAGTAGGCAAGAGTAAGCTGGACGAATGTCCATGACAAAGATAACTGAATCAAAAGTCTGGGAACCGACTTTAACAAGCAGAACGAGCTCTCCAAGTACTGTTCGTTTAGAAACATAAAAAACTCTCACAATAATGTCACTAAGTTTCAGAACCAGTCCTTCAACATCAAGTCGATCAAAAGCAGTCTTCGGAAGGATATTCAGAGCGGAACCGGTATCCACCAAAACATGAGACAATGTAATGCCCTTACATTCAACAGAGATGTGCAAGGCTTTATTGTGTTTCTTTCCGGCAGGAGTCAAATAAGCATCAGAGAAGCCTAGGCCGTTGTTGGCAGCCAGTCTAGCAATACACACTTCAAACTGGTCAGTAGTAGTGTCTTGCGGCACATGAGCATTCTTCAAAAACTTTACCAAGGCTTTAGCATGAGCCTCAGAGCACAAGAGCAGAGCAAGCATGGAGATCTTGGACGGAGTCTGTCCCAACTGTTCCACAATATTGTAGTCACTCTTCTTGATGATCTTGAATTTCCTCCATTTCTTGTTTGGAGGTGTCTTGAGAACTTCCTTTGGCATACGGTTGATCGGGATGAGTTCTTGGATCTTTCCTTGCGCCTCGGGTGGTTGAATATTTGGAATGTTGGAGTCGCAGATGTCTTTTGGAGGAGAGAACACTCTTCGGTTCGGTCACCTTACTTGATCCGGTGATGTTGTCAATGTCGAATGGTAGCTTCGAAAGATCTTCAATGGTCGAGGGTCTTGCTTGCGCCATGATAGTAAACATCGATCCATAATTCCAAGGGATAGCTTTGTCGAGGAATATGGAACTGATGAATAATGATGAGAGGTGCCACTCTAAGGAGGAAATCCTTATAGTGTTAACATCAACGTCTTCTAGGAAATCGTCACCCCACATCTTCAATAGGAATCTTGTAACTCTTAGGACAGTATACTTCACCATGTAATCAAACTTTCCACTTGGCGCCTCAAGGTATCCCATGCAGCAGTGCAGTTTCATTCACATCTTGATCTTGATTTCTTAGACATGTCTTCACACGGACTCCCACGGTGGTTTCGGGAATAGTATTTCACGGTTATCCATCATGCCGAACTCGTCTTCTCAACCAAGCACATCCATCGGTGCGGATGGGCACCAACGACAATTCTGGGCATCACAGGTTGACACCGCTTCAAATTCTTCTTGATCATCGGAGGAATGGTCAAGTCATCTATGTTGAAAACGTAAGAGTTCTCGCCAATAGCATTGGAAATTTTGTCATGGTTAGGCATAGGAGCGCTGATCACATTTGGAGTCTCAACAGGAGGATCAAACTCAATTTGCTTAGCTTCAATCATATCTTGAATTTTGTTCTTGAGCCCAGCGTTATCGATTCGTGCGGCTGTTGGAGTGGTAAGCACAATTAGCATTAGGATTGTATCTCGGAGAGGAAGTGTTGACACTCTGAGGAGGATCCTTCAAAGTAATCAGCTTTGCTTTCAACATGTGTTGCAAGGCTTGCGACAACGACATGTTGATCTTCGGAAATTATCTTCGGGCGTTGTTCTGTGGCGTTGTCTCGTGAGGTTGTCTTGATGTAGGATTGGAGATCTGCGCCCCCAGATTGAGCACGGTCGGTCTTGGCTCGACTTTTCTGACCATACACAACATTAGCTTCTTTCTTACCACCAAAAGATCTCTTCGCAGCATTTGATGACGACTCTACATGAATCTTTCCGCTCTTGATACCAGTTCAATGCGCTCTCCTGTCAACATCAACTCGGTGAATCCGGCTGAAGAGTTTCCAATTAGACGATTGAAGAATGGGCCTGTCAGTGTTCCCATAAACATATCAACCAACTCCCTATGGGACAAGGGTGGTTGAACTCTACCTGCTAGGTCTCTCCATTTCTGAGCATACTCTTTGAACTTCTCATCACGTCCCATAGACATGCTCTGTAGTTGCATGCGAGTGGGTGTCAATTCGGCATTGTACTCATACTGTCTGTAGAAAGCATCTGCTAAGTCACTCCAAGTACGGATACAGTCATTCTCTAGTTGATAATACCACTCCAATTGAGTTCCGGACAAACTCTCTTGGAAATAATGCATCCACAACTTTTTGTCATCAGTGTGGGGGTTGATCTTCTGAACATAGGACTTCAAATGCAGCTTCGGACAAGAAATGCCATCATATTTGGAAAAAGTGGGAACTTTGAACTTGGGAGGAATCACCACACCAGGAACAAGGCTCAAATCATCAAAATTCAACCCGGACATCTTCAGGTTTTCCACAGCATTCAGACGGTCTTCAAGTTTCTTGTACTTGTCATCTTCATCAGAGTATTGGTCATTATCATAGTGATCTTCTCTGTCTTTCTCAGGCTCACGCTGACTGCCTTCTTCATTGCCCTTGACACTCCCCTCAGTCTTGACACTTCCTTTTGAGAGCTCTATTCGGCTGACCACTTTAGGACCACCTTTGTAACGTCTACCCATGTTGAGAACACCAACGACCCTCTTCTTTTTGTTGATGAGCTTCTTCAGATATTCTTGGCCTTGGACCAAGCTGGTGAACATCTCCTGGAACTGAGCATTCTGAGCCTGGAGATCTTTGACTGTCTGTTCAAGAGCCATTTTCTGCTAAAATAAATAGTGATAAAATGAGAAAACCAATCTTCAATGTACCTGTTATGAGATGTTATGCCATGATATGCAATGTTTATGCAAATGCAACGCAATGTTTTCAAGGATCTTAGAGATTTAAATTTGTTAAACAAACACGAACAAACATTCATTAGCTCTCTTTTTTATTCTTTTTTTTAAGTACAAAAGATAGTTCAAAACAATAAAAGGAAAGCATAAAAATCCTAAAGCTCTAAGTCTCCCATGGGCGCTTCCTCTAGGTGCCGAGGTAGGCGTTGATGTTTCGCTCCTCGTGAAGTAGCTTGGTCAACTCTAGCGCTTTCTTCTCACTTGCATAACACTGAGCTTCAAACGTATCCCTTTCTTCTTTTAGTTGAATCCAGGATCTCTTCAAGTCTTCAAAATCAGTAGGCATGTTGAGATGGAGAACAGTATAGGGTACGTCACCTATAGCAATAGGTTCCATAATTATGGTAGAACAGGCGTGAATGGCATCATGAGATTTTTAGCTCGAGCTCTCACCCATTTGAGGTAAGGTTCCCAAGGAATGGAGTTCTGGTGCCCCAAAGTCTTGGTATCAGTCTTCTTTACCATGCCCCAAGCGTGTATGAACCTTCGTCGGTAATTCTGGAGATCATGGTTGTAGTTGAATACAATGTCTTGGAGAAGCATATCATATGGACCATCTCTTCGAGCAAAACCGAACTGACGTAGAGCTAGAGAAGGGTTGTAAGTAATACCTCCCCTTATACTAAGGAGTGGCACATTAGGGAATTCTCCACAATGCTCAATGAATGTGAAGTCCTTTTGAGAGAAAAGACTCCAATGGATATCTGAATGAGAGAGTGACATTAGTCTTTGAGACCACTTCAATCTTTGCTCGTTCTTCAAAACTGATGGAGGAAGGTGCGAAATAAACCACCTGGAAAGTAACGGTATACAACACATGAGAGTTCCTTGTCTTTTAGTAGTACGAGTGTGGAGAGAATGTAGAATATCTCTAAGTAAGGTAAGCACTGGATTACGAGTAAAAAACAACTTGATGGCGTTGACATCTATGAATTGATCCGAGTTAGGAAATAGAACCAAACCATAGATTAGCAAGGCCACAATGTCTTCGAATGCATGGAAACTCATAGCTTTGAGGAATTCTCGGGCTTTCTTTATCAGGAACTTAGCAAGTAAACCCTTAACTCTGCTTCTAGTTTCCCAATTGGCTTCAATGTTTGAGCGCTTAAGATGTAAGGCGGATGCGATGTCTTCGTACCTAGGAACCTTTTATAAACCGGTGAATGGCATTTGGTCAAGAATAGGTATCCCAAGTAGCTTAGAGAACTCTTCCAAGGTAGGAGCCAATTAATAATCTGGGAATGTAAAGCAATGGTGTTTCGAATCAAAGAACTGGAATAGGACATGCATCATATCTTCTTCAAAGCCGGAGGTAACCAAGTCACGTAGATAACCATGTATTTTGATGAACTGGGCATGATCAGGAATCTCTGAAACCAATTCTTTGAGCTGAGAAGGTATACCCATGAAGTTGATTCGGATAGTCTTTCTAGAAGCCATAATCCCTACAAAACAGAGCAAAGATAAATCCCTAGGTCCTTGAAATAGTTAGAAATGATATGCAATGTTATGATGTCATGATGTCATGTTTAGCACACACAAACAATTCACACAATGAGCATAAGTTTAAGGCTTGCAAGAGGTATAGGTGATTACCCCACCAAAAGTTTGAGTTGGTTCATCCTGTCCTATAATAGTAACCGGGTTCTAGGAATCTCATATCATTGATCTTTCTCATAGGCATTTATTTCAATACGACTACCAAGGGGTCAACCGAAAATATCCCAAAAGTCTGATCTTAATGAGCGTAGCATCGAGTATCATCCAACCTCGGTCTACACCAAATCCGGCCGTCTCACTACCTTCTAATGGCCAAGATGGGTCAATTAAGGTTCTAAAAATTTAGTTAGTGCTGATGACACCACGTAGAAGCCAAATACTATCCTTATCATGGAAATGAAGAGTATCAGGACATCCAAAGTGTCACACTAATGTAGCCATCATGTTGACCGTTTCGATATACGTCTAACGGTCGCAATGATTTATTGCTACTTACCTAAAAGGAAACCCGGATCCGGGTGTAGGATCCCCCACAAATATAATACCCAAGCAACCCTTAAAGATAAAGCAAGCAAGTCAAACAAAAAACAGTAAAAATGATCTAGAAATCCCTAAGGCATTATCTCTTTAGGGAAGTCCCCAGCAGAGTCGCCAGTTCTGTAATACGGTGAACTGACTTTGAGATTTTTGTATCGCAACTATGCGGATAGCAAGAGTCGCCACCGACTTTTCTTTTATCCAATTAAGGGAAGGTGAAAAGAACAGGAAAAGACCTTCGTTAGATTCTGAGTAAGGGAGAAGGTTATGAAAAGGGAAGGTATTAGCACCCCTTTCCATCCGTAGTTATCTACGGGCTCTTAGTTGCTCTTAGATCATTTTTCAAAAAAAGTGATTTCTGTGTGTTTGACAAAAATGTTTTGAACAGGCATTTCGCTTTGACTTTGTAATGATTCATGTAGGAATGTATACAAAGTGTTCGGAAATGTTTTGTTTTGAAAAGATTTTGAACTTTGACAAAAGTGTGAGGTGTGAAAAATATTTTGATAGAGCAAGCAACTAAAAGTCTTATTACCTACTCAGAATTGGTCGTTTTCGTGTTATTTTACGTACCTTTAGAATAACGCTATCCATACCATTAGTTGGTAGGTAACCCTATTCGTTGGATGTAAGCGGGACATTCGAAGGGACATCGGATGGTCATAGAAGGCAACTTGTAGGAAGTATCCTAGCACATTCGAAGGGACTATCATCATTTTTGTAGGCGATAATCGAGGGTCAAGATCATGTATTCATAGGCGACATCGCGGGTCTATGATCTTTGTATCGAAGGGACTATGATGATTTGTTTGTAGGCAACGGTGCTAGAATACCTCTACGTTCGAGGGACTTGACCATTTGTATTTGTGAGGCAACGAGAGAGAATTACCCTAAGGGGTGCATGTGTGAAAAGAGTGTGTCAAATTCAGATATGTTATCCTGGAGTTATGAGTGATCTATGTCCAATTTTATCGTGCCATACACGCCTAATTACTAGCAGTTTATAAGGTGCGGAAAGTAAATTGCGGAAATGTAAAATGCGGAAAGATAAAGTCCTACGCTATTACATGGCTTTGGGGCAGATACATAATGAGAGTGCGGAAAATAAAATCCCTAATTAAACTATTACATCCCATAGGCAGTTACATAATTGAAAAGAAAAAGCAAGAAAAATCGTCCGAAACGGTACGACCTGCGAAACAGATACATAATCGGAAAACGGAAGAAAATTGCATAAGAGGAAAATGTTAGTAAAAATAAATGTTTTTGAATGAGGAAAAAGGTTTTATGTTAGTAATGACATTAATATGATGAGATAAATTTTTGGTAATTTTTGGAATTGATTTGATAATTTAAAAACAATTAAAAGTCATTTAAATGATTAATTAGTAATTAAATTAAATATGCATGCAAAAATAGTAATTTTTATATTAAAAATTAAATAAGCATTTTTCTGATGATTATGCAAAAAATAAATATTTTTGGAGTTTTTTAGATGCATGATAAAAATATTTGAAGATAAATTAAAATAACATGAAAATATTAAAGAAAATATAAAAATATAAGTTAGTTTGCAAAGAGTAAAAATAATATGGTCTTGTCAGGGATCGAACTGGTGACCATTGAGGAAATCTCCACGCTGCTTGTGTTTACCACTCAGCCAGTGTGCACTTTGTGTCATGGAATTGGAAAGGTGTGATTATAAGCGTACGTGTGTCCTAGTTTTTGAATTCAAAGCACAGTCAGCCGTGGGCCCCAGATTATAACGCGAGAGCCAATTGAAACACGCCATTGTGCCACGCCAGGGTCAGACATTCAACGCCGGAGTCCACGCCGGAGCTAGGGCTCCGGTCATCTTCTCCGGCAGCTTATCCACCTGAAAATCCTGCAAAACGCATCAATCAAAGCAAAATAAAAGCCCAAATCGCCTAATTCGACCCTTGCGATCACGATGGTGAGGTCCTTTTGTTCTGAAATGACCTGGATCCTGAGTTTCAAATCCCACAGTTCTTGGAACCCTAACATTGGCAGTATGAGTTTTACATGTGAAACCTCACATGTAACACATCAAACATGATCTAATGACTGCCCTGAGTGTAAATAAACACACAAAAACCATTAACAATGCATGAATTTATGAAATCCAAAATCAAAGAAATACCAAATCGGAGCAAACTTGGGAGCACGATCTGGGCAGTTTTTGCTTCGAGTAAGGGTTGGTTTTGAACCCTGGGAACCTCAGGAACACAATAGAAGGCTTAGAACACCTTGAAAGTTGCTGGAATTTGAAAATTGAATTTCACAACTTTATGAAAATTTTGAGCAAAATAAGGGTTGTTGTAGGGGCTAGGGTTTCCGTCCTTTGTCTTGTGCAATTTGCTGGGTATTTATAGAGTGAGGAATGAGAGCAAAGAGAGTGAAAAAAGATCTTGTCTTGAATGCAAAAATAATTTCCTTTCGAATAAAATCAAATCTTTGAAAATTTGATTTTCTCTTCCATATGCAAGCTAGCACGAATTTGGCAAGTTGTGTGGGCTATCTTGGACCTCAAGTTTGATAAAAATCCAATCCATTTGAAAATATATCTTGCTTTCATATTTTTTATAATTTAAATTTGAATTAAAAGCTTTTAAATTCAAAAATAAATCAAAAAAATAGAATGTGGTCATGGAAAGGCATCAATAGGCCACAAATAATATTATGAACAAGTTTGGATCATAAAATTATAGGCCCATTTGGAAAAAATTGGATTTTGACAAATATCTCTCTTTGTGCAATTGTCCAAAAATGCCCAACTTGTACAAGGTATATTTTGCTCAATTTTCCACATTTTTGAGTGTTATTGGACTTTTTAGAAAGATTTAAGTGTCCTCTAAACAAACTCTTTGGTTTCATCTCAATTGGAGTTTCCATGCTCAATAAATCTTCAAAACAAAAAGTTAACTTTTTGTTGACTTTGAAAAGGACTTGTAATGTTTTGACCCATACCTTCCAAATGAAGCATTTTTTGAACATTCTTGTGAGACATGAAGTTGTAGAAAATTGAATTTCTTTCAAAATGAGAGGTGGTGTAAAAATTTCTGAGAAAGTATGAAGAAGTTATGCTCAGTCAAAGTTCAGTTGACTTTTCACTGAGAAACCCTAATTTGGAAAGTTTATCTTTTGATCACATCTTGAGTTTTCTTGATGAATCATGATCAACCCTTGATCAAATGATGAATGTGACTTCAAAATGAGGATGTTGACCAAAAATCAGGAAGTTTGACTGTATGTTGACCACAGTTGACTTTTTGTCCAATACAATTGATTTTCAACCATTTGAGCAATTGTCTGAGGAAACTTGACTTGTGAGGCTTGAAACTTGTCATGGAGAATCTTTGAAGCATATGAGGAGGCATGATGACCATTAGAGATGTTGGAAGTCCATTTGGATCTAAGAATTACCAAACCCTAGTTTGGGTTGATTGTCTAGGAGAGGGTTTGTCTGATCAACCCTTGAGAAATCCTTGAGTATGGATGTATGAAATGTTTTCAGAAGTAGGAGGGCAAATTTTGGGGTATGACATCAGCCACCCATGGTTGAGCGGGAAGTGATTGATATGTTCACCAGTACTCTGTCTGGACATTATTATGTTGCGTGTAGTACATCTGCAACCCTTGCTGAGATGGTTCGTTATGGGGAACGAATCGAAAGTGGATTGAAGTCAGGAAAGATTTGGTATTCTGAGGGAGGAAGTTCCTCTGGTGCAAAGAAAGCTTATAGTGGTCATCCCAAGAAGGAAAAGGGAGAAACCAGCGCTGTATATGGTGGTAGGAGCAAAGCACAGGTCAATGCAGTGACTATTTCCGCTGCTCAATCACAAGCTCAACATGCACCTCGTCAACAGAATCAGAGGCAGCAAGAGAATCGGGCTCCAAGGAGGTTTGACACCGTCCCTATGAGCTATGCTGATTTGTTTGCCCGTTTAAATGAGCTAAAGTTGGTAGTGCCAAAGGCTTTATTCGCGCCTCCTCCTCCGGACAAGCGTCCCTGAAATTATGATGCCAACGCTAGTTGTGAGTTCCATTCTGGAACATTGGGGCATAACATTGAAAATTGTTACGCATTCAAGTGCAAAGTGCAAGACTTGATTGACTCAAAGACTATTGAGTTGGAAGCTTGACCGCAAAGTGCGTGAGGAAGGTCCCCAAAGAAATTGATTTCTACAGTGGATTAAACTGAATTTTAGTGCTGAACCGTGCGTTCTGCCCACTAATTTGGCCGTATATCCTAGCCAGAACCTCGAAACTGAGCATGACCGATTGCTAAAATTCCGTATCGAAATCCTCTAAAATTCTCATTTGCAACGCAAGAGCTGATTCCTCACTAATCAATACCATAATTTTATTCTTTGGAGTTGATTTTTGTGTTGAATTGAGTAATTTTCATCTGATACGCGAGCTTCGTAAAATCATATCTCGCTCGATTTTCATCGAAACGAGATGGGACCAGTGCCAAAAATTCACAAATTTCGTTAGCTTCGATTGTCTCAGAAAAAATCATTTGCAAATTCTGATCAGAAGACGCTCGTTCGAGGCTTTTTCTCCGAACAGTGCAAATCAAATTCTGCATGTGTCAATCATTTGAACATTGTGTTGAAACTTCAAAACTTCATATCGCTCTGGTCATTTTCCCGATCGCATAGAAATTTTGTTTCACTCAAGCAAAATCAAGTTCTGGACACTTTTCGTTTAGAGTCCCGACTTCAAATTCTCGTCGGATTTTGAAGTTTTGGATTAATTACGAAAATTATACGGATAATCGTAATTTGGGCTTGATTAAGGATCCAAGGGTATAAATACATTTTCCCTTCACAAAATTAAGGGAGGAGATTCATTTGCTTAATTTTTCACCGAAAATCACATTCTCATTCTCTCTAAAAATCAAAAGCCAAAACTGAAACAATTTTCAAATTCAACTTTCCCTCCAAGCCACCACCACAGGCCGCCACCGGATCTCTGATGTACATCTGTCACCACCGCAGACCGCGCTAAGCGCGCCCAACGATTTCTGGTTTTCCTCATCGCAGCATCTCTCTAATCAATCTTGATCTACACAATTTTACTTCATCTTCTTCAATCGTCCATTGAAGATCTCAAGTTTTCTTCAAGGAATCAAGGTCAATTTCAAAGATTCTCGTCAATTCGGTGTTGTTTTGGTATTTTCTTTGAAGAGCACAAGGAATTCCTCTTTAATTTGATTCGAACTTCAAGTTCAAGTAAGTGTTTAGGTCAATTAAACACTTATTTTAAGCTATTATCAACTTTTAGCTTTTCTTTAAATTGAATATTGTCATTGCATGCAAAATCCTTGTAGATTATTATTATTGATCTTTCATTATTGAATTCTTTGATTTGAATTAGATTTAGCAATGTTATTCGTGTCGGTGTAAGAAATCTTGTACATAACTGTTACACCCTAAATTTCACCCTGACTTTTTCACCAATCAGTTTTATCTGCCTCATTTGCGTCCAAATTAATTTTGACTTTACAAGTCACATTTTTTTTGTATTAGCATTAAATTGTCTGTATCTTATTTGATTATCAATTCATATGCACCATTCATACCAATCCTTTCCAAGGTAACAATCAACTCTTTGCTTCTTTCGTTTATATACATGTATCTTTCAATTTTCTAGGTACCAGTTTAATTATTGATTAAATATAATTTTTATTAATAATTAAATGTGAAATTTAATTATGGATTAAAATTTATATTTTGGTTAGTAAATTAAATTTGTGTTTTAATTAGCATTTTTGTTATTAATTGATTTAAGTAATGTTTTTCTCTTATAACATTTAATTTATTTTTTTCATGTTACTAAAAATTCATAGTTTATTTTGTATATCTTATTTTTTAGTTGGACATTCCATTTTTATTTCATAATCGTAAAAAAAGTATTGTTTTGCATCGTATTGATTTTATTTTATTTTTGTAATTTTTAAACTTCTATTATGTTTTTTTTTTTGTTTAATTAATCTTTATTAGTTGGGTAGTAAACTAGGAGTTAAAATATTTTTATTAGTGTTTTTTTCTTGTAAATAGAAGTTGTTATTAATTAGATTATAAAAAAAAGTATACGAAATTGTCCTATTTATTATTATTTACATGTTACAATATTTATAGAAAAATAAACATATACTGTATCAATTAAAAAATAGGGCTGGTCTTGTTTTTCTCTCTTTCCATCGTGTAATTCCTTGTCACCACCATCTTCACAACCTGCAACACAAGAAAACAAAATTAGTACAATTTCTCACACCACTACCAATTCCACTCATCAATTTCAAATTCCGTCCTATAACCTTCTTCCCCAAGTTTCCAATTGTCCTTGATCTTATCCTCTCAACTCATCATCCAATTCCTATATTGCCCTCACTCAATTCCTACTATATAAACCAAGAAGATATCACAGAAGAAAAAAACATGAGAAATCACCAGAAAAACTAACAACACCACTGTTACTCTTTTCTTGTCACCGCACAGTATCCTCACCATCAACCCTTCACCAACCATCTTCTCTAGACAACCTTAACCAACCACCACACCTCACTGCCAAGCCCTCAGTACGCTCAAACATCAATACTCCGCAACAACATCACACACTCATTCTCACGCAAAATTTCAGAAACAAGAAGTTCTGAAATCAAAACTGCACAGAGCAGTAGTAGATCCGAAATAGAGGTAGACAAAGAAGAAGAGCAAGCGTACCTTTTCTTTCAAATCTTCTTCCGATTTTTGTTCTTATACTATTTTTTAATATGAACCATCGCTCATGAAGGAATTTGGGGGTTTAGGTTTATTTTTGTTTGTTGTTGTTCGAGAATCGAGAGAGACAAGCGAGCGGAAAGAGAGGAAGAGAAAACAGAAGCGAGTTTGTGAGAAACCAAGAATGGCATAGAGAACCATGAGAAAGAGAGAAGAAAGCGTGATAACAAAGGAGAGGATAACATGTGTTGAGAGCAGAGTGAGGAAACATTCTTTTCTCTTTTTATTTTTTTTCTCTTCTTCAACTACCTACCAATTAATGGAGAATGCTTATGCATTCCCCATTTTACCCTCTCCTGAAAAAACATTTTACACTACAAAAAGGGTTACTTGGTAAATCAATATATACCACTAAATGACCAATGACATTCACCATATTTTCCAAGTGTCATTATTTTCTTTAAACCAATTCTGGAGGGAAAACTTTAACCGGGTAAAAGCTTGCTTTTGGGTATATCCAATGAATCTTACACTACATCACATAGATAACATAAAGCAAATCGTTTTCTGTTCCACTTTCTTCAGCTTTCTTCATCTTTTTCTGTTTGTGTTTCTTCATCTTATTCTAGAGAAAGGAAATCGTTTCTAGAAAGCAAACTGTTTCCAGAAAGCAAATCCTTTCCAGAAAGCAAATCGTTTCCCTTCCTTTCATCAACGGTTTGTTACATCGCCGACTCTCCTCTTTCTGTTCTTCTTTGTTCTTTATACTCCTCTTTCTGTTCTTCTTTGTTGTTATAATGTTATTTTTGTGAATCTTAGGCTTCTTCACCATGTCAAGGCCACCAATTTCAATTAGTGACTTGCAGCCTAAAAACAACATCTGGAAGCTCGCCATTCGTGTAGTGGATATGTGGATTGTTAAAGAACGCAACGGGCAACATCACATCGAAGCTGTGGTTCAGGACTCAAAGGTATCTTCTTTTTGACTATGCTCTTTTAATGACTTCTGTTATGTTGGTTTTTTATGACACATTGGCTTGGATTTGGAAGGTGATAAAATACATGTTGTTACCCGTTCTCGAGAACTTGAGACATGGAAACAATTGTTACAGGAAAACAACATTTACATGATATATAATGGTGAACCGCTGAAGAATGACCTACCATTGAAGGTTTGTGACAACAACTTCAAGCTCTTTTTCAGTGCTGGAACAACGATTACCCAGGTTGACATTCCTGAAATACCACCTCAGATGTTCCAGTTCAAGCCAATCCAAGATTTCCTTAATGGTCACTTGGATGTTGACCGTGTCTATGGTAACTAACTGCTGTTATAAATTATTTTTCCTATGTCTACCACTTTTTTTTTACACTTTTACCATTTATAACTTTATTCACATTTTAATTTCTCAGATGTGATTGGGATCCTACAAACTGTGATAAGGAGTCAAGTAGTTGGAGCTGGAAAGAAAGCATGTGTTAATATGACCTTGACAGATGAAAGGTTTGTAAACATTTTACCTTTTGTTTTGGTACCGTTTTGCAAATATGGGTATGTCATCCTGTTTATTATCACTATGATAACACATTTTTACATTCATTAAATAGTGAAAACGAAGTTGACGTTACACTCTAGGAATCATATGCAAATCAATTCATGGCGTATACTGCTGAAACTGAGCCAACAGTTATCATACTCACACACGGTTAGTGTCGGCAAAGTTCGGGTAAGCAATAATTCCAGAATCTCATGGCGTATATGGCGTATAGTTAGTTCTTTTACATTCCAGAATTTAATTTGACATCGACTGCTTTTTGGTTTGCTATTTTTTCTTGCACATACGGTAGCAAATGGAAAGCTTTACATCTCTAATGCTTCGAATGGATCCAAACTTCTGATTAATTTGGACCATCCTCAAGTGGCAGATTTGAAGGCTAGGTACGTAATATTTCATGCATAATCAGTTATACAAACTCACTACCAATATTCACCTATCTTGTTAGAAATTCTGTTTTTTTAAGTAGTTTCTTATTACATCACAGATGTCTTGATGTTAAACCTTCACAAATGACTTCCCAAACACGATCAATGAGCTCGTGTTCTCAGGGTCAGTTTGATGACAGATGCTTCTCCAATGTTCAGTATGTCATATCAATTGGAGATACGATCTGTTTAACTCAGGTAGTACTGTATTTTACATTATTTGCCTTCATGATTCTCTCAAATGAATGACATCTTATTTTCGTTGCTATTCTAGGAGACGTTTGTTAATACTGTTGGGGAAACTAAGCGTTTCAGACCAAACCATTTTGGGTGGTATTATGAACTCTGTGTGACATGTAACAAAACCAACCAAACACCTGGTTGTCCATTCCAGTGCGGCTATTCAGGAAACAGTTCCAAACCAATAACGAATTATAATTTTTTTTTTGATGTTTTTCTTATTATACCAACTCTTCTCATTGCTTATGGTTTAAACGTAACTAACTAATTATAACACTTTTCCCACTTCGTAGGTATAAGCTTGAAGTTGAAGTTGAACATGACAAGAAATCTAGGTTTTTTGTTTTTTGGGATAAAGAATGCATTCCTTTGGTTGGGATGACAACTTTTGATCTGAGACAATTGATGAAAAAGGTTTGAACCGTTGTTAATCATGATAATTCATACTATTGTTTTCAATACATTCTATCAATTAAAAATACCCGTATTCATAAAATCATCAACATACCTGCTTAATACATTATAATCATAGCTTACAATTATCCTATTACATTATAAATACAACTTTATATGGAATTTACAAATACATGCCATTCGTATAGTAATGATATCCTCCTTCTGTAGACATTTAAAAAAAGACAAACTCTGGATTATAACCTCGTAATATATAGAAATTTCAAAAGCAAATTGATTTTGTAGACCAATGAAGACCATCAGAAAATATACCCAGAACACCTAGACATGCTGCTTAAGAAGACTTTTGCTATCCGTGAAAAGTACCAGCCTAACTATAGTCAAGCTTCTGTGGTCAGAATTACATGTGACCAGGATGTTATCACTATGATTGAAAATGCCATTATTGAGGCGAAGGTATGTATTCGCCAAATTTTATGTTCATGTAAATAATCTATCAAATTAATGGTAATTTAATCAATGACTCAATGCCTACTATCATGTTCAGTTAACTGAAAGCTCGCCAATCTATGAACAACCAAACAGTCAACACTCGGCAAAGGGAGAGGAAAAAGCCACCACAGAAGACATGGTGCATGAGAATGCACTTCCACAGTCCTCTGCTGCTGTTGTAACTCTTTAAACATGTATAGTATGTTAGGATTATTACATATATACTTTCTACTTATATGTTTTTTCTTTTCCCTACCAGAGTACTGCATCTGCAAACCAGAATGGCATCCCGAACCAAGTGGAAACAATACTCCTTCAAAGAGAGTTTCACAACATGAAGCAATTCATGAACCGGACAACTCAGAAATGCTCTCACCAAAACTATCGGCAACCAAGGTTGCAAGGACTAAGAGTGCTAGACACTCTAAGATGAAATGAAGTTCTAGGATGTGCTTGATTCCACTTTTATTAACTATTGTCTGTTATTGCAATTTGTAACAACTATTTTGTGTTAGGTTTTTGGTTACACACCTAACTTTGAACATGTATTTTGTGTTCTGTCTTTGCTATATAGAAGCACAACGAACATCTTTGTAGTCAATTGTACTTTTATGGATTTATTAAAAGTAACATTTCTATTTAATTATTATCTATCTGTCATTTGTCATCCTGTTGTGAATTGTTCATTTTGGATGTTGTGTAGGATCATAGCAGACCTCTCTTTCATAGGGCAAATCCTTTTAACCAAATAAATTTCACCTTCACTATTTTCCAGCTGTAATTACGGTTTGGATTATATTTTGCAGCTGTAATTACGTTTTCAATTTCACTTAATGACCATTTTGCAGCTGTAATTACGTTACATTTTCACTCTCTGCCCAATACAACACTTCCTCATCCTAAAGTATAGTTACATTATTTTAGTAGTTGTTAGATAATTGTACCATATTGAAGTTCTGCAGTTATCCTATAATACATTGATACATTCTTATTCCCATTTTTTAAAATACTGTCACAACTTAATTATTTATAACATAATTGTCTTAGTCAACTCTTTCTTTGATAAACCAACCTGCAAGGCAATTAATGTTTGCCTCATGACAGTACCTGCTATACCTCTATTTTTTTATTTCCTACCTATACAATCAGTACATAAAGTACTCTGATTAGACAACAACACTGCTCTTGGGATAGCTGCAAATAAACACTTTTTGGAACTGTGATATCTTTTGGACAGTGAGGTGCATGCTTTACTGCTTTTATTTACTGCATCCTAGGAATAAATGGTATAACTTCTGAACAAGCATTAATTGCAATTTTGTTTTATACCTTATAGTTTATTTCACCAACAATATAACAGTAACAATTGGTTTGCATCAAAATGTGAATGACATCAATCCGGTTATACCATAACAACATATTTACAATTAACACACTTTTTCTATACAATTTTATAATATAAAGTGGAAACTAACACTGCTATCACACTTTTTTACATTGTTTAACAAATTCGTAAAAAATAACACAGTTGACTTATTTTTACATGATTTTCAAGCTAAGAAACTTCCATGGTGAGAATAGTAGCCACAGGGTTTTCAAACTTCTGTTTAGCTGCCACAATACGTGCCACAACTTCGTGATAAAGCATATCCCGCAACCTGCTTTGCATGACAAACAGAATTGTGAGTTTTCTAGTATTAGTTATACCAGTACCTATTTATAGTTTTCTCGTATGAGTTTTTTGGAATTGTGAGTTACCTGTTTGTATGTCCCTACTATTACCTCCTATTGGTTCATTGAATGCTCTGTTCCACCATTATTGTTCTAGGCGCAGAGTTGTTTACAATGATTAACTGTCAAAGTTTTACAGTGGATGCATCAATGTTTTACTGTCATAGTTTTACAGTGGATGAATCAATGTTTTAATGTCAAAGATAAATAACTATTGTTTCAAATGTTAGACGGTGTGGCAAGTGACTAACAAACGTACAAGACACCTCCGTTCTTATGCATCGACACAAGTGACTTGATGCATTGATACAAGTAGTTTTGTATTGATGCATACTGTGTTGAAATTAATTCCAGATAGTTAAATAGAGTATGAGTCGATGCAAATTTCGTATGCATCGATACAAGTCTATTCATGTATTGATACAAGTCATTTTGCATCAATGCATACTGTAATGGAATGGTTTCCAGAAGGTTGATTTGCGTATGCGTCGATGCAAACTACTTATGTGTCGATACATGACACTTATGTATTGATGCAAAGGATTATGCATCAATACATACTGCTATTTAAAATGATTCCAGAAAACTAATTAAAACATGAGTCGATGCATGCCACGAATGAGTCGATGCATGTGAGTTATGTATTGATACAAGAAAACATGTATTGATGCAATATCAAATATCCAGAGCCTCAATTCTTACATGAGTCGATGCAAAACACGTATGCATCGATGCATACAGTGTAAAATTTTATTTTCTAGAAATAAGAATTGGTTTGCATCGACACAAATGATTTTGTATTGATGCAAGCAACAAACAGAACTGAATCCCAACTTTTGATATATATATGTGTGTCGATGCAAAACTTTATGAGTCGACTCATATTAATGGAAAATTGTTTTATGTATTGATTCATTAATTTTTGTATTGACTCAAAAGGTTATGCATTGATGCATGCCTTCTTGTATTGATGGAAAATTGTTTTATGTATTGTTTTATGCCTTCTCTGAAATTAATTCCAGAGAGTTAAATTGAGTATGAGTCGATGCAAATTTCATATGCATTGATACAAGTCCATTCATGTATTGATACAAGTCATTTTGCATCAATGCATACTGTAATGGAATGGTTTCCAGAAGGTTGATTTGCGTATGCGTCGATGCAAACTACTTATGTGTCGATACATGACACTTATGTATTGATGCAAAGGATTATGCATCAATACATACTGCTATTTAAAATGATTCCAGAAAACTAATTAAAACATGAGTCGATGCATGCTACGGATGAGTCGATGCATGTGAGTTATGTATTGATACAAGCACTTATGTATTGATGCAAGATCAAATATCCAGAGCCTCGATTCTTACATGAGTCGATGCAAAACACGTATGCATGTACATACACTTATTTGACATTATTTGTTACTTTTTTAACATGTTTTTATGCAGAATTATTACTATGTGATGAAGAAATACAGCAGCTGACTTTGTTAGAAATAGAAAAACAACTTCAAAAAAATAGGAGAAGTTTGAAAGAGTTTAGACCAATGCCCTATCCAAATGATTATGTGCTTGATTTTCTTGGAAATAGGTTTATATATGATGAAAGGCAATATGATGTTTCAGCACAAAAGGACATTTATGCAACTTTGTTCCAATCTTTAACAGGTACTTTTAGACACTACTATAAAATTTATTGCAGCTTTTTAATTTATAGCTGATTGTTGCCCTTAGGACATAGGAAAGCATATGGTCACTAACATCCTAACTATTATATACACAAGTCACTCATTGCATAAACCCTTTTTCAAACTCAATTATTATTAACAAGAAAACTTAATAAAACAATACCATACTAGACTGAAAAAACAGCAGCTATAACACTACTAATCAGACATACATGGAGTTTGGCTTTAGCAGTACAAAAGTAATAGCATAGAATTTAATGCTAATAGCAGTACAAAGTATTTAGACTACTATAAGTACATCAGCTATAACCCTTATTCTACTGCTATGTGATAAAGTATTTAGACTTAATCATTTACATTTAATTAATTTTTTTATTAAATATATTAGAGTTTACCTACTATATGCATGTTTTATATGCTGTACTTATAGGAGATAATATTTTTATACATTATATTTGTTAGCTTCCTACATTTCATGAATGACTCAATTGATATTATATAAACACTTAGGTATATATAATTTTTTGTAACTCAAATGAATTCATTTTTTTCCTATATTATAATTGACACATACCTAAAGCATGTTTTTTATTTTTATAAATATTATATGCAATTATCTTATTGCATTTAACATTAAGATTTACTGTTTTTTCAGATGAACAACTACATATCTTCAATGAAATTATGGAAGCTATGGTTGCACAAAATGGAGGGGTATTTTTTTTATATGGTTACGGTGGAACCGGTAAAACATTTATGTGGAAAATACTTTCAGCGGCTTTGAGATCAAATCGTGACATTGTCTTAAATGTTGCGTCAAGTGGGATTTCAAGTCTACTATTACCAGGTGGAAGAACAACACATTCAAGGTTCAAAGTTCATGTTCCTTGTACCGAGTCATCAATTTGTGACATTACCAAAAAATCCGATCTTGCTGGGTTATTGCAAATAACAAAATTGATTATTTGGGATGAGGCTCCTATGGCTAACAAGTTTTGCTTTGAAGTTCTTGACAAGTCTTTGAAAGATATAATGGGTAATGGTGAGGTTGGTTGTAACAAGAGTTTTGGAGGCAAGGTAGTTGTGTTTGGTGGAGATTTTCGACAGATTTTACCAGTTGTACCAAGAGAAAGTAGGTCTGATATAGTACATTCAACAATTAATGCTTCCTATATTTGGGACCATTGCAAGGTTCTAACACTCACCAAAAATATGCGTTTGCAAACTGGATCAGAAAATAACAATGAGGAAGAGATTGAGAATTTTTCAAAATGGATTTTACAATTGGGAGATGGTAAAATATCTGAACCCAATGATGGATATGTTGACATTACTATTCCACCTGAATTAATTCTTTCTGATTATTTGGACCAAATTGAGAAGATTGTTACAAGCACTTACCCAAATCTCATTGAACATTTCAAGGATTCAAATTATCTACAAAGTCGAGCTATTTTAGCTTCAACAATAGAGATTGTTGATGAGATAAATGACTACATTACAAATCTACTACCAAGTTTGAATAACAATGTCTTCTACTAATAAAAATGGAACTTTGGTGTTATTAATATATTCATGTCATTCATATTTTTATTATATGCAGGTGATGTAAAGGATTATCTGAGCAGTGATTCAATAGACTGATCTGAAGCTAATGACAATGAGGCCTTCGAGCATTTAACACCTGAATTCTTAAGTTGTTTAAAGACATCAGGTTTACCAAGTCATTCTTTGAAATTAAAGATTGGCACAACAATTATGCTCATAAGGAATTTGGATCAATCTGAAGGTCTATGCAATGGCACAAGATTAACAGTAACTAGGCTTGCAAATCACGTCATTGAGGCTAGCATTATATCTAGTACCCATATTGGTAATACAATTTACATCCCAAGGATGTCATTGCCTCCTTAACAATCTCCTTGGCCTTTCAAGCTTATTAGAAGACAATTCCCAATTATTGTATCTTTCGCCATGACTATAAACAAATCTCAAGGCCAATCTTTGGATTTTGTTGGTTTATATCTGCCAAAAGACGTCTTTAGTCATGGAAAATTATATGTTGCCATGTCTAGAGTCAAAAGCAAGTCAGGTTTGAAGATTTTAATTCACGACAAACACAAACTCCCATTAGATCATACAACCAATGTGGTCTTTGTAATACGGTGGGAGAACTGACTTTGGAATTTGTTTGCTTTTGATCGCAAATGTTGCAGATAGCAAGAGTCGCCACCGACTTTTCTTTTATCCAATTAAGGGAAGGTGAAAAGAACAGAAAAAGACCTTCGTTAGATTCTGAGTAAGGGAGAAGGTTATGAAAAGGGAAGGTATTAGCAACCTTTCCATCCGTAGTTATCTACGGGCTCTTAGTTGCTTTAGCTCATCTTTAAAAATTGCTTTCTGTGTGTGTGCTTGAAAAATGTTTTAAAAAGGCATTTCGCATTGACTTCGTAATGATTCACGCTGGAATGTATACGAAGTGTTTCGAAATGTTTCGTTTGAAAAAAGTGTTTTAACTTTGTAAAAAGTGTGAGGTGTGAAAAGTATTTTGATAGAGCAAGCAACTAAAAGTCTTATTACCTACTCAGAACGGCCGTTTTCGTGTTATTTTACTTTCCTTTAGAATAATGCTATCCATACCATTTAGTTGATAGGTAATCCTACTCGTTGGATGTAAAAGGACATTCGAAGGGACATCGAATGGTCATAGAAGGCAACTTGTAGGAGTATCCTAGCACATTCGAAGGGACGATCATCACTTTTCATAGGCAACAATCGAGGGACGAGATCATGTATTCGTAGGCCACGTCGAGGGACTATGATCGTTAATTCGAAGGGACTATGATGATATATTTCGTAGGCAACGGTGCTAGGATACCTCTACGTTCGAGGGACTTGACCATTTATTCGAAAGGCAACGAGAGATAATAGCCTAGGGGGTGCATGTGTGAAGAGAGTGTGTTGCATTCAGATAAGTTATCTTGCAATTAGAAGTGATCCACGTTCGTTTTTATCTTGCCATACACACCTAGTTACTACCAGTTTATATGGGTGCGAAAAATAAATTGCAGAAAGTAAAGTGCGGAAAGTAAATTCTACGCTATTACATGGCATTGGGGCAGTTACGTAATATAGGAGTGCGGAAAGTAAATCCTAATTAAGCTATTACATCCCATGAGCAGTTACATAATATTCAAAAAAGAAATGCGAGAAAATTAATCCTAACTATAACAACCTGGAAGCAGATACATAATAATCGGAAAAGAAAAGAAATTCGCATAAGAGAAAATGTGTTAGTAAAAAAAAGATTTTTGAGTTAGGAAAAAGTTTTTAGGTTAGTAATCTTAATTAGATGATAGAACAATTTTTTGGGAATTTTCTGGATTGGTTTTAGTAAGGAAATATAATTAAAAGTCAATTTTATGGTTAATTAACGATTAATTAAAATATGCATGCAAAAATATTAATTTTTATGCCAAAAATTAAATAAACATTTTTCTGTCCTCAATGCAAAATGAAAATATTTTTTGACGCATTAGAAAATTATTTGAAAAGAAATTAAATTAAAAGGAAAAATATGAAGAAAATAAGAAAAAGTGTTAGTTTTTGCAAAGTGATAAAAAAGAATTGCTGGAGCCAGGAATCGAACCAAGGACCCCCAGGATGAACACGCGCTGCCTTTACCACTGGGCCAACCTGCACTTGGTGTTAGTGATATGGAATAAAAGCATTATAAGGGAAATTCATTTCTGAAGATATTTAAATTCAAAAACACGCGCCAGGGCCTTCATCTTCTTCCTTGAGACACGGACCTTTAGCTACTGTTTTCTGTTCGTAGCAATAGCTTATAGTGACGGCTTTGTCCGTCACTACATCACCTGCAGATTTCCAAAATCACATACAAGCAATATAAATTCATGGTGAATACATGGATCGATTCAATTTGGCCTCCTGTGTGTGATAGTACCACTGGTTTTGGCTAATTTTTCCTAAAACACAAAGCCGTAAATCAGACCTTCAAAACCTAGCAATGGTGGATTCTGATTCATGTACTCAAAACACAATTAACCTATGCAGAAAGCTTCGAAACTTCATTCTAAACACAAACAAACAATCAAAACATGTTAAATATGCATGAAAATCAAAAATCGAATTTGAGTTAGAGTGTTCAAACCGAAATCGTGTATTCATGATTCTGGGCTTGTTGATGGCTGGTAATGATTGGAAAAGCTTCAGAGAGTATCAAGGAATGTGTTGGAACACTTTCTTTGGCTTGAATTGATCCAAAAAATTGGGTGCCACTTCCTTGTATCACACGGTTTTTTGAAGATTTTTTAGGGTTCTTGGAGGCAAGAATTTCGTCTCTTGTGCTTGTGGATGCAACAAGTACTTATAGTAGAGTGAATTAGGTCAAGAATTATGAAGAAATTATATGCCAATCAATGAGAAAATATTTGATTTGGAATGAAACCAAATATTTCCTTTTTTGATCAAATCTCATTCAATTCCTTTTCCAATCAATGAAATTTCGAAATTGACAGCTTGTATGGCTTTCTTGGACCTTAAGAATGAGAGAAAATCCACCATGCAATTAATTTTTGATTTTCTATCTTTTATTTTAATTAAATTGGCTTTTAAATGATTAAAAATCCAAAATAAATAAAAAACAAAAGATAAATTCGTGGCATTGGACTTGGAGGTTCCAATTCAGCTAAGGAACATGTTTGAATCAAGAAAAGTTTGGCCCATTTGCAAAATGTTTGGTTTTGTCAAGTATTTCTCTTTGTGCACCTCATAAAAAATGCTCCACTTGTGCAAGGTGTATCTTGCTCAATTTTTAACATTTTTGGGTGTTCTTGGACTTTTTAGAAAGCTCAAGATGTCCTCTAAACATCGTCTTTGGATTCATCTTCATTGGTGTTTCCATGCTCATGAACACTTCTTTACAAAAAGTTGACTTTTTGTTGACTTTTAAAAGGACTTGTAATGTTTTGATCCATAAATTCTAAATGAAGCATTTTCTGCCCAAGCTTGTGATACATGAAGTTGTAGAGAATTGAATTCTCTTCAAAATGAGCTTTGGTGGAAAAATTTCTGATAAAGTATGTGAAAGTTATGCCTCATCAAAGTTCTGTTGAGTTTTGTCTAAGAAAGCCTAATTTAAAACTTTGACTTTTGATCAATTCTTGACTTTTCTTGATGAATCATGATCAACCCTTGATCAAATGATGAATATCACTTCAAAATATTGATGTTGACCAAAATTTATGAAGTTTGACTGTATGTTGACCACAGTTGACTTTTTGTCCAATACATATGATTTTCAACCATTTGAGCAATTGTCTGAGGAAACTTGACTTGTAAGGCTTGAAACTTGACATGGAGATTCTTTGAAGCATATGATGAGGCATGATGACCACTTGAAGTGTTATAAGCCCACCTTGATTTTAGAATGGCCAAAACCCTAGTTTGGGTTAACTGCTTAGGAGAGGGTTTGTCTGGTCAACCCTTGTGAAATCTTTGAGTGTGGATATGTGGAATGTCTTGAGAAATAAGAGGGAAAATTTTGGGGTATGACAGTTGCCCTTGTTCAATCTTCTTGTACAGGAAGGGTTAGATTGGCATGCTTGCCTTTCGTGGCCTGAAGGTAGAAGATGATTGAACACCTGAGTACACCTGAAAATTTGTAATCGTTGTTGGTTGATGATTTGCTGGAATGGGCTTATAGATGCCATTTGGAGAAGCTGTTGCTGGAGAGTGAGTCATACGCTAGACTCGCAAACATCATTTAAAATAGTAGAAACAACGGAGCTAGGCTTACGATGCCATCCGGAGAGAATGATGCTGGGGAGTGAGTCGTTCGTTAGACTCTGTAGGTATTCTTGAAAATTTGAAGAAAGCACGGAGATAGGCTTAAGATGCCATCTGGAGCGAATGATGTTGAGGAATGAGCCGTACGTTAGACTCCATTGAGGTCTTTGAATGAAGCTAATGGTTTGTATTGGTTTTTTAACCAAATATGCAGCATTCTGAAGGTAGAGAGTTGTCGACAAATAGTCGGAGATGGGCTTAAAGATGCCATCCGGGGCAACTGAGTCGTACGCTAGACTCTGTAGTTGTTGTTGATAATAAGAGAGAGTCAGAATAAACCTTCGCCTGGCTATTCTGAGGTAGATATTTGGCAGAATGTGGATAACTTTCCCGTCTTGCTTCGGGTGTTGATCCAATGCCTGTTGTCGGAAGACAACTTGTATGGTCTTTCAGATAGGGTTCCCTATCTTGTTTCGGGTATTAATCCTGGACCTTCCACTTGGAAACGATTGGTATGGTCTTTCAGATTGGGTTCCCCGTCTTGTTTCGGGTATTAATCCTTGACCTTCCATTTGGAAAAGATTGGTATGGTCTTTCAGATTGGGTTCCCCGTCTTGTTTTGGGTATTAATCTTCGACCTTCTGTTTGGAAATGATTTGTACGGTCTTTAATATTGGGTTTCCCGTCTTGTTTCGGGTGTTAATCCAGGACCTTTCTGTTTGGAACATATCTTTTACCTGCTGGAGAAAATAAAACTTTGACAGGATATAGTTAGTTTTATGCAGATTATGATGCATGCGAGCATATGACAATGTACATGAATGATATATGCATATGTCATGGTTTTTTATGAATAATGTATGAATGTAGATGTTGTGGTATTTCAAAACATATCCATCTTGAAGATGATGAGGACGTCCTGCCGGGGATTTCTGACTTCTACTTGGGGATGAAGTTGTTGAAAACCCTGATTTGGAGGAGAAAGAGATGTCCTTGATTCCTCTTATGCACTATCTGACCAAGTTTCGAGCCTAGATATTAATGCTGTTGGAAATACTAAAAGCTTGGAGGTACTCTGCTGGGGATCTTGTGCGCAGATCTTGTTGGGGAATATATGATTATTTTTTAGAGTCGAGATTCAAATATTCCTTTGAGGTGATGAATATGAAGTTTGTTGAAACCTTTGGTTGGGGAATAAAAGAGACGTAAGGTTACTCCGATGCACTATCTGACCAAGTTTCAAGTCTAGATACTGCTGCTGTCGGGGAATGATAATCATTGAGAGATATTCCGCTGAGGGTAAATATCGTTGTGTATACGTGATGAACTGTTACTGCTTGGAGCTGATGTAACAAGGTGAAGCTGATTAAAACCACTGCTCGGGGACTAATGTGATGAAGCTTGAAGTGTTAGAACACTAGTGGGAAGAGATTAATACTTCGTCGGAGAAGGTTTGATGGCTCTGTGTAGATTGTACTCTTATGAAAGTAACCTGCGGGGAATGCATTGGTGACTTTTAGTCGTCATCTCAATTCCTAGAATCTATAGTAATTACTTTCGTTCGTTCGCTTTTCGTATGTTTGTGAACAGATGTTTATTGTCAAATGCATATAATCATTCAAAGCAATTATTGGACTTTATGCAAGAAACAACAAAAATGAACACTATAAAAGAAAGAATTTGCATTAATTTTGAAAGGTGGCGTATGGCCAAGCAGTTTGTTTACAATGAAAGTAAAAATCTATGCGGAAGTAATCTCGTCGAGTTTCAACTATGCTAGTGCTCATATATTTCGACTATCTCATCTCCTTGTTGCCAGTAGAAAGTGAGTGAATTGATTTTCGCCATTTGAATCTTGAATGCTAATAGTAGTCTGTAGGTAGGTGATCTGGACGAGACATAGTCGTACGCTTAAATCCCTAACTTTTGCCTAGACCGCCCTTTCGAGTTTTCGGTCTACCGGGATACCCTTTTTTGCCCAAGCCACCTTTGCAGGTTTTCGACTTGCCGGGTGCACATTTTTTGTATATATCCTTAACTTTTGCCTGAACCTTTTGGTTCACCAGGATGCCCTTATTTTTGCCTAGGTCAGTCGACCTAGCGGGCCTTGTTCATGCATAGTATTTTTTGACTATGTCCGCCGGAAAATACTGTTTTGACTACAAATGATCCCTCGTAGGTAGGAGTCCATTTGCCACTAGGATCACCTAAGTCTCAAGATACATCTTCACTTCGTATAACCAAGGTTTCTCTTTTGTGTCAAGTTCACAACAGTATGCTGGATCATCAAACTTCTCGATGATGATTTGGGGAGCTTCGTTGTCCCATCTGACCTTGAACATAGATGACATAGTAGCTAATGCGTCTGCCAACTGAATTTCTTCTTGTGGAATGTGATCGAAAGTAATCTCTTCGAAGTAGGGGACCAGACACAGAACATGCTCCCGATATGGAATGAGATTCGGATGTTTCGTATCCTACTCACCCTTAATCTGACTGATCACTAAAGCTGACTCTCCGTACACTTGTAAGAATTTGATTCTAAAGTCAATAGCAGCTTTAATACCCATTATGCACGCTTCGTATTCGGCCATGTTGTTAGTGCAACTGAAACATAATTTGGCGGTGAAAGGAGTGTGTCCGCCTGTAGGGGATGTAATGATGGCATCAATGCCATCGCCAAGTGCATTTGAGGCTCCATCAAAGACCATGGTCCATCGGGATCCTTGTTCAGGTCCTTCGTCTGGTCCTGGTTCTTCGTTATCAGTAACTAACAAGACATCTTCGTCTAGAAACTCGAACTGCATAGACTGATAGTCATCTACGGCTTGACGAGCCAAATGATCGGCTACTACACTTCCTTTGATCGCCTTCTGAGTAGTATACTGAATGTCGTATTCAGTCAAGATCATTTTCCATATTTCTATTCTTCCGGAGAGAGCAGGTTTCTCAAATATGTATTTTATCGGATTCATCTTGGAGATCAACAAAGTGGTGTTAGTCAACATATACTGCCTTAGTCGACGAGCAGCCCAAGCCAAAGCGCTGCAAGTTTTCTCAAGCTGTGAGTATCTTGTTTCACAGTTGGTAAACTTTTTGCTAAGGTAGTATATTGCATACTCTTTTCGACCAGACTCGTCATGTTGCCCCAACACACACCCCATTGAGTTCTCTAATACTGTCAAGTACATGATAAGAGGTCTTCCTTCGGCAGGAGGCATCAGGATAGGAGGATTCTGTAGGTACTCCTTGATTTTTTCAAAAGTGATCAGGCAATCTTCATTCCATTCCACCACTTGATCTTTCTTCAGTAACTTGAAGATTGACTCACAAGTAGCACTTAGATGTGCAATGAATCTGGCAATGTAGTTCAGTCGTCCCAAGAAACCTATGACTTCTTTCTTAGTGCGGGGCGCTGACATTTCTTGGATAACTTTGACCTTGGCGGGGTCAACTTCAATATCTTTACCACTGACAACAAACCCTAGGAGCTTACCGGATCTGACTCCAAAGGTGCACCTGTTGGGATTAAGTCTTAGTCTGTACTTCTTCAGTCTATCAAACAGTTTCTGCAAATGATCGAGATGTTCTTCTTCAGTCTGTGATCGAGCTATCATGTCGTCGACGTAGACCTCTATCTCGTGATGAATCATGTCATGAAATAATGCCACCATGACATGTTGATAAGTGGTGCCAGCATTCTTCAGGCCGAACGGCATAACCTTATAGCAAAATGTGCCCCACTATGTAACGAAATTAGTCTTCTCCATGTCTTCAGGAGCCATTTTGATCTGATTGTAACCGGAGAAACCATCCATGAATGAGAAAACCTTATGTTGAGCGGTGTTGTCGACTAAAACATCAATATGAGGAAGTGGAAAATTGTCTTTCAGACTCGCTCTCTTCAGATCTTTGTAATCCACACACATTTGCACTTTGCCATCCTTCTTAGGTACGGGTACCACATTTGCCACCCATTGTGGATAAGAAGTAAAATCTAAGAAACTGGCGTTGAACTGCTTCATAACTTCGGCTTTGATTTTCTCAGACATCTCAGGACGCATACGACGGACCTCCTGCTTTATTGGGAGAAAACCTTCTTTTGTCGGTAATCGGTGCACCACAATGTCAATGTCTAGACCTTGCATGTCTTCGTATGACCAAGCAAAAACCTTGATATAGTCTCGTAGCATCTGGACCAATCTTTCTTTGATACTGTTCTCAAGACCTGCTCTTATCTTGATTTCTTTTCTGTCTTTGTCAGTACCTAAATTCATAACCTTGACTGGCTCTTCGTGTGGCTGTATAACCTGTTCCTCTTGTTGTAGCATTCTAACAAGTTCTCCAGGCACTTCACAATCTTCCTCACCTTCGTCTTCGTCTTGGTATATCGGATTATCGAAGTCATATTTAGCAATAGCAAAGTTGTTATCAACGAGATTCAGAGTGAATCTGTAGTGTATCACGTGGGTGTGTGTAAGAACACATAGCTTTTGAAGGGGTAGTAAAGTAAAAAGAAAGAAAGGAAACAATATTTAAATGCAAAAGTCCAATGATTTTATTGAATTAAAATATGCAAATGACAAATAATATCCCCCACAAATGAGCCGTGATGCCCCGGGCAAGGCATTAGGCTTTAAAGTTTATTGTCTGAACGTAAATAAAGAATGAAAAGCATAACAGAAAACAAAAGCAATTACTCCTGTCTAAAGGAGATTGGTATGACGTCTTCGGTCTTCCAATTGCTGAGTCCTTTGTCGGGAGTTGGGAAGATCTAATCGCTGATGTCGAAGTCACTGTCGTCGTCTTCTACAGCATGGACTCCATCCTTGTTGATGTGGAAGGGAAGTTTGCCGGCACGTTCGCGGCGTATCATCTTCTGACCTTTGGTAGTGAAACCTAAACCAGTCTTGTCAGCTTTGAAGGGAAGATTGGGGAGTTGAACCCAAATACTACTACCTCTTTCTTCCACTGCAGCTTAAGCATCCTTCAGTGAGGCCATCCTAGGCGGAACTTGTGTAACTTCAGGAGTGACAGGAGAGTCAACAGGCACGACTCTTGGAACTATTTCGAACGCTTGACAGGGAGTTTAGAAGAATTCTCCTTCCATTTTGAGGTATCAGAACGACTGCAGATGGCTCACCATATATTCCTCCTCACCGCATACTGTAACAACCTTCCCTTTCACTGGGTACTTCAACTTCTGATACAAGGTAGAGGTAACAACGCCTGCCCCATGTATCCAAGGGCGTCCAAGTAGGCAAGAGTAAGCTAGACGGACGTCCATGACAAAGAAAGTGGAGTCAAAAGTTTGGGAACCGACTTTAATTGGTAGAATGATCTCTCCAAGCACTGTTCGCTTAGAACCATCAAAAGCTCTAACAATTATGTCACTGGGCTTCAAGACCAATCCTTCAACATCAAGTCGGTCAAAAGCACTCTTCGGTAGGATATTCAGAGCAGAACCGATATCTACCAAAACATGAGACAATGTAACGCCCTTGCATTCAACAGAGATGTGCAAGGCTTTGTTGTGTTTCCTTCCGGCAGAAGTCAAATAAACATCAGAGAAACCTAGACCGTTGCTGGCAGCCAGGCTAGCAATACAAACATCAAATTGATTATTACTAATGTCTTGTGGTATGTGAGCATTCTTCAGAAACTTCACCAAGGCCTTAGCATGAGCCTCAGAGCACAATAGCAGAGCAAACATGGAGATTTTGGACGGAGTCTATCCCAACTGTTCCACAACATTGTAGTCACTCTTCTTGATTATCTTCAGAATTTCGTCGATTTCTTGCTTGGAGGTATCTTCAGCAACTTCCTTTGGTACTTCTATCTGAGCAGGATGAGTTACTAGTTCATTCTCTCGCACTTCGGGAATTGGTTCGATAGCTGGAATGCGAGCTGGAGTCGCAGTGTCTTTTGGACGAGAGATCTCTGGAGAAAATACTCTTCCGGTTTTGGTCACCTTGATTGATCCGGTGATGTTGTCGATGTCAAGATCAGAAGCTTGAACTGTAATGTCTTCGATGGTTAACGGGTCTTGTTTGACGCCATGATAGTAAACTTCAGCTCCATAGTTCCACGGTATAGCTTTGTTAGAGGAATATGGAATTGGTCTAGGAGAAGTAATGATGAGAGGTTTCACTCTAGGCGTAGGATCGACAGAGGAGTTCCTTATTATGTTTACATCAACATAGTCTTTTGGGAAATCGTCTCCCCATCCGGTCGCCTTGACATCTTCAATAGGAATCTTGTAGCTTTCAGGAACGGTATACTTCACCATGTAATCAAACTTTCCACTTGGCTGCCCCAAGGTATCCCAGAATTCTGGTACGGCTTCGCTCACATCCTCGATCTTCAGATTCTTAGACATGTCTTCACACAGATTCTCTACAGGTGAAGGTTTCAGAAATAGCACTTCTCGGTTATCCATCATGCATTGAATACGCCTTCTCAACCAAGCACATTCGTCAGGTGCTAAAGGGCACCAACGATAATTCAATGGGCATCCTGGATTGACACCGGCTTGCAGCAGATTCTTCTTAACAGTCATCAGAGGAATAGTCAAGTTGTTCACATAAAAAACATAAGAATTCTTGTCAATTGCATTGGAACTTTTTCCGTGGTTAGGCATTGGTGCATTGATCACATTCAGAGTTTCAATAGGAGGATCAAACTCAATTTCTTTAGCTTCAATCATGTCTTGAATCTTGTTCTTCAGAGCCCAACAATTGTCAGTGTCGTGCCCTGGGCTGTTGGAGTGGTATTCACACTTAGCATTAGGATTTTACTTTAGAGAGGAAGTGTTGATGTGTTGAGGAGGATCCCTCAAGGTAATCAGCTCTTCTTTCAACATGTGTTGCAATGATTGCAATAATGGCATGTTGATCTTCGTAAACTGTGTTCGTGGCGCTTTTTGGTTACGCATGTTATTTTGCTGAGGTTGCGCAGGTGCAGGATTGGAGATTACGACTGCCCCCACAGATTGAGTACGATCAGTTTTGACACGACTTTTCTGACCATACACAACATTGGTTTCTTTCTTACCAAAAGATCTCTTCGCAGCATTTGAAGATGACTCTACCTGAATCTTTCCGCTCTTGATTCCAGTTTCGATGCATTCTCCTGTAGATATCAGCTCGGTGAATCCGGCTGAAGATTTTCCTATTAGATGATTGAAGAATGGGCCTGTCAGTGTTCCCATAAACATATCAACCAACTCTCTATTGGACAAGGGTGGTTGAACTCTGCCTACTAGATCTCTCCATTTCTGAGCATACTCTTTGAATTTCTCATCACGACCCATAGACATGCTTTGTAGTTGCATGCGAGTGGGTGCTAATTCAGCATTGTACTAGTACTGCTTGTAGAAAGCATCTACTAAGTCATTCCAGGTATGAATGTGGGTATTTTCTAGCTGATAATACCACTCCAACTGAGCTCCGGATAAGCTCTCTTGGAAGTAATGGATCCACAGCTTCCTGTCATCAGTGTGAGGATGGATCTTCTGAACATAGGACTTAAAATGCAGCTTTAGACAAGAGATGCCATCATACTTGGAAAAATTAGGAACCTTGAACTTGTGGGGAATTACCACACCATGAACAAGACTCAGATCATCAAAATTCAACCCGGACATCTTCAGATTTTCCACAACATTCAGACGGTCTTCAAGTTGTTTGTGTTTGTCATCCTCAAGAGAATATTGCTCGTTCTCATAGTCTTCTTCTCTGTTTTCAGACTCATGCTGGCTGTCATAACCCAAAATTTTCCCTCCTACTTCTCAAGACATCCCATGCATCCATACTCAAGGATTCCTCAAGGGTTGATCAGACAAACCCTCTCCTAGACAATCAACCCAAACTAGGGTTTGGCTATCCACAGATCTAGATGGACTTCCAACATCTCCAATGTTCATCATGCCTCCTCATATGCTTCAAAGATTCTCCATGTCAAGTTTCAAGCCTCACAAGTCAAATTTCCTCAAACAATTGCTCAGATAGTTGAAAATCAATTGTATTGATCAAAAAGTCAACTGTGGTCAACATACAGTCAAACTTCCTGATTTTTGGTCAACATTCTCATTTTGAAGTCACATTCATCATTTGATCAAGGGTTGATCATGATTCGTCAAGAAAACTCAAGATTTGCTCAAAAGTCAAACTTTCCAAATTAGGGTTTTTTAGTGAAAAGTCAACTGAACTTTGACTGAGCATAACTTCTTCATACTTTCTCAGAAATTTTTCCACCACCTCTCATTTTGAAGGAAATTCAATTCTCTACAACTTCATGTCTCAGAAGAATGTTCAAAAAATGTTTCATTTGGAAGGTATGGATCAAAACATTACAGGTCCTTTTCAAAGTCAACAAAAAGTCAACTTTTTGTTTTGAAGATTTATTGAGCATGGAAACTCCAATTGAGATGAAACCAAATAGGTTGGTTAGGGGACACTTAGAGCTTTCTAAAAAGTCCAAGAACACTCAAAAATGTGGAAAATTGAGCAAAATACACCTTGCACAAGTTGGACATTTTTGAAGAAGTGCACAAAGAGAGATACTTGTAAAAATCAAATTTTTTGCAAATGGGCCTAGTTTTTCTTCATTCAAACTTGTTCCTTAGACAATTTGGAACATCCAAGCCCAATGCCATGAATTTTAGCTTTATTTTTCTATTTAATTTGGATTTTATTCATTTAAATACAAATTAAATTTAAAAATAAGGTATAAAATCAAAATTAAATGCAAATTGATTTTTTCTCTCATCCTTGAGGTCCAAGAAACTCACAAAAAGCTGTCAATTTCGAAATTGGTTTTGATTTGGCAAGGAATTGATGAAAATTGATCAAAAAAGATAAGATTTGATTTTGTACAAAATCAAATAATCTTTGCATTGATTGATGATTATTTGTCCCTCAAATCAGCTCAATTTTCATCTATTATAAATATACAATGCATATCACACAAGAAAGAACAGAAAAATTTCCTCAAGAACCCTAACCTAAACTCAAAAAAACCGTGCACTACAAGTTACTAGCAGCCTTGGTTCTAGCTTATTTCAAACGATTTTGAGCATTCCATCGTGTTCCTTGAGTTGTTTAGAGTCGATCTAGACCTTTACAAGTTGCAAAACCATCAAGAATCAAGCAATCCCGATTTCGGTTTGTTCTTATTTTTCCAAAATCGATTTTCAATTTTTATTCATTTTTAACGTGTTTTGTTGTTTGTTTTGTGATTAGAACGAAGTTTGCAAGCTTTCTGGATGATTTCATTGCATTTCCATGGCCTGAAACACGAATTACCATGATTAGGGTTTTCTGAACCGAATTGGGGTTTCTCTAAATCGGTTAAATTGGACCAAAAGACCACCACCATTGTGTTTAAAATTCAATTTGCAATCGATTCATGTACTCACAATTCATTTATATTACTTGTATGAGATTTTGGAAATTGCAGGGGTCATAGCGTCGAAGGAAGCCGACGCTAACTTTTCAAAAATTCAAATGGAGAAGATGAAGATCTTCGCGGGTGTTCTGGGTTTCCAGAAATCGAATTCGTATAAAAACGCTCCGTTTTAATTTCATAACACCAAATGCGCTTTGGTCTAGTGGTAAGGCAAGGGGCGCTTGTTTTCATCCAAGAGGTCCCCGGTTCGATTCTCAGCCATGGCAAAGTGATTTTTTACAAGTTTGCATATTTTTCTATTTTCATATTTTCTATTTAATATTTTCATTCTATTTAATTTATCTTCAATAATATTTATCATGCATTTAAAAAACACCAAAAATATTTATTTTTTGCATACTCATCAGAAAAATGCTTATTTAATTTTTAAAATTAAAATTATTATTTTTGCATGTATATTTAATTTAATTGCTAATTTATCATTTAAATGACTTTAATTGTTTTTAAATTATCAAATCAACTTCAAAAATGCCCAAAAAATTATTTTATCATATTAATGTCATTACTAACACAAAAGCGTTTTCTCATTCAAAAATACTTATTTTTACTAGCATTTTCCTCTTATGCAATTTTCTTCCGTTTTCCGATTTTGCATCTTTTTACAGGTTATACCGTTTCGGACGATTTTTATTGCTTTTCTTTTTCAACTATGTAATTGCCTATGGGATGTAATAGTTTAATTAGGACTTTTATTTTCCGCACTTTCAATTATGTATCTGCCCCAAAGCCATGTAATAGCTTAGGATTTATCTTTCCGCACTTTACTTTCCGCAATTTAATTTCCGCACCCTATAAACTGCTAGTAATTAGGCGTGTATGGTAAGATTAAAATCGGACATAGATCACTCATAACTTCAAGATAAAATATCTGAATTCAACACACTCTTTTCACACATGCACCCCTTAGGATAATTCTCTCTCGTTGCCTTTACGAATACAAATGGTCAAGTCCCTCGAACGTAGAGGTATTCTAGCACCGTTGCCTTCAAAACAAATCATCATAGTCCCTTCGATACAAAGATCATAGACCCACGATGTCGCCTACGAATACATGATCTTGACCCTCGATTGTCGCCTCACGAAAATGATGATAGTCCCTTCGAATGTGCTAGGATACTTCCTACAAGTTGCTTTCTATGACCATACGATGTCCCTTCGAATGTCCCGCTTACATCCAACGAATTGGGTTACCTACCAACTAATGGTATGGATAACACTATTCTAAAGGAACGTAAAACAACATGAAAACGACCAATTCTGAGTAGGTAATAAGACTTTTAGTTGTTTGCTCTATCAAAATGCTTTTAACACCACACACTTTTGTCAAAGTTCAAACTCTTTTCAAAACGAAACATTTCCGAACACTTTGTATACATTCTCACATGAATCATTACAAAGTCAAAGCGAAATGCCTTTTCAAAACATATTTTCAAACACACAGAAAGCACATTTTTTAAAGTGATCTAGGAGCAACTAAGAGCCCGTAGATAACTACGGATGAAAAGGGGTGCTAATACCTTCCCTTTTCATAATCTTCTCCCTTACTCAAAATCTAACGAAGGTCTTTTCCTGTTCTTTTCACCTTCCCTTAATTGGATAAAAGAAAAGTCGGTTGCGACTCTTGCTATCCGCACACTTGCGATACAAAAATCTCAAAGTCAGTTCACCGTATTAACAAAACTGGCGACTCTGTCGGGGAGACACCCTAAAGAGAGAATGCCTTAGGGACTTTTTAGAACACCTTTATTGCTTTCTATTTGACTTGTATGCTTTATCTTTAAGGGTTACTTGGGTATTATATTTGTGGGGGATCTTACACCCGGATCCGGGTTTCCTTTTAGGTAAGCAGCAATAAATCGTCGCGACCGTTAGACATATATCGAAACGGTCAACATGATGGCTACGTTAGTGTGACACTTTGGATGTCCTGATACTCTTCATTCCCAAGTTGAGGATAGTATTTGGCTTCTGCGTGGTGTCATCAAGCACTAACTAAACTTTTAGAACCTTAATTGACCCATCTTGGCCATTAGAAGGTAGTGAGGTGGCCGGCTTTGGTGTAGACCGAGGTTGGCTGATACTCTATGCTACGCTCATTGAGATCAGACTTTTGGGATATTTTCAGTCGACCACTTGGTAGTCGTATTGAAATAAACGCCTACGAGAAAGATCAATAATGTGAGATTCCTAGAACCCGGTTACTATTATAGGACAGGATGAACCAACTCAAACTTTTGGTGGAGTAATCACTTATACCTCATGCAAGCCTTAAACCTAGGCTCGTTGTGTGAATTGTTTGTGTGTGCTAAACATGACATCATGACATCATCGCATTGCATATCATTTCTAACTATTTCAAGGACCTAGGGATTTATCTTTGCTCTGTTTTGTAGGAGTGTTATGGCTTCTAGAAAGACTATCCGAATCAACTTCATGGGTATACCTTCTCAGCTGAAAGAGTTGGTTTCAGAGATTCCCGACCATGCTCAGTTCATCAAAAGACATGGTTATCTGCTTGACTTGGTTATCTCCGGATTTGAAGAAGATATGATGCATGTCCTATTCAAGTTCTTCGATCCGAAACACCATTGCTTTACATTCCCAGATTATCAGTTGGTTCCTACCTTGGAAGAGTTCTCTAAGCTACTTGGGATACTTATTCTTGATCAAATGCCATTCACCGGTTTAGAAAAGGCTCCTAGGTACGAAGACATCGCATCAGCATTACGTCTTAAGCGCTCAGACATTGAAGCCAATTGGGAAACTAGAAGTGGAGTTAAGGGTTTACTTGCTAAGTTCCTAATTAAGAAAGCCCGAGAATTCCTCAAAGTTATGAGTTTCCATGCATTTGAAGATATTGTGGCCTTGCTAATCTATGGTTTGGTTCTATTCCCTAACTCGGATTAATTCATAGATGTCAACGCCATCAAGTTGTTTCTTACTCGTAATCCAGTGCCTACCTTACTTGGAGACATCCTACATTCTCTCCATACTCGTACCATCAAAAGACAAGGAACTCTCATGTGTTGTATACCGTTACTTTCTAGGTGGTTTATTTTGCACCTTCCTCCATCAGTTTTGAAGAACAAGCAAAGGTTGAGATGGTCTCAAAGGTTAATGTCGCTCTCTCATTCAGATATCTGTTGGAATCTTTTCTCTCAAAAAGACTTCACATTCATTGAGAGCTGTGGAGAATTCCCTAACGTACCAATCCTTGGTATAAGGGGAGGTATTACTTACAACCCTTCTCTAGCTTTACGTCAGTTTGGTTTTGCTCGAAGAGATGGTCCACATGATATGCTTCTCCAAGATATTTTGTTCGACTACAACCACGATCTCCAGAATTACCGACGAAGGTTCATACACGCTTGGGGCATGGTAAAGAAGATTGATACCAAGACTTTGGGGCACCAAAACTCCATTCCTTGGGAATCTTACCTCAAATGGGTGAGAGCTCGAGCTCAAAACCTCATGATGCCATTCACGCCTGTTCTACCAGTAATTATGGAACCTGTTGCTATAGGTGACATACCCTATACTGTTCTCCATCCTGACATGCCTACTGATTTTGAAGACTTGAAGAGATCCTGGATTCAGCTTAAAGAAGAAAGGGATACATTCGAAGCTCAGTGCTATGCAAGCGGGAAGAAAGTGCTAGAGTTGACAAAGCTACTTCATGAGGAGCGAAACATCAACGCCTACCTCGGCACCAAGAGGAAGCGCCCATGGGAGACTTAAAGCTTTAGGATTTATATGTTTTTCTTTTATTGTTTTGAACTATCTTTTGTACTTAAAAAGAAAAAAGAATAAAAAGATAACTAATAAATGTCTGTTCATGCTTGTTTAACAAATTTAAATCTCTTAGGTCCTTGAAAACATTGCATTGAATTTGCATAAACATCGCATATCGTGGCATAACATCTCATAACAGGTACAATGAAGATTGGTTTTCTCATTTTCTCGCTATTTATTTTAGCAGAAATGGCTCTTGAACAGTCTGTCAAAGATCTTCTGGCTCAGAATGCTCAGTTCCAGGAGATGTTCACCAGCATGGTCCAAGGCCAAGAAGATCTGAAGAAGCTCATCAACAGAAAGAAGAAGGTTGTTGGTGTTCTCAACATGGGCAGACATTACAAAGGTGGTCCTAAAGTGGTCAGCCGTATAGAGCTCTCAGAAGGAAGTGTCAAGAATGAGGGAAGTGTCAAGAATGAGGGGAGTGTCAAGGGTGATGACGAAGGCAGTCAGCGTGAGCCTGAAAAAGACTACGATCATAGCCAGTACTCTGATGAAGATGGCAAGTACAAGCAACTTGAAGACCGTCAGAATGCTGTAGAAAACCTGAAGATGTCCGGGTTGAATTTTGATGATCTAAGTCTTGTCCCTGGTGTGGTGATTCCTCCCAGGTTCAAAGTTCCAACTTTTGCCAAGTATGATGGCATGTCTTGTCCGAAGCTTCATTTGAAGTCCTATGTTCAGAAGATCAACCCCCACACTGATGACAGAAAGTTGTGGATGCATTATTTTCAAGAAAGTTTGTCGGGAACTCAATTGGAATGGTATTATCAACTAGAGAATGACTGTATCCGTACTTGGAGTGACTTAGCAGATGCATTCTACAGGCAGTATGAGTACAATGTTGAATTGACGCCCACTCGCATGCAACTACAGAGCATGTCTATGGGTCGTGATGAGAAGTTTAAGGAGTATGCTCAGAAATGGAGAGATCTAGCAGGCAGAGTTAAACCACCCTTGTCCAATAGGGAGTTGGTTGATATGTTTATGGGAACACTGACAGGCCCGTTCTTCAATCATCTGATTGGAAACTCTTCAGCCGGATTCACCGAGCTGATATTGACAGGAGAGCGTATTGAAGCTGGTATCAAGAGCGGGAAGATTCAGGTAGAGACATCTTCAAATGCTGCGAAGAGATCTTTTGGTGGTAAGAAAGAAACTAATGCTGTGTATGGTCAGAAAAGCCGAGCCAATACCGACCGCGCTCAATCTGTGGGGGCAGTTGTAATCTCCAATCCTACATCGGACAACCTCGAGACAGCGTGGCAGAATGCGCCACGAAGACAATTTACGAAGATCAACATGCCGTTGTCGTAAGCCTTGCAACACATGTTGAAAGTAGAGCTGATTACTTTGAAGGATCCTCCTCAGAGTGTCAACACTTCCTCTCCGAGATATAATCCTAATGCTAAGTGTGCTTACCACTCCAACATCCCAGGGCACGACACTGACAACTGTTGGGCTCTGAAGAACAAGATTCAAGATATGATTGAAGCTAAGCAGATTGAGTTTGACCCTCCTGTTGAGACTCCAAATGTGATCAACGCGCCTATGCCTAACCATGACAAAAGTTCCAATGTTGTGGGTGAAGATACTTATGTTTTCAACATAGATGACTTGACCATTCCTCTGATGTCTGTTAAGAAGAATTTGCTGCAAGCCGGTGTCAATCCAGGATGCCAAGAGAATTGTCGTTGGTGCCCATCTACACCTGATGGTTGTGCTTGGTTGAGAAGACGTGTTCAGTGTATGATGGATAACCGTGAAATACTATTTTTGAAACCACCTGTGGAGAGTCTGTGTGAAGACATGTCTAAGAAACTGAAGATTGAAGATGTGAATGAAATTGTGCCGTCTACATGGGATACCTTGGGGCATCCAAGTGGAAAGTTTGATTACATGGTGAAGTATACTGATCCTGAGAGCTACAAGATTCCTATTGAGGATGTTAAGGCAACCGGATGGGGTGACGATTTCCCAGAAGACTATGCTGATGTTAACACAATAAGGATTTCCTCTGCTGATTTTATGCCTAGAGTGGCACCTCTCATCATTACTTCTCCAAGACCAGTTCCATATTCCTCTGACAAAGCTATCCCTTGGAACTATGGAGCTGATGTTTACTATCATGGCGTCAAGCAAGACCCTCTAACTATTGAAGATCTTACGGTTGAAGCTACCATTCCTGACATTGACAACATCACCGAATCAAGTAAGGTGACCAGAAACGGAAGGGTTTTATCTCCAGAAATCTCTCCTCCAAAAGACACTGCGACTCCAGCTCGCATTCCAGCTATTCAACCAGTTCCCGAAGCTAGAGGGAAAGAACCAGTAGCTCATCCTGCTCAGACAGAAGTACCAAAGGAAGTTGTTGAGGATACCTCCAAACAAGAGATGGAGGAAATCCTGAAGATTATCAAGAAGAGTGACTACAGTGTTGTGGAACAATTGGGACAGACTCCGTCCAAGATATCCATGCTTGCTCTGCTCTTGTGCTCCGAGGCTCATGCTAAAGCCTTGGTAAAGTTTCTGAAGAATGCTCACGTACCGCAAGACACTACTACTGATCAATTTGAAGTTTGTATTGCTAGCCTGGCTGCCAACAATGGCCTAGGCTTCTCTGATGCTGATTTGACTCCTGCCGGAAAGAAACACAACAAACCCTTGCACATCTCTGTTGAATGCAAGGGCATTACATTGTCTCATGTTTTGGTGGATACCGGCTCTACTCTGAATATCCTTCCGAAGACTGCTTTTGATCGACTTGATGTTGAAGGACTGTTTCTGAAACCCAGTGATATAATTGTGAGAGCTTTTGATGGTTCTAAGCGAACAGTACTTGGAGAGCTCACTCTGCCTGTTAAAGTCGGTTCCCAGACTTTTGATTCCACTTTCTTCGTCATGGACATTCGTCCAGCTTACTCTTGCCTACTTGGACGCCCTTGAATACATGGGGCAGGAGCTGTTACCTCTACCTTACATCAGAAGCTGAAGTACCCAGTGAAAGGGAAAATTGTTACAGTATGTGGTGAAGAAGAATATATGGTCAGTCATCTACAGTCATTCCGATACCTCGAGGTGGAGGGTGAATTCTTCGAGACTCCTTGTCAAGCTTTTGAAACGATACCCAGAGTCATGCCTGTTGACTCTCCCGTCACTCCTGAAGTTACGCAAATTCCGCCTAGGATGGCCTCGTTAAAGGATGCTCAAGCTGCTGTTGAAGAAGGAGGTAGCACTATTTGGGGTCAGCTCCCTAATCTTCCTTTCAAATCTGACACGACTGGTCTGGGCTTCCCCATCAAGGGTCAGAAGATGATACGCCGCGAACGTGCCGGCCAACTCCCTTTCCGCATCAGCCAGGGTGGAGTTCATGCTATAGAAGACGACGACAACGACTTCCGACATCAGCAAGTGGATCTTCCCAACTCCCGACAACAGACTCAGCAATTGGAAGACTGAAGACGTCATACCAATCTCCTTTAGACAGGACTAATTGCTCTTGTTTTTGTTTTGCTTTTCGTATTTTCTATGTTTTGAACAATAAACTCTAAAGCCTAGTGCCTTGCCCGGGGCATCATGGCTCATTTGTGAGGGTTATTATCTGTCATTTGCATATTTTCATTCAATAAAATCGTTGGACTTTTGCATTCAATTGTTGTTTTCTTTCTTTTACTTTATCACCCCTTCAAAAAAGCTATGTGTTTCTTACACACACCCACGTGATACACTGCAGAATCACTCCGAATCTCATTGATAACAGCTATGCTATTGCTAAATATGACTTCGATAATCCGATCTACCAAGCCAAAGACGAAGGTGAGGAAGATTGTGAAGTGTCAGGAGAACTTGTCAGGCTGCTACAGCAAGAAGAGCGAGTTATACAACCACATGAAGCGTCAGTCGAGGTTGTGAATTTGGGTACTGATGAAGACAGAAAAGTGATCAAGATAGGAGCGGGTCTTGAGAACAGTGTTAAAGAAAGGTTGGTTCAGATGCTACGAGACTACATTGAGGTTTTTGTTTGGTCATACGAGGACATGTCGGGTTTAGACATTGATATTGTGGTACACCGATTGCCGATAAAAGAAGGTTTTCTCCCAGTGAAACAGAAGGTTCGTCGCATGCGTCCTGAGATGTCAGAGAAAATCAAAGCCGAAGTTATGAAGCAGTTCAACGCCGGTTTCTTAGCTGTTACTTCCTATCCACAGTGGGTTGCTAATGTGGTGCATGTGCCCAAGAAGGATGGAAAGGTACGAATGTGTGTGGATTACAGAAATCTGAACAAAGCGAGTCCGAAAGACGATTTTCTGCTTCCTCATATTGATGTTCTGGTTGGCAACACCGCTCAGCATAAGGTTTTCTCCTTCATGGATGGTTTCTCCGGTTACAATCAGATTAAAATGGCTCCTGAAGACATGGAGAAGACTACTTTCGTTACACAGTGGGGCACTTTCTGCTACAAGGTTATCTGTTCGGATGAAGAACGCGGGCGCCACTTATCAGCGTGCCATGGTGACATTATTTCATGACATGATTCATCACGAGATAGAGGTCTACGTCGACGACATGATAGCTCGATCACAGACCGAAGAAGAACATCTTGATCATCTACGAAAACTATTTGACAGGTTGAAGAAGTATAGACTGAGACTTAATCCCAACAAGTGCACCTTTGGAGTCAGATCCGGAAAGCTCCTAGGGTTTGTTGTCAATGGAAAAGGTATTGAAGTTGACCCCGCCAAGGTTAAAGCTATTCAAGAAATGCCAGCGCCCCGTACCGAGAAGGAAGTCAGAGGTTTCTTGGGCCGATTAAACTACATAGCCAGATTCATTGCACATCTAACTGCTACTTGTGAGCCAATCTTCAAGTTACTTAAGAAAGATCAAGCAGTGGAATGGAATAACGATTGCCAGATCGCTTTTGACAAAATCAAGGAGTACCTACAGAATCCTCCTATCCTGATGCCGCCTGCCGAAGGAAGACCTCTTATCATGTACTTGACAATATTAGAGAACTCAATGGGGTGTGTGTTGGGGCAACATGACGAGTCTGGTCGAAAAGAGTATGCAATATACTACCTTAGCAAAAAGTTTACCAACTGTGAAACAAGATACTCACAGCTTGAGAAAACTTGCAGCGCTTTGGCTTGGGCTGCTCGTCGACTAAGGCAGTATATGTTGACTAACACCACTTTGTTGATCTCCAAGATGAATCCGATAAAATACATATTTGAGAAACCTGCTCTCTCCGGAAGAATAGCAAGATGGAAAATGATCTTGACTGAATACGACATCTAGTATGCTACTTAGAAGGCGATCAAAGGAAGTGTAGTAACCGATCATTTGGCTCATCAAGCCGTAGATGACTATCAGTCTATGCAGTTCGAGTTTCCAAACGAAGATGTCTTGTTAGTTACTGATTGCGAAGAACCAGGACCAGACGAAGGACCTGAACAAGGATCCCGATGGACCATGGTCTTTGATGGAGCCTCAAATGCACTTGGCGATGGCATTGATGCCATCATTACATCCCCTACAGGCGGACACACTCCTTTCACCGCCAAATTATGTTTCAGTTGCACTAACAACATGGCCGAATACGAAGCGTGCATCATGGGTATCAAAGCTGCTATTGACTTAAGAATCAAGTTCTTGCAAGTGTATGGAGACTCAGCGTTAGTGATCAGTCAGATTAAGGGCGAGTGGGATACGAAGCATCCGAATCTCATTCCGTATCGAGAGCATGTTCTGAGTTTGATCCCCTACTTCGAAGAGATCACTTTCAATCACATCCCACGAGAAGAGAATCAGTTGGCGGACGCATTAGCTACTATGTCATCTATGTTCAAGGTCAGATGGGACAACGAGGCTCCCCAGATTATCATTGAGAAGTTTGACGAACCAGCATATTGTTATGAGCTTGATACGGAAGAGAAACCTTGGTACTACGACGTGAAGAGGTATCTTGAGACTCAGGAATATCCAATAGGGGCAACCCCCTTCTCTGTTGTATACGGTATGGAAGCCGTTCTACCCATCGAGGTTCAGATACCCTCGACCAGAGTCCTCCAGGACGCAGAGTTAGGCAAAGACGAATGGATCCAGACTCGCCTTGACCAGATTAATTTGATTGATGAGAAACGACTCACATCCATGTGCCATGGACAGATCTATCAGAAGCGAATGATCAGAGCATTTAATAAGAAGGTCAAGCACCGAGTCTACCAAGTCGGTGATCTAGTAGTCAAGCGCATCATTCTTCCACAAGGTGATCCCAGGGGCAAATGGACTCCCACCTACGAGGGACCATTTGTAGTCAAGACAATATTTTCCGGCGGAGCTATGATACTTAGCACCATGGATGGCGAAGACTTCCCACCCGTGCAGACATAGTCAAAAATACTACGCATAAAAGAGACCCGCTAGGTCGACTGGCCTAGGCAAAAATAAGGGCATCCTGGAAAACCAAAAGGGTTCGGGCAAAAGTTAAGGATATATATACAAAACATGTACACCTGGCAAGTCGAAAACCTGGAAAGGCGGCTTGGGCAAAAAGGGTATCGGTGGCGAAAACCCGAAAGGGCGGTCTAGGCAAAAGTTAGGGATTTAAGCGTACGACTATGTCTCGTCCAGATCACCTACTTCCAGACTACTACTATCAGCATTCAAGGTTCAAATGGCGAAAATCAATTCACTCACTTTCTACTGACAGTAAGGAGATGAGATAGTTGAAATATATGAGTACTAGCATAGTTGGAACTTAACGAGATTGTTTCCGCATAGCTTTTTACCTTTCTTGTGTACAAACTACTCGGCCATACGCCACATTTCAAATTAATACAAGTTCTTTTTTACAATTTTTGATGTTGTCGTTTGCATAAAGTCCAACGTTTTGCTTTGAATGATTATATGCATTTGACAATAAAAATTTGTTTGCAAACATGCGAAAAGTGAACATGCAAGGATAATTACTACAGGCTCTAGGAATTGAGATGACGACAAAAGTCACCAAAACATTTTCCCTGCAGAGCATGATCCCCACAAAGGTGTCACTCACTACAAACCTTCCCCAGCGGAGTATATGTTAGTCCCCGAGCAGTGATTCCACTCAACTAAATCATGTTACATCAGTCTCCAGGCAGTAACGATTCATCACCAGCAGAGGTATCCCCAGCAAAATATCTCTCGACAATCACCACCTCCCCTGCAGCATCAGTATCCAGACCTGAAACTTGGTCAAATAGTGCATCGGAGGAAACTTACATCTTTTATTCCCCAGCCAGAGATTTCGACGGGCTCCAGATCCTTCTAACCCGGTCTCCCAACAACTATCAACTACTCTCCAGCAGGATTTACACGTAAGATCCCCAGTAGCGCATCCCAATTTTTCTCCCCAGCAGGGTCTATACACAAGATTCTCAACAGCGCGTCTCTCGATCTCTACCATCCTCAACAATATCTAGGCCCAAGACTTGGTCAGATAGTGCATTGGAGGAATCAAGGATATCTTTCTTCTCTTTCAAAAGCAGGGTTTTCATCCGTTTCATCCCCAAACAGAAGTCAAAAGTCCTCAAGCAAAGCATCCACATCTTCTTCAAGATGGATATGTTTTGAAATACCACAACATCTATCATTCATACATTGCTCAAAAAAGTCATAATTTATACATATGTCATTCATACACATTGTCATGCATCATACTTTGCATAAAACTAACGATATTCTATCAAAGCTTCTTTTGTTTTTTCCAAAACAGGTGAAAATCACTTCTAAAAAACAAACAGGTCCAAGATTAATGCCCGAAGCCAGACGGGAAAACTATCTGAACGACCGCCCTAGTTGTCCTCCGACAACTGGTCCAGGATTAATACCCGAAGCCAGACGGGAAAACTATCTGAACGATCACAAGTTATCCTCCGATAATAGGCATTGGATCAATACCCAAAGCACAACAGGGAAGCTATCCGCATTTTTCCAACTACTATCCCCTCAGAGTAATCAGCACGAAGATGTATTCTGACTCTCTCTTATTATCCACAGCAACTATAGAGTCTGGCGTACAACTCAGTTGCCTTGGATGGCATCTTAAGCCCATCGCCGATTATTTGTTGACATCTCTCCACTTCCAGAATGCTGCATATTTGGTTAAAAAACCAATACAAACCAATAACTTCATTCAAAGATGAGCATAAAGTCTAATGTACGATTCTCTCCGGATGGCATCTTAAGCCCATCTCCGTGCCCCCTTCCGCTTCCAGGAACGTCTACCGAGCCTAGCGTACGGCTCACTCCCCAGCATCGATCTTTTCAGATGGCATCTTAAGCCCATCTCCGACAGTTCTCCTATCCAGACAACAATCTTGAGTCTAGCGTACGACTCAATCCCCAACTTCTCCAAATGGCATCTATAAGCCCATTCCCGCATCACCAACAGCGAGTGCAAATTTTCAGGTGTATTCGAGTGTTCAATCATCTTCTACCTCTAGGTCACGAAAGGCGAACATGGCAATCTAACCCTTCCAGTATAAGAAGATTGAACAGGGGCAGCTGTCATACCCCAAAATTTTCCCTCCTATTTCTCAAGACATCCCATGCATCCATACTCAAGGATTCCTCAAGGGTTGATCAGACAAACCCTCTCCTAGACAATTAATCCAAACTAGGGTTTGGATATCCACAGATCCATATGGAATTCCAACATCTCCAATGGTCATCATGCCTCCTCATATGCTTCAAAGATTCTCCATGTCAAGTTTCAAGCCTCACAAGTCAAATTTCCTCAGACAATTGCTCAGATGGTTGAAAATCAGTTGTATTGATCAAAAAGTCAATTGTGGTCAACATACAGTCAAACTTCCTGATTTTTGGTCAACATTCTCATTTTGAAGTCACATTCATCATTTGATCAAGGGTTGACCATGATTCATCAAGAAAACTCAAGATTTGCTCAAAAGTCAAACTTTCCAAATTAGGGTTTTTCAGTGAAAAGTCAACTGAACTTTGACTGAGCATAACTTCTTCATACATTCTCAAAAAAATTTCCACGACCTCTCATTTTGAAGGAAATTCAATTCTCTACAACTTCATGTCTCACAAGAATGTTCAAAAAATGCTTCATTTGGAAGGTATGGATCAAAACATTACAGGTCCTTTTCAAAGTCAAGAAAAAGTCAACTTTTTGTTTTGAACATTTATTGAGCATAGAAACTCCAATTGAGATGAAACGAAATAGGTTGGTTAGGGGACAATTAGATCTTTCTAAAAAGTCCAAGAACACTCAAAAATGTGGAAAATTGAGCAAAATACACCTTGCACAAGTTGGGCATTTTTGAAGAAGTGCACAAAGAGAGATACTTGTAAAAATAAATTTTTTTGCAAATGGGCCTAGTTTTTCTTCATTCAAACTTGTTCCTTAGACAATTTGGAACATCCAAGCCCAATGCCACGAATTTTAGCTTTATTTTTCTATTTAATTTGGATTTTATTCATTTAAATACAAATTAAATTTAAAAATAAGGTATAAAATCAAAATTAAATGCAAATTGATTTTTTCTCTCATCCTTGAGGTCCAAGCAACTCACCAAATGCTGTCAATTTCGAAATTGGTTTTGATTAGGCAAGGTATTGATGAAAATTGATCAAAAAAGATAAGATTTGATTTTGTACAAAATCAAATAATTTTTGCATTGATTGATGATTATTTGTTCCTCAAAACAGCTCAATTTTCATCCATTATAAATATACAATGCATATCACACAAGAAAGAACAGAAAAATTGCCTCAAGAACCCTAACCTAAACTCAAAAAAACCGTGCACTACAAGTCACTAGCAGCCTTGGTTCTAGCTTGTTTCAAACGATTTTGAGCATTCCATCGTGTTCCTTGGGTTGTTTAGAGTCGATCCAGACCTTTACAAGTTGCAAAACCATCAAGAATCAAGCAATCCCGATTTCGGTTTGTTCTTATTTTTCCAAAATCGATTTTCAATTTTCATGCATTTTTAACGTGTTTTGTTGTTTGTTTTGTGATTAGAACAAAGTTTGCAAGCTTTCTGGATGATTTAATTGCATTTCCATGGCCTGAAACACGAATTACCATGATTAGGGTTTTCTGAACCGAATTGGGGTTTCTCTAAATCGATTAAATTGGACCAAAAGACCACCATCATCGTGTTTAGAATTCAATTTGCAATCGATTCATGTACTCACAATTCATTTATATTACTTTTATGAGATTTTGGAAATTGCAGGGGTCATAGCGTCGAAGGAAGCCGACGCTAACTTTTCAAAAATTCAAATGGAGAAGTTGAAGATCTTCGCGGGTGTTCTGGGTTTCCAGTAATCGAATTCGTATAAAAACACTCCGTTTCAATTTCATAACACCAAATGCGCTTTGGTCTAGTGGTAAGGCAAGGGGCGCGTGTTTTCATCTAAGAGGTCCCCGGTTCGATTCCCAGCCATGGCAAAGTGATTTTTTACAAGTTTGCATATTTTTCTATTTTCATATTTTCTATTTAATATTTTCATTCTATTTAATTTATCTTCAATAATTTTTATCATGCATTTAAAAAACACCAAAAATATTTATTTTTTGCATACTCATCAGAAAAATGCTTATTTAATTTTTAAAATTAAAATTATTATTTTTGCATGTATATTTAATTTAATTGCTAATTTATCATTTAAATGACTTTAATTGTTTTTAAATTATCAAATCAACTTCAAAAATGCCCAAAAAATTATTTTATCATATTAATGTCATTACTAACACAAAAGCGTTTTCTCATTCAAAAATACTTATTTTTACTAGCATTTTCCTCTTATGCAATTTTCTTCCGTTTTCCGATTTTGCATCTTTTTACAGGTTATACCGTTTCGGACGATTTTTATTGCTTTTCTTTTTCAACTATGTAATTGCCTATGGGATGTAATAGTTTAATTAGGACTTTTATTTTCCGCACTTTCAATTATGTATCTTCCCCAAAGCCATGTAATAGCGTAGGATTTATCTTTCCGCACTTTACTTTCCGCAATTTAATTTCCGCACCCTATAAACTGCTAGTAATTAGGCGTGTATGGTAAGATTAAAATCGGACATAGATCACTCATAACTTCAAGATAAAATATCTGAATTCAACACACTCTTTTCACACATGCACCCCTTAGGGTAATTCTCTCTCGTTGCCTTTACGAATACAAATGGTCAAGTCCCTCGAACGTAGAGGTATTCTAGCACCGTTGCCTTCAAAACAAATCATCATAGTCCCTTCGATACAAAGATCATAGACCCACGATGTCGCCTACGAATACATGATCTTGACCCTCGATTGTCGCCTACGAAAAATGATGATAGTCCCTTCAAATGTGCTAGGATACTTCCTACAAGTTGCTTTCTATGACCATACGATGTCCCTTCGAATGTCCCGCATACATCCAACGAATTGGGTTAACTACCAACTAATGGTATGGATAGTACTATTCTAAAGGAACGTAAAACAACACGAAAACGACCAATTCTGAGTAGGTAATAAGATTTTTAGTTGCTTGCTCTATCAAAATGCTTTTCACACCACACACTTTTGTCAAAGTTCAAACTCTTTTCAAAACGAAACATTTCCGAACACTTTGTATACATTCTCACTTGAATCATTACAAAGTCAAAGCGAAATGCCTTTTCAAAACATATTTTCAAACACACAGAAAGCACATTTTTTAAAGTGATCTAAGAGCAACTAAGAGCCCGTAGATAACTACGGATGAAAAGGGGTGCTAATACCTTCTCTTTTCATAACCTTCTCCCTTACTCAGAATCTAACGAAGGTCTTTTCCTGTTCTTTTCACCTTCCCTTAATTGGATAAAAGAAAAGTCGGACGCGACTCTTGCTATCCGCACATTTGCGATACAAAAATCTCAAAGTTAGTTCACCGTGTTACACTGGCCTTCTTCGTTGTTCTTGTACTCTAATCAGTTTCAACATTCTTGTCTGAGAGTTCTAAACGGCTGACCACCCTAGGTCCACCCTTGTGACGTCTTTCCATGTTGAGAACACCGATGACCTTCTTCTTTCTGGCGATGAGCTTCTTCAGTTCTTCCTGGCCTTGGACCAAGCTGGTGACCACTTCTTGGAACTAAGCATTCTGAGCCTGGAGATCTTTGAGAGTCTGTTCAAGAGCCATTTTCTACTAAAATAAATAGCGAGAGAATAAGAAAACCGAACTTCAATGTACCTGTTATGAAATGTCATGCCATGATATGCGATGTTTATGCAATTCAATGCAATGTTTTCAAGGACCTTAGGAATTTAAATTTGTTAAACAAACACGAACAAACTTTTATTAGTTTTTCTTTTTCTTTTCTCAAGTACAAAAGATAGTTTGGAAAATAAAAGAACAAAAATTCTAAAGCTCTAAGTCTCCCATGGGCGCTTCCTCTTGGTGTTGAAGTAGGTGTTAATGTTCTGCTCCTCGTGAAGCAGCTTGGTCAACTCTAGTACCTTCTTCTCGCTTGCATAGCACTAAGCTTCGAATGTATCCCTTTCTTCTTTAAGTTGAAACCAGGATCTCTTCAAGTCTTCGAAATCAGTAGGCATGTCCGGATGGAGAACGGTATAGGATTCATCACCTATAGCAACAGGTTCCATAATTACTGGTAACACGGGTGTAAATGGCATCATGAGGTTTTAAGCTCGAGCTCGCACCCATTTGAGGTAAGGTTCCCAAGGAATGGAGTTCTTGTGTCTCAAAGTCTTGGTATTAGTTTTCTTTACCATGCCTCAAGCGTGCACAATTCTTCGGCGGTAGTTCTGGAGATCGTGGTTGTAGTCGAACACGATATCTTGGAGAAGCATATCACGAGGACCAGCTCTTCGAGCATAACCAAACTTACGTAGAGCGAGAGAAGGGTTGTAAGTGATACCCCCCTTATGCCAAGGAGTGGTACGTTAGGGAATTCTCCACAACGCTCAATGAATGTGAATTTCTTTTGAGAAAAAAGACACCAACGAATATCTGAATGAGAAAGTGACATCAACCTTTGAGACCACTTCAATATTTGCTCGTTCTTCATTACTGATTGAGGAAGGTGTGAAATAAACCACCTGGAAAGTAACGGTATGCAACACATGAGAGTTCCTTGTATTTTGATAGTATGAGTGTGGAGAGAATGTAGAATATCTCCAAGTAAGGTAGGCACAGGATTATGAGCAAGGAATATCTTAATGGCGTTCACGTCTATGAACTGATCTGGATTAGGAAATAGCACCAAGCCATAGATTAGCAAGGCCACAACATCTTCGAATGCATGAAAACTCATAGCTTTGAGGAATTCTCGAGCTTTCTTTATCAGAAAGTTAGCAAGTAAACCCTTAACTCCGCTTCTCGTTTCCCAATTAGCTTCAATGTCTGATCGCTTTAGATGTAATGCTGATGCCATGTATTTATACTTAGGAGCCTTTTCTGAACCGGTGAATGGCATCTGATCAAGAATAGGTATCCCAAGTAGCTTAGAGAACTCTTCCAAGGTAGGAACCAACTAATAATCTGGGAATGTAAAGCAATGGTGTTTCGGATTAAAGAACTGGAATAAGACGTGCATCATATCTTCTTCAAAACCAGAGATAACCATGTCAAGCAGATAACCATGTCTTTTGATGAACTGAGCATGATCGGGAATTTTTGAAACCAATTCTTTGAGTTGAGAAGGTATACCTGTAACACGGTGAACTGTCTTTTAGTGATTTTGTATCGCAAATGTGCGGATAGCAAGAGTCTCCACCGACTTTTATTTTTATCCAATTAAGGGAAGGTAAAAGTACAGAAAAGACCTTCGTTTAGATTCTGAGTTCAGGAGAATGGTTATGAAAAGGGAAGGTATTAGCACCCCTTTCCATCCGTAGTTATCTACGGGCTCTTAGTTGCTCTAGATCACCTTTTAAAATTGCTTTCTGTGTGTTTGAAAAGATGTTTTGAAAAGACATTTCGCTTTGACTTTGTAATGACTCATGTAGGAGTGTATACAAAGTGTTCGGAAATGTTTTGTTTTGAAAAGAGTTTGAACTTTGACAAAAGTGTGAGGTGTGAAAAGCATTTGGTTTTTAGAGCAAGCAACTAAAAGACTTATTACCCACTCAGAATTGGTCGTTTTCGTACTTCTACGTCTCTTTAGAATAGCGCTATCCGTACCATTAGTTAGTAGGTAGCTCCATTCGTTGGATGTAAGCGGGACATTCAAAGGGACATCGGATGGTCATAGAAGGCAACTTGTAGGAAGTATCCTAGCACCTTCGACGGGACTATCATCATTTTTCGTAGGCGACAATCGAGGGTCAAGATCATGTATTCGGAAGCGACATCGTGGGTCTTATGATCTTTGTATCGAAGGGACTATGATGATTTGTTTGGAAGGCAACGGTGCTAGAATACCTCTACGTTCGAGGGACATGACCATTTTGAATTCGCAAAGGCAACGAGAGAGAATTACACTAAGGGGTGCGTGTGTGAAAGAAGTGTGTTGATTTCAGATATTTTATCTTGCAAATTAGTGGGCTATGTTCGTTATTATCTTGCCATACACGCCTAGTTACTAGCAGTTTATAGGTGCGGAAAGTAAATTGCGGAATGTAAAGGTGCAGAAAGGTAAATGTCCTACGCTATTACATGGCTTTGGGGCAGATACATAATTTAAAAATGCGGAAAATAAAGTCCTAATTTAAACTATTACATCCCATAGACAGTTACATTATTGAAAAATAAAATGATAAAGAAAGAATCGTCTGAATCGGATCAACCTGTAAAGGAATGGGAAATCGGAAAATACGATATGAATCGAACAAGAGAAAAAATGTTAGAAAAATGCAAATTTTTATATGAGAAAATTATTACATGCTGGAAATAATATAAATATGCTAAAATAATTTTTTGGGATTTTTTGGATGCAATTTAATAATTCAAAACTAATTAAAAGTGATTTAAATGCAAAAATATGAATAAAAATAAATATGCATGCAAAATTGTATTTTTTAATTTTATAAATTAAATAAAGGCTTTATGAAAATAAATGCAAAAAGAAAAATAATTTTTGATGATTTTTAAATGCAGAAATAAAAATATGAAGAGAAATTAAAATAATGCAAAATATTAAAAAATTAGAAAATATGAAAAGAAATTGAGTTTGTGAAAAAAGAAAGAAAACCGGTCTTGGCGGGGATCGGAGTCCCTTGAGAGCATCCCGAGCAGTATGTTCCTTTACCACTCGCCATGTGTGCAAGCGTGTTATGGAATGGCGTGAAGTGATGAGCAACACGCGTCGCCGTTTGGGAGAAGTCAAGGCCCAGTCAGCTGGTGGGGTCCTCGTTGGATGAGAGAGCGAATCAGAAGGCTCCATTGTGCCACGCTTGCCTCGTCCCGGAGTCAACAAGTCGCCGACACGGCCCTAGCCGTCGTCTTCTCCGCGACGTTAAACCTCAAACCTGCGAAATAAGGAAAATCAAAGCAAAAGAAAGACCTATTCCCCCTAATTCGACCCTCCTGAGTTCGATGGTGCCCTTAGTTTTGATTGAAAACGGCTACATCGTGAGTTTCGAAAGAAAGAACAAAAACTGCCCTAGCCATGGCATGTTCTGATTCTGGCGTTAAACCTCCCATGTAATACGTCAAGCATGTTCTAATGGATGCCCTGATCTCAAACAAACACACCAAAACAGTTAAAGACGCATGGATTTAAAAATTCAAAATTGTGAAAAATGCAAACCGGTGAGAGTTCAAGCACGCGATCTGGGCAGTTCTGGGCACGAGTAAAGGTTGCTTTTGATTGCTGGGAACCTCCTGAGCACGATGGAATGATCATATTGGCCTGAAACTTGCTGGAAATTCAAACACGATTTTCAAAAGTTTGAGAAATATTTTGGCAAAATAAGGGTTAGTGCAAGGGGTAGGGTTTCGTGTCGCTTGCTGGCTATGATGCTTGGTATTTATAGAGAGGATTTGGAGAGAAAAAGGAGTGAAAAAAGATTTGATTTGGAGCATTCAATTTTTTTCAAATAAAATCAATTTTCTTGAAGAAAATTTGATTTCCTCTTCAATGCATGATCATGCACGAATTTGGCAAGAGTCTTGGGCTATCTTGGACTTCAAGGAAAATATAAAATCAGCCCTTTTGGAAAAATATATCATTTTCATATTTTATATAATTTAATTTTGAATTAAATGTTCTAAAATTCAAAAATAAATTAATAAAATAGAAAACTGCCATGGCCAAGCATTTATGGGTCAAGAATAATGTCATAAACAAGTTTGGATCAAAAGATTTTAGGCCCATTTGGAAAATTTTGCATTTTGACCAAAATGTCCTTTTGTGCAATTGTCCAAAATTGCCCAACTTCTGAATAGTGTATCTTGCTCAATTTTCCACATTTTTGCGTTTTCTTGGACTTTTTGAAAAGCTCTAAGAGTCCTCTAACCAACCTCTTTTGTCTCATCTCAATTGGAGTTTCCATGCTCAATATATCTTCAAAACAAAAAGTTGACTTTTTGTTGATTTTGAAAATGACCTGTAATGTTTTGAGCTATACCTCTCAAATGAAGCATTTTTTGGGCATTCTTGTGAGACATGAAGTTGTAGAGAATTGAATTTCCTTAAAAACAAGAGGTGGTGGAAAAATTTCTGAGAAAGTATGAGAAAGTTATGATCAGTCAAAGTTCAGTTGACTTTTCATCTAAAAACCCTAATTTAGAAAGTTTGACTTTTGAGCAAATCTTGAGTTTTCTTGATGAATCATGATCAACCCTTGATCAAATGATGAATGTAACTTCAAAATGAGGATGTTGACCAAAAAATTATGAAGTTTGACTGTATGATGACCACAGTTGACTTTTTGTCCAATACAACTGATTTTCAACCATCTGAGCAATTGTCTGAGGAAACTTGATCTGTGAAGCTTGAAACTTGACATGGAGAATCTTTGAAGTATATGAGGAGGCATGAAGACCATTGGAGATGTTGGAAGCCCATCTTGGCCTGAGAGATACCAAACCCTAGTTTGGGTTGATTGTCTAGGAGAGAGTTTGTCTGATCAACTCTTGAGGAATTCTTGAGTATAGATGTATGGAATACCTTGAGAAGATGGAGGGCAAATTTTGGGGTATGACAATACCCATGAAGTTGATTCGGATAGTCTTTCTGGAAGCCATAATCCCTACAAAACAGAGAAAAGATAAATCCCTAGGTCCTTGAAATAGTTAGAAATGATATGCAATGTTATGATGTCATGATGTCATGTTTAACAAGCACAAACAAATCACACAATAGCCCTAGGGTTATGGCTTGCATGAGGTATAGGTGTCTACCCTACCAAAGTTTGAGTGGTTTCATCCTGTCCTATGATAGTAACCGGGTTCTAGGAATCTCATATCATTGATCTTTCTCATAGGCTTTATTTCAATACGACTACCAAGTGGTCGACCGAAACATCCCAAAAGTCGGATCTTAATGAGCGTAGCATCGAGTATCAACAAACCTTAGTATGCACCAAAGCCGGCCATCTCACTACCTTCTAATGGCCAAGATGGGTCAATTAGGGTTCTAAAAGTTGAGCTAGTGCTGATGACACCACACAGACGCCAAATACTTTCCTCAACTTGAGCATGAGGAGCATCAGGACATCCAATGTGTCGCACTAACGTAGCCATCATGTTGACCGTTTCGGTATATGCCTAACGGTCGCGACGATTTATTGCTACTTACCTAAGGAAACCTGGATCCGGGTGCAGGATCCCCCACAAGTACAATACCCAAGTGTAATACGGTGGGAGAACTGACTTTGGAATTTGTTTTTCTTTTTATTACAAATGTTGCGGATAGCAAGAGTCATCACCGACATTTCTTTTTTTTATCCATTTAAGGGAATGTGAAAAGAACAGAGAAAGAACTTCGTTAGATTCTGAGTAAGGGAGAAGGTTATGAAAAGGGAAGGTATTAGCATCCCTTTCCATCCGTAGTTTTCTACGGGCTCTTAGTTGCTTCTAGCTCATCTTTAAAAATTGTTTTTTTGTGTGTTTGACAAAAATGTTTTGAAAGGGCATTTTGCTTTGACTTTGTAATGATTCATGTAGGAATGTATACAAAGTGTTCGGAAATGTTTTATTTTTGAAAAGTCTTTGAACTTTGACAAAAGTGTGAAGTGTGAAAAGTATTTTGATAGAGCAAGCAACTAAAAGTCTTATTACCTACTCAGAATGGTTGTTTTCGTGTTGTTTTACGTTCCTTTAGAATAGTGCTATCCATACCATTAGTTGGTAGGTAACCCTATTCGTTGGATGTAAAAGGGACATTCGAAGGGACGATCATCACTTTTCGTAGGCAACAATCGAGGGACGAGATCATGTTTTCGTAGGCCACGTCGAGGGACTCATGATCTTTGATTCGAAGGGACTATGATGATATGTTTGTAGGCAACGGTGCTAGGATACCTCTACGTTCGAGGGACTTGACCATTTATTCGAAAAGGCAACGAGAGAGAATATCCTAGGGGGTGCATGTGTGAAAAGAGTGTGTTGAATTCAGATATTTTATCTTGAAATTCGAAGTGATCTATGTTCGTTTTTATCTTGCCATACACGCCTAGTTACTAGCAGTTTATAGGGTGCGGAAAGTAAATTGCGGAAAGTAAAGTGCGGAAAAGTAAATGTCCTACGCTATTACATGGCTTTGGGGCAGTTACATAATAGGAGTGCGGAAAGTAAAATCCTACTTAAACTATTACATCCCATGACCAGTTACATAATATTGGAAAAGAATGCGAGAAAATAAATCCTAACTATTACAACCTGTAAGTAGATACGTAATAATCGGAAAGTATAAGAAACTCTCATAAGAGAAAAATACGTTAGTAAAAGAAAGTTTTGAATGAAGAAAAATGTTTTTGGGTTGGCAATGATAATTAGATGATAGGATAATATTTTGGGAATTTTTTGGATCGTTTTTGATAAGGAAAAGCAATTAAAAGTCAATTTAATGGTTAATTAACAATTAATTAAAATATGCATGCAAAGCTATTAATTTTTATGTCAAAAATTAAATAAGTATTTTTCTGATTAAAATTCAAAAGGAAAATATCTATGGTGATTTTTAAATGCATGAGAAAATTGCTTGAAAAGAAAATAAATTAAAATAGAAAAATAAGAAAATAAATAGAAAATTGGTTAGCATGCAACAGTGTTTAAAAAATAATTGTGGTTGCTGGGAATCGATCCCAGGACCTTCTGGTGAATCCACCCATGCCTTGACCATCTGAGCTACGCATGCTTGCTGTCTATGGAATACCTGCAATGGGTTATAAGTGAATAACACGTGTTATTCTGAGTTTTCAAAAGCAAGTCAAACGTGAGCCCTGGTTGTATTGTGTAAACCAATCAGATGACAGAGATATGCCACGCCATGGTCAAATAGTCAGCGCCAGAGTCACCCGCCGGAACCCTATTGCCAATTATCTTCTCCGGCGGGTTGTTTTTCGAAACCTGCAAAATACTAAAAATTAAAGCTTAGGGTTAAGGCTACCCCCCTAAATCGGGGTCTGCGAGTTCAGTGGTGCCCTCAGTTTGGCCTAAAAATGCTTGCAAATGGATATATGAAGTAACAGCAAGGTTATGCCCTAACAACGGTGTAACGCGATTTGGACGTCCAACCTTGTAAATGATGGCCCAGATCCTCTCTATGACATCTCATGAACACGTTAGAACGATTAGTTTCAATTAAAACATGCTAATATTAAAAATTCGAAAAAAGATAAAAAGTGCAAATCGGAGCTTCATGATATGCACGATTCATGCAGGTTTGGCCATGGATAATGATGCATACTTACTCAATCTTACCCCAGGAGCACAATGGATTGCTTGAAAGTGGCTGAAAGCGGCTGGAACTTTGGGTCCGAGTTTGCCAACTTCTTGGAATTTTTGAGAGTTTTAGGGTTGCTTCATGAGGCTAGGGTTTCGTCCTTTTGTCTTGTGAATGTGTTGTGTATTTATAATGCAAGAGATTTGATCAAGAAGAATGAAAAAAGATATGGCTTTGAATGTAAAAACATTTTCCTTGTATGAGCTTGCATGAAATTGGCATGTCTTGTGGGCTTCCTTGGTCCTCAAGATTGATAGAAATCCAACCCAACTTGTTTTACACCTTGTTTTCATGTTTTATTTAATTTAAAATTGAATTAAATGCTTTTAAATTCAAAAATAAATCAAGAAAACAGGAAAAGGTCGTGGCAAGGCATCAAGAGGTCATAAATAATACTATGATCAAGTTTGGATCATAAAATTATAAGCCCATTTGGAAAAAATTGGATTTTGTCAAGTATTTCTCTTTGTGCACCTCTTCAAAACTGCTCAACTTGTACAAGGTGTATCTTGCTCAATTTTTAACATTTTTGGGTATCCTTGGACTTTTTGGAAAGCTCTAGATGTCCTCTAAACAACCTCTTTTGTTTCATCTCAATTGAAGTTTCCATGCTCAATAACACTTCTTTACAAAAAGTTAACTTTTTGTTGACTTTGAAAAGGACCTCTAATGTTTTGATCCATATCTTCCAAATGAAGCATTTTTTGACCAAGCTTGTGAGACATAAAGTTGTAGAGAATTGAATTTCCTTCAAAATGAGCTTTGGTGGGAAATTTTTTGATAAAGTATGAGAAAGTTATGCCTGGTCAAAGTTCTGTTGACTTTTCCTTCAAAATCACTTCAAAATCTTGAGTTTTCTTGATGAATCATGATCAAACCTTGATCAAATTATGAATATCACTTCAAAATATGGATGTTGACCAAAAATCATGATGTTTGACTATATGTTGACCACAGTTGAGTTTTTGTCCGATACAACTGATTTTCAACCATCTGAGCAATTGTCTAAGGAAACTTGACTTGTAAGACTTGAAACTTGACATGGAGATTCTTTGAAGCATATGATGAAGAATGATGACCATTGGAGATGTTGGGAACCACCTTGATCTGAGAATTTCCAAACCCTAGTTTGGGTTGATTGCCTAGGAGAGGGTTTGTTTGGTCAACACTTGTGGAATCCTTGAGTATGGATGTATGTGATGTCTTGAGAAGTAAGAGGGCAAATTTTGGGGTATGACACCAAGCAACCCTTAAAGTAAAGCATACAAGTCAAACAGAAAGCAGTAAAGATGATCTAAAAATCCCTAAGGTATTCTCTCTTTTAGGGTGTTTCCCATGCAGAGTCGCCAGTTCTGTAATACGGTGGGAGAACTGACTTTGGAATTTGTTTGCTTTTGATCGCAAATGTTGCGGATAGCAAGAATCGCCACCGACTTTTCTTTTATCCAATTAAGGGAAGGTGAAAAGAACAGAAAAAGACCTTCGTTAGATTCTGAGTAAGGGAGAAGGTTATGAAAAGGGAAGGTATTAGCACCCTTTCCATCCATAGTTATCTACAGGCTCTTAGTTGCTTTAGCTCATCTTAAAAAATTGCTTTCTGTGTGTGTGCTTGAAAAAAAATTTGAAAAGGCATTTCGCTTTGACTTCGTAATGATTCACGCTGGAATGTATACGAAGTGTTTGGAAATGTTTCGTTTGAAAAAAGTGTTTTAACTTTGTAAAAAGTGTGAGGTGTGAAAAGTATTTTGATAGAGAAAGCAACTAAAAGTCTTATTACCTACTCAGAACGGTCGTTTCCGTGTTATTTTACTTTCCTATAGAATATTGCTATCCATACCATTTAGTTGGTAGGTAACCGTATCTGTTGGATGTAAAGGGACATTCGAAGGGACACCAAATGGTCATAGAAGGAAACTTGTAGGAGTATCCTAGCACATTCGAAGGGACGATCATCACTTTTCGTAGGCAACAATCGAAGGACGAAATCATGTATTTGTAGGCCACGTCGAGGGACTATGATCTTTAATTCGAAGGGACTATGATGATATATTTCGTAGGCAACGGTGCTAGGATACCTCTACGTTCGAGGGACTTGACCATTTATTCAAAAGGCAACGAGAGAGAATAGCCTAGGGGGTGCATGTGTGAAGAGATTGTGTTGAATTCAGATAAGTTATCTTGCAATTAGAAGTGATCTACCTTCATTTTTATCTTGTCATACAATCCTAGTTACTAGCAGTTTATATGGGTGCGGAAAATAAATTGCAAAAAGTAAAGTGCGGAAAGTAAATCCTACACTATTGCATGGCTTTGGGGCAGTTACATAATATAGGAGTCGGAAAGTAAATCCTAATTAAGCTATTACATCCCATGAGCAGTTACATAATATTGAAAAAAGAAATGCGAGAAAATTAATCCTAACTATTACAACCTGGAAGCAGATACATAATAATCGGAAAAGAAAAGAAATTCGCATAAGAGAAAATGTGTTAGTAAAAAAAGATTTTTGAGTTAGGAAAAAGTTTTTAGGTTAGTAATCCTAATTAGATGATAGAACAATTTTTTAGGAATTTTCTGGATTGGTTTTAGTAAGGAAAAATAATTAAAAGTCAATTTTATGGTTAATTAATGATTAATTAAAATATGCATGCAAAAATATTAATTTTTATGCCAAAAATTAAATAAAATTTTTTTTGTCCTAAATGCAAAAAGAAAATATTTTTTGGTGATTTTTTGATGCATTAGAAAATTATTTGAAAAGAAATTAAAATAAAAGGAAAAATATGAAGAAAATAAGTAAAAGTGTTAGTTTTTGCAAAGTGATTAAAAAGAATTGCTGGAGCCAGGAATCGAACCAAGGACCCCTAGGATGAACACGCGCTGCATTTACCACTGGGCCAACCTGCACTTGGTGTTAGTGATATGGAATAAAAGCATTATAAGGGAAATTCGTTTCTGAAGATATTTAAATTCAAAAACACGCGCCAGGGCCTTCATCTTCTTTCTTGAGACACGGACCTTTACCTACGGTTTTCTGTTTGTAACAATGGCCTAGAGTGACGGCTTTGTCCGTCACTACATCACCTGCAGATTTCCAAAATCACATAGAAGCAATATAAATTCATGATGAATACATGGATCGATTCAGTTTGGCCTCCTAAGTGTGATAGTACCACTGGTTTTGGCTAATTTTGCCTAAAACACAAAGCCCTAATTCGGACCTTCAAAACCTAGCAATGGTGGATTCTGATTCCTGTACTCAAAACACAATTAACCTATGCAGAAAGCTTCGAAACTTCATTCTAAACACAAACAAACAATCAAAACATGTTAAATATGCATGAAAATCAAAAATCGAATTTGAGTTAGAGTGTTCAAACTGAAATCATGTTTTCGTGATTCTAGGCTTGTTGATGGCTGGTAATGATTGGAAAAGCTTCAGAGAGTATCAAGGAATGTGTTGGAACACTTTGTTTGGCTTAAATTGATCCAAAAACCTGGCTGCCACCTCCTTGTATCACACGGTTTTTTGAAGCTTTTTTAGGGTTCTTGGAGGCAAGAATTTCGTCTCTTGTGCTTGTGGATGCAACATGTACTTATAGTAGAGTGAATTAGGTCAAGAATTATGAAGAAATTATATGCCAATCAATGAGAAAATATTTGATTTGGAATGAAACCAAATATTGCCTTTTTTGATCAAATCTCATTCAATTCCCTTTTAAATCAATGAAATTTCGAAATTGACAGCTTGTATGGCTTGCTTTGACCTCAAGAAAGAGAGAAAATCCACCTTGCAATTAATTTTTGATTTTCTCTTTTTGTTTTAATTAAATTGGCTTTTAAATGATTAAAAATCCAAAATAAATAAAAAAATAAAAGATAAATTTGTGGCCTTGGGCTTGGAGGTTCCAATTAAGCTAAGGAACATGTTTGAATCAAGAAAAGTTTGGCCCATTTGCAAAAAATTTGGTTTTGTGAAGTATTTCTCTTTGTGCACCTCATCAAAAATGCTCAACTTGTGCAAGGTGTATCTTCCTCAGTTTTTAACATTTTTGTATGTTCTTCGACTTTTTAGAAAGCTCAAGATGTCCTCTAAACAGCCTCTTAGGTTTCATCTTCATTGGAGTTTCCATTCTCATGAACACTTCTTTACAAAAAGTTGACTTTTTGTTGACTTTTAAAAGGACCTGTAAAGTTTTGATCCTTAACTTCCAAATGATGCATTTTCTGCCCAAGCTTGTGAGACATGAAGTTGTAGAGAATTGAATTCTCTTCAAAATGAGCTATGGTGGAAAAATTTTTGATAAAGTACGTGAAAGTTATGCCTGGTCAAAGTTCTGTTGACTTTTGTCTAAGAAAGCCTAATTTAGAAACTTTGACTTTTGATCAATTCTTGACTTTTCTTGATGAATCATGATTAACCCTTGATCAAATGATGAATATCACTTCAAAATATTGATGTTGACCAAAAATTATGAAGTTTGATTGTATGTTGACCACAGTTGACTTTTGTCCAATATAACTGATTTTCAACCATCTGAGCAATTGTTAGAGGAAACTTGACTTGTAAGGCTTGAAACTTGACATGGAGATTCTTTGAAGCATATGATGAGGCATGATGACCACTTGAAGTGTTAGAAGCCCACCTTGATTTGAGAATGGCAAAAACCCTAGTTTGGGTTAACTGCTTAGGAGAGGGTTTGTCTGTTATTTAGGAGGCATGTTATTTTGAATAATAGCACTACCCTAGTTTGGGTCTTTTAACTTAGGAGGCATGTTATTTTGAATAATAGCACTACACTCAGCAGTGAGTGTAACTGTTCCGTTATCTTCTATCTTTTTCTTGTTAGATAGGATTTCCTTAAGAAATTTAGCGTACGAGGGCATCTAGGTGATGGCTTCTGTGAACGGTATTGTGATATTCAATTGTTTCAGAAGTTCCACGAATTTCTTGAATTGGCCCATCGTTTTGGAATTGGTTAATCTTTGAGGATACGGAATTTGTGGTTTATAAGGCGGTGGAGGCACATAAGGTTTCTCTTTTTCCATGGCCTCTTGGTTCTCGTTTTCCTTTTCTTTTGGTTCGCTCTCGTTTTCACTTGGCTTGTCTTGCTTTTGGTACATTGTTGGGTTTTCTAGTCTCGGATCAACAGGTCCGTCAAGTTCTTTTCCACTCCTTAATATCACGGCATTAGCGTGTCCTTTCGGGTTAGGTTGTGGTTGACCAGGAAACACTCCAGCAGGAGCAGCAGTAGGTGCTTGTTGTTGAGCTACTTGTGAAATTTGAGTTTCAAGCATCTTGTTATGGGTGGCTAAAGCATCTACCTTGCTAGATAATTGCTTAATTTGCTCATTGGTGTGTAAATTCTGATTTAGAACATCCTTATTGGTCTGGGATTGAGAAGCAATGAAATGTTCTATCATAATTTCGAGGTTAGATTTCCTAGGAACGTTGGAAGTATTAGGTCTGTTATTAGGATGATTTGGGATAGCTTTCGGATAACCAGGTGGTACAGCAGGAGCTTGTCCAAGAGCATACAACGCATTGTTGCTTTTGTACGAGAAATTCGGATGATTCTTCCAACCTGGGTTGTAAGTATTACTGTAGGGATTTCCTTGTACGTAATTTGCTTGTTCGGCTGGAACTCCGGTCAGAAGTGGGCATTCTGGGGGCAGGATGTGATTGAAAACCACATAAATTGCAAGTTTGGGCTACTGCAGCTACGGTAGCTGCGCGGGAGTGATGGTAAGGTTCTCTAGCTTTTGGGTAAGAGCTTCCACTTTAGCGTTAACTTGATCCAGGCTATTCACTTCGACCATGTTACCTTTCGTTTGAGATTTCTCTACATTAATTCTCTCGCTTCCCCATTGGTAATGGTTCTGAGCCATGCTTTTGATAAGTTGGTTCGCATCGGCGTATGGTTTATCCATCAGTGCGCCACCAGCAGCAGCGTCTATAGTCAATCTTGTGTTGTACAAGAGACCGTTATAGAATGTGTGAATAATCAACCATTCTTCTAGACCATGATGAGGACAGAGTCTTAGCATATCCTTGTATCGTTCCCATGCTTCGAATAGAGATTCATTGTCTTTTTGTCTGAAACCATTGATGTTGGCTCTGAGCATAGCAGTTTTGCTTGGAGGAAAATATCTAGCTAAGAAGACTTTCTTTAACTCATCCCAAGTAGTGATTGAGTTTGAAGGAAGAGATTGGAGCCAAGCGCGAGCTCTGTCTCTTAAAGAAAAACGAAATAGGCGCAATCATATCACCTCGGGGTTTACTCCATTCGCTTTCACAGTGTCTGCATACTGCACAAACACTGACAGATGTAGGTTCGGGTCGTCAGTAGGAGCTCCAGAAAACTAGTTCTGTTGAACGGCGGAAAGAAGCGAAGGTTTCAGCTCGAAATCGTTTCGAGCGATGGCAGGAGCAGCAATACTGTTGCGAGGCTCCGCTTGAGAAGGAACTGCGTAATCCTTAAGAGGACGAGGTGGAGGAGGTGGATCAGCCATTCTTCGTAGTTCGTCGAGATCCAGAAGTTTAGACGGAGGAACATTGTTGAGCTCACGATACTCTTGAATTCGTCTTCTTAATCGAAGATAATGCTCGGGATCGTTTGTTGGTATATGCAAAGGACCGCCTTGAGAGCGAGTACTTGGCATACACAGAGGGAAAAATAAATAGTTGCCTTAGTCTAGACAGTGCTACTTTAAGAGTGCACTAGTGACTAGATCAAAGTCCCGACGGCGCCAAAACTTGGTGTGCGATCGACCTAATGTGTCTAACGGTATCTTAGCGCAAGTGCACAAACTATCGGTAGTAATAAAAGATTGTCGAATCCACAGGGACTTTGTAATCACTCTAGTGTGGGAAAGTAATACTAGTTTAGCTAAGGCGAATAATGTCACAGTTGGTTTTAGGCGGGTTAAGGAAAGTAGACTAGTTGATTTTAAATTAATAATGAATGAAACGGTCGGTATGTAATAGAGTGGACCTAAGGGATCTAATCGAACCTAAGCGTATAAGGATGGTTAACTTAGTTATTCCGTAGAAATAATCAGTCTAAAAACCCTCAACTCACACTTTCGTGGTCTTATCTCGGATTATACGTCTAAAGCCCTATGCCTGCTTTCGCTAGCCCATAAGTGTTTAGAAAGTACTTTTTAGAAACTTAATTAATTCTAATTCGTTTTAAAGCGCTTTCACTGTATTTAAATCGAATGCCTAACTTTAGCTATCCGGTGAAAATTTCACACTTTCGTGGTCTCGATCCTAACCTATTTACTTCTCTTAATTTTGTAACAAAAAGGTTTTATTTTTAAGCATAAAAAGTTATAACCAGAGCCTAAGTTAATTAAGGTTTTAGCTTAAGTTTTGATCAGATACCTACTGTCTCTTACTATCCCATACCGACACTAAAGGTTTAGCTAGCCATGGCAATTGGAATAAATTCACAGTAAACAGAATAAAAGAAACATAAGACAAACATTATAAATAATTAATAAAACTCAAATTGAAAAATTGAAATATATGTAATACCAACGTAATATTAAAAACCTGAAATAATGCAGTATCCTATATCCTTCTTCCACAGATCGGAAATTCGGACTTCGGAATTCGGAATGTAAAAAGAAATCTGAAGCTTGAAATAAATCCTAAACTAGAATAACAATTCCCTATTATTGGAAATTGTTATTTGGCAGTGAAATAAAACAAAGGAAATACGAAATGCTAAAGAAATAACAACTGGTAAACAATGGGTTTTCAATTTGGCAGAGCTTCCACACAATTAATTTCTCAAATGCTCTGTGTGTTTCTCTTTGAAGTCTGAGCTATTTATAGAGGAATGGTGTACTGCCAGTTGGAAATCAGCTCCGTGGGCTTTACTTCAAAATTCCAAAAATAATCGGAACGTGGGATTTGATTGTGGTTGAATGGTTGGTTGAGTAAAATCAGGAGTCTTTGACTCCTCTGTTAAGCTTTTTCCACGTTCTGCACTTGTTTTACAACTGATATAAGGCTTGTTACGGTCGTGGCAAGGGGGTGACGAGCACATTTCATAAGTTAGCGTGTTACGGTCGTGGCCAAGGCGTGACGAGCGTCACGCGCTTCTAAAACATCTTACGGTCGTGGCAAGGGGCTGACGACCGTCACAGCAGCAAATTCTGCATTTCTTGACAGATTTGTCTTTTCTTTTGTTCTTTGTTGCTAGCTTGGCACGTTTCATGTTTTCTTCTAGTTTGAGCTGAGATATGTTGTACCTGCAAAAAGTCATAATAAACTCGGAATATTCGGGAATTAATCGGGTCAATATGATATAAAAAGGGTTAATTTCATAGTAAATATATGATACGATTTCGTGTTATCAGATGCCATCCGGAGAGAATGATGCTAGGGAATGAGTCGTTCGTTAGACTCTGTAGGTATTCTTGAAAATAAGAAGAAAGCACGGAGATGGGCTTAAGATGCCATCTGGAGAGACTGATGTTGAGGAATGAGCCGTACATTAGACTCCATGTAGGTCTTTGAATAAAGCTAATGGTTTGTATTGGTTTTTTAACCAAATATGCAGCATTATGAAGGCAGAGAGTTGTTGACAAATAGTCGGAGATGGGCTTAAAGATGCCATCCGGGGCAACTGAGTTGTACGTTAGACTCTGTAGTTGCTGTTGATAATAAGAGAGAGTCGTAATAAACCTTCGTCTTGACTATTCTGAGGTAGATATTTGGCAGATAGTGGATAGCTTTCCCGTCTTGCTTCGGGTGTTGATCCAATGCCTGTTGTCAGAAGACAACTTGTATGGTCTTTCAGATAGGGTTCCCCGTCTTGTTTCGGGTATTAATCCTGGACCATCCACTTTGAAAAGATTGGTATGGTCTTTCAGATTGGGTTCTCCATCTTGTTTCGGGTATTAATCCTTGACCTTCCATTTGGAAAAGATTGGTATGGTCTTTTAGATTGGGTTCCCCGTCTTGTTTCGGGTATTAATCTTCGACCTTCTGTTTGGAAAAGATTTGTACGGTCTTTCATATTGGGTTTCCCGTCTTGTTTCGGGTGTTAATCCAGGACCTTTCTGTTTGAAACATATCTTTTACCTGCTGGAGAAAATAAAACTTTGACAGTATATAGTTAGTTTTATGCAGATTATGATGCATGCGAGCATATGACAATGTACATGAATGATATATGCACATGTCATGGTTTTTTATGAATAATGTATGAATGTAGATGTTGTGGTATTTCAAAACATATCCATCTTGAAGAAGATGAGAACGTCCTGCCGGGGATTTCTGACTTCTGCTTGGGAATGAAGTTGTTGAAAACCCTGATTTGGAGGAGAAAGAGATGTCCTTGATTCCTCTGATGCACTATCTGACCAAGTTTCGAGCCTAGATATTAATGCTGTTGGAAATACTAAAAGTTGGGAGGTACTCCACTGGGGATCTTGTGCATAGATCTTGTTGGGGAATATCTGATTATTGTTTGGAGTCGAGATTCGAAGATTCCTTTGAGGTGATGAATCTGAAGTTTGTTGAAACCTCTGGCTGGGGAATAAAAGAGACGTAAGGTTCCTCCGATGCACTATCTGACCAAGTTTCAAGTTTGGATACTGCTGCTGTTGGGGAATGATAATCATTGGGAGATATTTCGCTGGGGGTAAATATCTTTGTGTATATGTGATGAACTGTTACTGCTCGGAGACTGATGTAACAATGTGAAGTTGATTAAGACCACTGCTCGGGGACTAATGTGATGAAGCTTGAAGTGTTGGAACACTAGCGGGAAGAGATTAATACTTCATCGGAGAAGGTTTGATGGCTCTGTGGAGATTGTACTCTTATGAAAGTAACCTGCGGGGAATGCATTGGTGACTTTTAGTCGTCATCTCAATTCCTAGAATCTGTAGTAATTACTTTCGTTCGTTCGCTTTTCGCATGTTTGTGAACAGATGTTTATTGTCAAATGCAGATAATCATTTAAAGCAATCATTGGACTTTATGCAAGATGTTGCACCCCAAAATTTGGCCTCCTATATCGATTTTACCTGGCTTAGACTTTGCATTCACTGGCATACTTTTCCATTGGGCCACTCGCTTTAGACATTCATTCGCTCATCACATCTGCATCATTACTTGCATCTAGGGTGATCGAAATTCAAACTCGCATCATTTTGTGTTTGTAAAGTACCCACCATTGCACATTCATGCATTAATGTCATTGATTCTAGGGTTTAGGCTCGGATTGGATTAAGGTAATTATTCTACAAGATGTGGAAGATGTTTATTGCTTTCGATCAACCCAGGAGAGTTGAGAATGACAAGGTTTAAGCAGTAAATCTTATTTTCTCTTATCCATCGGATCTCTTGTGTGGGTTTCTGTTTTAGAGGTCACATTGATTTTTATCTCCTTCCACAAGTGATTTGATCATCAAAAATTTAGAACGTGAAGTCGAAGAATTATGCTCACATGGGTTACAATTTTCTTTGAGAACTTTCTTAAAGGATTGAGTTTTTAATTAAGATTATCAGCTTTTGTAATGCGTATTCAATGCATTATTGAGTTTGAAAGAGGTTTGAGAAAATTGAAAATGTTTTCAGGATGCTATTTTCACAAATACTCAAGTTTTCGTTCTCACCCGTAAGCTTCAAATAGCATGATTACTTCATCAACTTATGTTGGTTTACTTCATGAATATGCAAGGAGAATTTATGTTCTATGACGTTTTTCCAGAATATATTATCCCATTGTTTTATTTCCTATGGCTTAGTCATGTCTATAACATGATTTCTTCATCAAGAGCTTTCAAGGATTTTTTTTTTGCCAACCATAAGAATCAAGAGCCAAATTTCAAGCAAATGCATTCAAATATTCAAAATTTATCTTTTCCAATCTTGTCATTCGAGGTTCAAAGTTTCACTCAATTCTAAGACGACATTCAAAAAATGCCCATTTACAAAATTGTCATTCAAATTCACTTCAAGAAACTTTCAAGTTTCTAATTATTTGTTCAAGATTACAAACACAAGTTACAAGTTGGCCAAGAGTTCTAAGCATACAAGCTATATGGCCTAAAGTTCAAACATACAAGCAATATTACATATTCTATGTCCTAATCCTATATTTTCTAACAGAAATCTTCAGTGTTTTCCTTTCGCCCAAGCTTTCTTGCTCCATCTTCAAGCCTTTCCTCCTCATCCAAGGTTTCTTCTACCATCCATCCTCACCATCGTTGCAATTCATGAAAACAAGAAAGAAAAAAGAATGGTTAGCAAGTAATGGGCAGCAATGAGTGTACAAGGCATTACACAATTTTATTAATCTCATCATTAGGGATCTGTATTTGGGATCAGTTTTCTTAGGGATTTATTTTCCCAATCATGTTCAATAAGAAAACCTTACCTTTTGCAAATCACAACAACTCTTTATTGTTGGTTCACAAATGGTTAGTGTGATTCAGACAGCATCATAATCACTAGTTTTGAACGATAGCTACAACAAGTACAAGTACAACAGGCTCAGAATCAAAAAAACAACAACAGCCCAAAACAGTTTCAGAATTAGGAAGCAAATGGTTCAGCCCATTAAGTCACAAAGTTGCTAAGTCCAGTACAAGAATTCAAGGCTGGTATAACAGATTCTGACTAACATATCAGAAAAACAAAATACCTAAGCCCATTTTCGATTTATCCCAAGCAGGCCCTGTTCCAAAAACTTGACCTCAGAGAAAAAACCCTAATTCAGACACTATAAAAGCATTGAAGGCACAAGAACTAAGGCAGCCACTGTTCAGTTCCAAAAAACCCTAACCGAAACATAACAAGAACCAGCATTCAAAAAACCAGAAGACTAAACAGAGCAACATTCAAGAAACCCAGAAAACCAAAACAGAAATATGATTCACAAACCCTAAACAGCATAAAATCACATCATTTCCCAATACAAATCCCTTCAGAAATCGAAAAAGCCACAGAAAAGGGAAGTTAGAAAGGTAAAACCCGATTTTCTTCAAAGGGAGAGGTGGAGGTTGCGAACTCTGTGTCGCCATCCTTCTCTTTCTCTCCCGTTTCTTCCATTTTTGCTCATGAGCATCACTGTTTGCATCACTTTAGGGTTAGGGTTCCCTTTTCCCCCATTTCAGTTTAGGGCTACCTGTAAGAATCAACAAAACAAATTTGAAATCGAGTTCAAACAGAATCAAACGAATCCGAAAAACATGAAAAGAACCATGTTCCATGATGAGCTGCCGTCGTCACCGCCACGAGGGCGATTTCCGGCGCGGCCATCCTCTTTCTTTTTCCAACAAATCGTGAGAGAGAACAGAGAGCAGAGAGATCGCGAGCAACAGTTGTGAGAACCAAAGAGATCAAGAACAGTGACGAGAATCGCGAGAGAGAGAGAGAGAGAGAGATGAGAGGTTTCGGTGTGAGGAATCGCGAGAGAGATGAGAGGTTCCAGTGTGAGGAATCGTGAGAGAGAGAGGGACAGATTTAGTTTCTGTTTAGTTTGTTTTTAGGCTAATAATTATAAAAAAAACTTAGTTTTAGTATTAGTTTAAATATAATCATGATTAGTGTTTTATTTAGTTAATTAATAAATCAGTAAAAAAAACATAGGTTAAGTATTAGATTTTTAATTATGGTTAGTGCTTTTTTTAATTGATTAGTAAAAATACATTAATATAGTTTAATAGAATAATTAGATTAAGCTTTGTTGGTTAGTCCAGGCGGTGACACTTGTCACCGTCTGTGTGGTCCATGTGAAATCTGTTGCAGGTACACTCACAATAAGCAACTATGCTCCTTTGCTTACAATCATCAGATCTGTTAAGATCCAAATCCAACGCTCCAGAATGATGATCCATCCTACAGTGCCATGGAGTTGTCCATACAAGATCTAGCAAGTTATTGGGCTTGGACTCAGCTTGCTCCTCACACCCCTCAGATCTGACTACAACCACAGGCCCATTTCTAAATTCACTCTTTAAATTATTTATTATGCAAGTATTTTTTTATTTGATGTATTAAATAATAATTAGTATAAGATAGTTTTTATTTGCTAAATTATCGATTAAATTATTAGTTGATTTTTTATCAAATAAAAAAATCCATCCTAATAATTATTTAAATTTCAGTTGTATTGTGTGTTAATTTTTATCCGTTTTTTTTATTATTTTATCCGCTTGTATGTTTTATTACACAATCATACACTCCACTCACAAATTAATATAAAAGAAACAACGTCTCCGATCTCTCATTTTGGTTCCCACACCAAATTCTCTAAGGGTCTCATAGTTGGGGATGGGCATGGCCATCCTCACGAGGTTAATCAAGGCCCTTGTTTCTTTGATTAATCATAACCCGAATAAACATTGGTCCACATACCAATTATCCATGCACCAGGGTCTCATGGTTGGGGATAGGAGCACCTATCCTCACAAGGTTAATCAAGTCCACATACTTGATTAATCATAACCCGAAACATTACTTCTCTTCGTCCAATATCGAAACTCTTAAAACACTTTCAAATTAAAATAATTAATTGAGTTTATTTTCTCTAAATCAATTTTCTATAAAAAAGAACACTTGGATGGGATTTGTTTCAATTGTTAGATGTTAGCCTAACGATTTAAACAAATTGAAGTTTCTAGGTTGTTAGATGGTAGCCTAATAAACTAAAAACTTCTATCCATGTTCTAAAACAAAAAATATAGTGTTATGGCATTTAATTAAATTGTTGGATGATAGCCCGACGATTTAATTAAATTTAAAGTATTTGGGCCATTAGATGATAGCCTAATGACTTAAATACTTTTATTCCATACACTTAATAAATGTGAACTTTGCTTCACCTCACCCTTTTCATAATAAAGATTTTGGATGAGAGATGATTGGTCGAGCTCACTCACCAATTTCAAGTATTTGAATCGTTAGATGATAGCCTAGCGTTTTGGTATTTGTCATCCACAACTTAAAATCAACTTAACCCATTCAATTCTTTTTCGCTCATATGCGATCACCAAAAAAATTTATTCTAAAATCAACACAACCAATTCAAACATTTTCAACAAGAACTACAGAGTTTTGACTTTCCCATTGCACGAGGGAATACGTAGGCACGCGGTTTCGAAACTGTGTCAAACTCAAAATAATAATAAACAAACCCCTTTTCTTCTTTCTTATTTATAATTTAGAAATTAGCGAATACACACACAAACACACTTCGAACTAAATGGGTCCCATCGAGTACGATGGACGTAAGAGGTGCTAATACCTTCCTCTTGCGTAACCGACTCACGAATCCATCCTTTTGGTCTTGTAGACCACCTTATCCGATCTTTCGTGGGTTTTATCTATATTTTCCCGTTCTTTTTAAAACAAATAAAATTAGGTGGCGATTTCATTGTTTTTTTGAAAAATTAAATGAGTTTTTTTGAAAAAACTAGTTGCTTCACAAGAAACAACAAAAATGAACACTGTAAAAGAAAGAATTTGCATTAATTTTGAAAGGTGGTGTATGGCCAAGCAGTTTGTATACAATGAAAGTAAAAAGCTATGCGGAAGTAATCTCGTCGAGTTTCAACTATGCTAGTGCTCATATATTTCGACTATCTCATCTCCTTGCTGTCAATAGAAAGTGAGTGAATTCATTTTCGCCATTTGAATCTTGAATGCTGATAGTAGTCTGTAGGTAGGTGATCTGGACGAGACATAGTCGTACGCTTAAATCCCTACCTTTTTCCTAGACTGCCCTTTCGGGTTTTCAGTCTACCAGGATACCCTTTTTTACCCAAGCCGCCTTTGTAGGTTTTCGACTTGCTGGGTGCACATTTTTTGTATATATCCTTAACTTTTGCCCGAACCTTTTGGTTCACTAGGATGCCCATATTTTTGCCTAGGTCAGTCGACCTAGCGGGTCTTGTTCATGCGTAGTATTTTTTGACTATGTCTGTGTTCACAGGGTGTGGGAAGTCTTCGCCATCCATGGTGATAAGTATCATAGCTCCGCCGGAAAATACTGTTTTGACTACAAACGGTCCCTCATAAGTAGGAGTCTATTTGCCCCTGGGATCACCTAAGTCTCAAGATACCTCTTCACTTCGTAGAACCAAGGTTTCTCTTTTGTGTCAAGTTCACAACAGTATGTTGGATCGTCAAACTTTTCGATGATGATTTGGGGAGCTTCGTTGTCCCATCTGACCTTGAACATAGATGACATAGTAGCTAATGCGTCTGCCAACTGATTCTCTTCTCGTGGAATATGATTGGAAGTAATCTCTTCGAAGTAGGGGACCAGACTCAGAACATGCTCCCGATATGGAAGAAGATTCGAATGTTTCGTAATCCACTCGCCCTTAATCTGACTAATAACTAAAGCTGAGTGTCCGTACACTTGTAAGAATTTGATTCTTAAGTCAATAGCAGCTTTAATACCCATGATGCACACTTCGTATTCGGTCATGTTATTAGTGCAACTGAAACATAATCTGGCGGTGAAAGGAGTGTGTCCGCCTGTAGGGGATGTAATGATGGCGCCAATGCCATCGCCAAGTGCATTTGAGGCTCCATCAAAGACCATGGTCCATCGGGATCCTTGTTCAGGTCCTTCGTCTGGTCCTGGTTCTTCGCAATCAGTAACTAACAAGACATCTTCGTTTGGAAACTCGAACTGCATAGACTGATAGTCATCTACGGCTTGATGAGCCAAATGATCGGTTACTACACTTCCTTTGATCGCCTTCTAAGTAGCATACTAGATGTCGTATTCAGTCAAGATCATTTTCCATCTTGCTATTCTTCCGGAGAGAGCAGGTTTCTCAAATATGTATTTTATCGGATCCATCTTGGAGATCAACAAAGTGGTGTGACTCAACATATACTGCCTTAGTCGGCGAGCAGCCCAAGCCAAAGCGCTACAAGTTTTCTCGAGCTATGAGTATCTTGTTTCAGAGTCTGTAAACTTTTTGCTAAGGTAGTATATTGCATACTCTTTTCGACCAGACTCGTCATGTTGCCCCAACACACACCCCATTGAGTTCTCTAATATTGTCAAGTACATGATAAGAGGTCTTCCTTCGGCAGGCGGCATCAGGATAGGAGGATTCTGTAGGTACTCCTTGATTTTGTCAAAGGCGATCTGGCAATCGTCGTTCCATTCTACTACTTGATCTTTCTTTAGTAACTTGAAGATTGGCTCACAAGTAGCTGTTAGATGTGCAATGAATCTGGCAATGTAATTCAAACGGCCCAAGAAACCTCTGACTTCTTTCTCGGTGCGGGGAGCTGGCATTTCTTGAATAGCTTTAACCTTGGCGAGGTCAACTTCAATACCTTTTCCACTGACGACAAACCCTAAGAGCTTACCGGATCTGACTCCAAAGGTGCACTTGTTAGGATTGAGTCTTAGTCTGTACTTCTTCAATCTGTCAAATAGTTTCCGCAAATGATCGAGATGTTCTTCCTCAGTCTGTGATCTAGCTATCATGTTGTCGATGTAGACCTCTATCTCGTGATGAATCATGTCATGAAATAATGTCACCATGGCACGCTGATAAGTGGCGCCCGCGTTCTTCAGTCCAAACGGCATAACCTTGTAGCAGAAAGTGCCCCATTGTGTAACGAAAGTAGTCTTCTCCATGTCTTCAGGAGCCATTTTGATCTGATTGTAACCGGAGAAACCATCCATGAATGAGAAAACCTTATGTTGAGCGGTGTTGTCGACTAAAACATCAATATGAGGAAGTGGAAAATCGTCTTTCTGACTCGCTCTGTTCAGATCTCTGTAATCCACACACATTCGCACTTTTTCATCCTTCTTAGGTACGGGTACCACATTTGCCACCCATTGTGGATAAGAAGTAACAACTAAGAAACCGGTGTTGAACTGCTTTATAACTTCGGCTTTGATTTTCTCAGACATCTCAGGACGCATGCGACGAACCTTCTGCTTTACTAGGAGAAAACATTCTTTTGTCGGTAATCGGTGCACCACAATGTCAATGTCTAGACCTGGCATATCTTCGTATGACCAAGCAAAAAACCTCCATATAGTCTCGTAGAATCTGGACCAATCTTTCTTTGATACTGTTCTCAAGACCTGCTCCTATCTTGAATTCTTTTCTGTCTTTGTCAGTACCTAAATTCACAACCTCGATTGGCTCTTTGTGTGGTTGTATAACCTGTTCCTCTTACTGTAGCATTCTGACAAGTTCTCCTGGCACTTCACAATCTTTCTCACCTTCGTCTTCGGCTTGGTAGATCGGATTATCGAAGTCATATTTAGCAATAGCAAAGCTGTTATCAACGAGATTCGGAGTGAATCTGCAGTGTATCACGTGGGTGTGTGTAAGAACACATAGCTTTTGAAGGGGTAGTAAAGTAAAAAGAAAGAAAGGAAACAGTATTTAAATGCAAAAGTCCAATGATTTTATTGAATGAAAATATGCAAATGACAAATCATATCCCTCACAAACGAGCCGTGATGCCCCGGGCAAGGCATTAGGCTTTAAAGTTTATTGTTTGAACGTAAATAAAGAATGAAAATCATAACAGAAAACAAAAGCAATTACTCCTGTCTAAAGGATATTGGAATGACGTCTTCGGTCTTCCAATTGCTGAGTCTGTTGTCGGGAGTTGGGAAGATCCAATCGCTGATGTCAAAGTCACTGTCGTCGTCTTCTATAGCATGGACTCCATCCTTGCTGATGTGGAAGGGAAGTTTGTCGGCACGTTTGCGGCATATCATCTTCTGACCTTTGGTAGTGAAACCTAAACTAGTCTTGTCAGCTTTGAAGGGAAGATCGGGGAGTTGACCCCAAATAGTACTAACTCCTTCTTCAACTACAGCTTGAGCATCCTTCAGTGAGGCCATCCTAGGAAGAACTTGTGTAACTTCAGGAGTGACAAGAGAGTCAACAGGCACGACTCTTGGAACTGTTTCAAACTCTTGACAGGGAGTGTCGAAGAATTCTCCTTCCATTTCGAGGTATCGGAACGATTGCAAATGGCTCACCATATATTCCTCCTCACCGCATGCTGTAACAACCTTCCCTTTCACTGGGTACTTCAACTTCTGATGCAAGGTAGAGGTAACAGCGCCTGCCTCATGCATCCAAGGGCGTCCAAGTAGGCAAGACTAAACTGGACGGATGTCCATGATAAAGAAAGTGGTGTCAAAAGTCTGGGAACCGAATTTAACTGTTAGAATGAGCTCTCCAAGTACTGTTCGTTTAGAACCATCAAAAGCTCTCACAATTATGTCACTGGGCTTCAAGACCAATCCTTCAGCATCAAGTCGGTCAAAAGCACTCTTCGGTAGGATATTTAGACCAGAACCGGTATTTACCAAAACATGAGACAATGTAACGCCCTTGCATTCTACAGAGATGTGCAAGGCTTTGTTGTGTTTCCTTCTGGAAGAAGTCAAATTAACATCAGAGAAACCTAGCTCGTTGCTGGCAGCCAGGCTAGCAATACAAACTTCAAATTGATCAGTAGTAGTGTCTTGCGGTATGTGAGCATTCTTCAGAAACTTCACCAAGGCCTTAGCATGAGCCTCAGAGCATAATAGCAGAGCAAGCATGGAGATTTTGGACGGAGTCTGTCCCAACTGTTCCACAACATTGTAGTCACTCTTCTTCATTATGTTCAGAATTTCCTCCATTTCTTGATTGGAGGTATCTTCAGCAACTTTCTTTGGTACTTCTGTCTGAGTAGGATGAGTTACTGGTTCTTTCCCTCGCGCTTCGGGAATTGGTTTGATAGCTGGAATACGAGCTGGAGTCGCAGTGTCTTTTGGAGGAGAGATCTTTGGAGAAAATGCTCTTCCGGTTCTGGTCACCTTGCTTGATCCGGTGATGTTGTCGATGTCAATATCAGAAGCTTCAGCTGTAATGTCTTTGATGGTTAACGGGTCTTGTCTGACGCCATGATAGTAAACTTCAGCTCCATAGTTCCACGGTATAGCTTTGTTAGAGGAATATGGAATTGGTCTGGGAGAAGTAATGATGAGAGGTGCCACTCTAGGCGTAGGATCGGCAGAGGAGATCCTTATTGTGTTTACATCAACATAGTCTTCTGGGAAATCGTCTCCCCATCTGGTCGCCTTGACATCTTCAATAAGAATCTTGTAGCTTTCAGGAACGGTATACTTCACCATGTAATCAAACTTTCCACTTGGCTGCCCCAAGGTATCCCAGACTTCTGGTACGACTTCGCTCACATCCTCGATCTTCAGATTCTTAGACATGTCTTCACACAGATTCTCTACGGTTGAAGGTTTCAGAAATAGCACTTCTCGGTTATCCATCATGCATTGAATACGCCTTCTCAACCAAGCACATCCGTCAGGTGCTAAAGGGCACCAACGACAATTCTCCGGGCATCCTGGATTGACACCGTCTTGCAGCAGATTCTTCTTAACAGTCATCAGAGGAATAGTCAAGTTGTTCACATCAAAAACATAAGAATTCTTGTCAATTGCATTGGAACTTTTGCCATGGTTAGGCATTGGTGCGTTGATCACATTCGGAGGATCAAACTCAATTTCTTTAGCTTCAATCCTGTCTTGAATCTTGTTCTTCAGAGCCCAACAATTGTCAGTGGTGTGCCCTGGGTTGTTGGAGTGGTATGCACACTTAGCATTAGGATTGTACTTTGGAGAGGAAGTGTTGATGTGTTGAGGAGGATCCCTCAAGGTAATCAGCTCTGCTTTCAACATGTGTTGCAATGCTTGCGACAACGCCATGTTGATCTTCGTAAACTGTCTTCGTGGAGCGTTCTAGTTACGCACGTTGTTTCCCTGAGGTTGCGCGGGTGCAGGATTGGAGATTACGACTGCCCCCACAGATTGAGTACGATCAGTTTTGACACGACTTTTCTGACCATACACAGCATTGGCTTCTTTCTTACCAAAAGATCTCTTCGCATCATTTGAAGATGACTCTACCTGAATCTTTCCGCTCTTGATTCCAGCTTCGATGCGTTCTCCTATCAATATCAGCTCGGTGAATCCGGCTGAAGAGTTTCCAATCAAATGATTGAAGAATGGGCCTCTCAGTGTTCCCATAAACATATCAACCAACTCCCTATTGGACAAGGGTGGTTGAACTCTGCCTACTAGATCTCTCCATTTCTGAGCATACTCTTTGAACTTCTCATCGCGACCCATAGACATGCCTTGTAGTTGCATGCGAGTGGGTGTTAATTCAGGATTGTACTCATATTGCTTGTAGAAAGCATCTGCCAAGTCACTCCAGGTGCGGATGTGGTCATTCTCTAGTTGATAGTACCACTCCAACTAAGTTCCGGCCAAACTCTCTTGGAAATAATGAATCCACAACTTTTTGTCATCAGTGTGGGGGTTGATCTACGTAACATAGGACTTCAAATGTAGTTTCGGACAAGAAATTCCATCATACTTGGCAAAAGTAGGAACCTTGAACTTGTGAGGAATCACCACACCAGGAACAAGACTCAGATCATCAAAATTCAGCCCTGACATTTTCAAATTTTCCACAGCATTCAGACGGTCTTCAAGTTGCTTGTATTTTTCATCCTCAAAAGAGTACTGATCATTCTCATAGTCTTCTTCCTTTTTCTCAGGCTCACGCTGGTCTTCTTCGTTGCCCTTGACAATTCCCTCAACTTTGACACTCCTGTCTGAGAGTTCTATCTGGTTGACCATTCTAGGACCACCTTTGTGACGTTTGCCCATGTTGAGAACGCCAATGACCTTCTTCTTTTTGTCAATGAGTTTCTTCAGATCTTCTTGGCCTTGGACCAAGCTGGTGAATATTTCCTGGAACTGAGCATTCTGAGCCTGAAGATCTTTGACAGTCTGTTCAAGAGCCATTTCTTGCTAAAATAAATAGCGAGAAAATGAGAAAACCAATCTTCAATGTATGTGTTATGCAATGTTATGCTATGATATGCGATTTTTATGAAATGCAATGCAATTTTTTCAAGGACCTTAGGAATTTAAATTTGTTAAACAAGCATGAACAAACTTTATTAGTTTTTATTCTTTTTCTTTTTAAGTACAAAAGATATTTTGGAAAAATAATAGAACAAAAATCCTAAAGCTCTAAGTCTCCCATGGGCGCTTCCTCTTGGTGTTGAAGTAGGCGTTGACGTTTCGCTCCTCGTGAAGTAGCTTGGTCAACTCTAGTACCTTCTTCTCGCTTGCATAGCATTGAGCCTCGAATGTAACCCTTTCTTCTTTAAGTTGAATCCAGGATCTCTTCAAGTCTTCAAAATCAGTAGGCATGTCGGGATGGAGAACAATATAGGGTACGTCACCTATAGCAATAGGTTCCATAATTACTGGAACCACGGGTGTAAATGGCATCATGAGGTTTTGAGCTCAAGCTCGCACCCATTTGAGGTAAGGTTCCCAAGGAATGGACGTTTGGTGCCCCAAAGTCTTGGTATCAGTCTTCTTTACCATGCCCCAAGCGTGTATGAACCTTCGACGGTAATTCTGGAGATCGTGGTTGTAGTCGAACACAATATCTTAGAGAAGCATATCGTGAGGACCATCTCTTCGAGCATAACCAAACTGACGTAGAGCTAGAGAAGGGTTGTAAGTAATACCTCCTCTTGTGCCAAGGAGTGGTACATTAGGGAATTCTCCACAACGCTCAATGAATGTGAAGTTCTTTTGAGAAAAGAGACACCAACGGATATCTGAATGAGATAGTGACATTAGTCTTTGAGACCACCTCAACATTTGCTCGTTCTTCAATACTGATGGAGGAAGGTGCGAAATAAACCACCTGGAATGTAACGGTATGCAACACATGAGAGTTCCTTGTCTTTTGATAGTACGAGTATGGAGAGAATGCAGAATGTCTCCAAGTAAGGTAGGCACAGGATTGCGAGTAAGGAATATCTTGATGGTGTTCACGTCTATGAATTGATCCAAGTTAGGAAATAGAACCAAACCATAGATTAGCAAGGCCAAGATGTCTTCGAATGCTTGGAAACTCATAGCTTTGAGGAATTCTCGGGCTTTCTTTCTTAGGAACTTGGCAAGTAAACCCTTAACTCCACTTCTTGTTTCCCAATTGGCTTCAATGTCTAAGCGCTTTAGATGTAATGCTGATGCAATATCTTCGTACCTAGGAACCTTTTCTAAACCGGTGAATGGAATTTGGTCAAGAATAGGTATCCCAAGTAGCTTTGAGAACTCTTCCAAGGTAGGAATCAACTGATAATCTGGGAATGTAAAGCAATGGTGTTTCGGATCAAAGAACTGGAATAAGACATGCATCATATCTTCTTCAAAACCGGAGATAACCAAATCAAGCAGATAAGCATGTCTTTTGGTGAACTGAGTATGATCGGGAATCTCTGAAACCAATTCTTTGAGCTGAGAAGGTACACCCATGAATTTGATTCGGATAGTCTTTCTAGAAGTCATAATCCCTACAAAACAGAGCAAAGATAAATCCCTAGGTCCTTAAAATAGTTAGAAATGATATGCAATGCGATGATGTCATGATGTCATGCTTAGCAAACACAAGTAAATCACACAATAGCCCTAGGTTTAAGGCTTGCATGAGGTATAGGTGATTACCCTACCAAAAGTTTGAGTTGGTTCATCCTGTCCTATAATAGTAACCGGGTTCTAGGAATCTCATATCATTGATCTTTCTCGTAGGCGTTTATTTCAATACGACTACCAAGTGGTCGAACAAAAATATCCCAAAAGTCTGATCTTAATGAGCGTAGCATCGAGTATCAACCTACCTCGGTCTACACCAAAGTCTTCCATCTCACTACCTTCTAATGGCCAAGATGGGTCAATTAAGGTTCTAAAAGTTAAGTTAGTGCTGATGACACCACGCAGAAGCCAAATATTATCCTCAACTTGGAAATGAAGAGTATCAGGACATCCAAAGTGTCACACTAACGTAGCCATCATGTTGATCGTTTCGGTATACGCCTAACGGTCGCGACGATCTATTGCTACATACCTAAGGAAACCTGGATCCGGGTGTAGGATCCCCCACAAATATAATACCCAAGCAACCCTTAAAAGTAAAGCAAGAAAGTCAAGCAGAAAGCAGTCAAAATGATCTAAAAATCCCCAAGGTATTCTCTCTTTAGGGTGTCTCCCAGAGTCGCCGATTACATGTCTGGTGGGAGGCGACTTTGAGATTTGTTTTGCTTTTTATCGCAAATGTTGCGGATAGCAAGAGTCGCCACCGACTTTTCTTTTATCCAATTAAGGGAAGGTGAAAAGAACAGGAAAAGACCTTCGCTAGATTCTGAGTAAGGGAGAAGGTTATGAAAAGGGAAGGTATTAGCACCCTCTTTCATCCGTAGTTATCTACGGGCTCTTAGTTGCTTCTAGCTCATTTTTAAAAGTGCTTTCTGTGTGTTTGACAAAAATGTTTTGAAAATGCATTTCACTTTGACTTTGTAATGATTCATGTAGGAATGTATACAAAGTGTTCGGAAATGTTTCGTTTTTAAAAAAAGTTTGAACTTTGACAAAAGTGTGTGGTGTGAAAAAAGTATTTTGATAGAGCAAGCAACTAAAAGTCTTATTACCTACTCAGAACGGTCGTTTTCGTGTTATTTTACGTTCCTTTAGAATAGTGTTATTCGTACCATTAGTTGGTAGGTAACCCTATTCGTTGGATGTAGAAGGGACATCGGATGGTCATAGAAGGCAATTTGTAGGAGTATCCTAGCACATTCGAAGGGACGGTCATCACTTTTCGTAGGCAACAATCGAGGGACGAGATCATGTATTCGTAGGTGACATCGTGGGTCTATGATCTTTGTATCGAAGGGACTATGATGATATATTTGTAGGCAATGGTGCTAGGATACCTCTACGTTCGAGGGACTTGACCATTTAATCGAAAGGCAACGAGAGAGAATTACCCTAAGGGGTGCATGTGTGAAAAGAGTTCGTTGAATTCAAATATGTTATCGTGCAATTAGAAGTGATCTATGTTGTTTTTATCTTTCCATACACGCCTAGTTACTAGCAGTTTATAGGGTGCGGAAAATAAATTGCGGAAAGTAAAGTGCGGGAAAGTAAAGTCCTACGCTATTACATGGCTTTGGGGCAGTTACATAATAAGAGTGCGGAAAGTAAAATTCCTAATTAAACTATTACATCCCATGAGCAGTTACATAATATTGAAAAGAAAAGCGAGAACAATAGTCCGAAACATTACAACCTGTGAGCAGATACATAATCAGAAAATATAAGAAGTTCGCATAAGAGAAAAATGTTAGTAAAAACAAGATTTTTGAATGAGGAAAAATGTTTTAGGTTAGCAATGCTGATTAGATGATATAGAAATGTTTTGGGAATTTTCTGGATCGATTTTGATAATTGAAAGCAATTAAAAGTCAATTTAAACGTTAATTAGCAATTAATTAAAATATGCATGCAAAAATATTAATTTTAATATTAAAAATTAAATAAACATTTTTCTGATTAAAATGCAAAAGGAAAATATTTTTTGTGATTTTTAAATGCATGAGAAAATAATTTGAAGATTAATTAAATTGAATGAAAATATTAAAAGAAAAAGAAAATAGAAAAATGTTAGTTATGCAAAAGTGATAAAAAATATTGTGGCAGCCAAGGTTCGAACTCAGGTTCCCCTGGATACACGCGCGTGCTGCTTGCCAACTGAGCTATCCTGTATTTGTGTTAGGCAGATGAAACAAAAACAAATTAAACGAAATTGAGTTCTGAGAACCCAGAAACCGCGCGAAGATCTTCATCTTCTTCATTTGAATTTTTGAACGGATAGCGTCGGCCTGGTTCGACGCTAAGGCCCCTGCAATTTTCAAAAATCTCATACAAGTAATATAAATCAGTTATGGGTACATGGATCGATTGGAAACATCGTTCTAAACACGATGGTGGTCTCGGTTTGGTCCAATTTTGCCTATTTCAAGAAACCCCAATTCGAGCAGATGAACCCTAACCATGGTGGATTTCGATTAAGGTGTCTAAACTCCAATTAACCTATGCGGAAAGTTTCAAAATTCCATTCTAAACACAAACAAAGCATCAAAACACGTTAAATATGCCTGAAAATCAAAAATCGAAATTGAGTTTGAAAGTGAAAACTGAAATCTGGAATTCGTGATTTTGGATGTTTGGGTGGCTTGTGAGTATCTGGATCGATTCAGGAGACCTCCAGGAATGCAATGGAATGCTTAGAATTGATTGAAACAACCTGAAACTAGGGCTGCAAGTTGCTTGAGAGACACGGTTTTTTTGAGCTTTGTTAGGGTTCTTAGAGGCTGAAAATTCGTCCTTGTGTCATGTGAATGCTTCATGTATATATAGTGGATGGATTTAGGTCAAGAATCAAGAGAAAATAATGTGTCAATCAATGAAAAAATATTTGATTTGGTATAAAACCAAATATTGCCTTTTTTGATCAAATTTCAATCAATTCTCTTGCCAATCAATGCCAATTTCGAATTTGCCAGCTTGGGAGGTTTGCTTGGACCTCAAGAATGAGAGGAAAATCCAATTTGCATTTAATTTTGATTTTCTACCTTTTATTTTAATTTAATTGGCTTTTAAATGATTAAAATCCAAATTAAATAGAAAAATAAAGATAAAATTCGTGGCCTTGGGCTTGGAGGTTCCAAATTAGCTGAGGAGCAAGTTTGAACCAAGAAACGTTAGGCCCATTTCCAAAATTTTGGCTTTTGACACATATTTCTCTTTGTGGACCTCTTCAAAAATGCCCAACTTGTGCAAGGTGTATCTTGCTCAATTTTAAACATTTTGTAGTGTTCTTGGACTTTTTAGAAAGCTCTTGATATCCTCTAAACAACATCTTTATTCTCATCTAAATTGGAGTTTCCATGCTCAATAACACTTTTTTACAAAAAGTTGACTTTTTGTTGACTTTGAAAAGGACCTGTAATGTTTTGATCCATATTTTCAAAATGAAGCATTTTCTGACCATGCTTGTGAGACATGAAGTTGTAGAGAATTGAATTTTCTTCAAAATTAGAGGTGGTGGAAAAATTTCTGATAAAGTATGAGAAAGTTATGCTCAGTCAAAGTTTAGTTGACTTTTCACTAGAAAACCCTAATTTGGAAAGTTTGACTTTTGATCAAATCTTGAGTTTTCTTGATGAACCATGATCAACCCTTGATAAAATGATGAATGTTACCTCAAAATATGGATGTTGACCAAAAATTATGAAGTTTGATTGTATGTTGACCACAGTTGACTTTTTGTCTAATACAACTGATTTTCAACCATCTGAGCAATTATCTAAGGAAACTTGACTTGTAAGGCTTGAAACTTGACATGGAGATTCTTTGAAGCATATGATGAGGCATTATGACCATTGGGGATGTTGGGAATCACCTTGATCTGAGAATTGCCAAACCCTAATTTGGGTTGATTGCTTAGGAGAGGGTTTGTCTAGTCAACCCTTGGGAAATCCTTGAGTAGGGATATGTGAAATGTCTTGAGGAGTAGGAGGGAAAATTTTGGGGTATGACACACAGCAGGACTAAGCATATTGACATTAGACATCACTTCATCAGAGATCTTGTGGAAGAGAAGGTGATTAAGTTGGAGCATGTAGCCACTAAACTTCAACTGGCTGACATTTTTACTAAAGCTCTTGATGCTAGTCAGTTTGAGAATTTAAGGGGCAAGTTGGGTATTTGCCAATATGAAGAGTTGTAGCAATCAATATTGCTTACAACAAGGGAGGGAAGAGACATTTTATTTAATTTAATTGTGATTGGGCTAATTAATTATTTCCCTCTCTCTTTTCAAAAGTTTAAGAAGAGGAATAGTCATATTTGTATCTCATTCCTCTCAGTCACATTAATCCCATTATCTCTCGCACGCACATAGTAGAGCAGCTGGTTAGTGATTCTGGCCAATTTTACGGGGGTTTGGTACGAAAGTTGGTAACCCTTTTCTCTTCCAAATTATAAATCTTGGGGGATCGAACCGTGGTTCGCCCTTCCGAGTTTAGCACCAGATACCACTGAACAGGCTTACAAATGGTTTTCACATTTTTTTATTATAGGTTCTGCAACTGTTGGATTAAATGACCTGGTGAAGGTCACCTAACTTAATTAGTGCATTCCCTATTATAACTTGATTTTCAATGTTTTTCTAATAATGACCAGTCACTTATATTCATCAACTCCCTACGTAGTTTGTGGATAAGACAGTGTCGACTGCTTGTATAAACTACTCGAGGTTGATCTAAAACTTAAAACTTAAGGTCTCGGTATCATAGTTACTCAAACTGATCTACACGATCTGGAAAACTTGGATGTCAAGGCGGTATTATCTTTGTCGATTCTTGTTCAAGAAATCTAACGCGGCCTTACGAGCAACCTATATACTTTTCGGAAGTACCGAGCTAATGCGTTGAGATAAAAATTTAAAATTTCTTCATTATGGCTCAAGAAACGTGTGGAAGTAAGAATAACTTACGGAAATGAATATCGATCTGAAAACTCTCTTTTTATTTAATGGAAAGGGAAAAAACTGAAATTTAAAACTTACTAAATATTGAAGACAAAGTTTTCCTCCCCTACACGTAGACTGAGGATTGTCCTCAATGTGACAACTAATAGTGGGAAAAGGAAAACAAACAATACGAAAAATAAGAAAAATAAATCAGTCTTCATCGTTGTCTTTATTACTTCTGCTAGTTGATGCTTCACCTCGTGCTCTTCTTCCACCATGTGTCCTCACTCCACTTCTTCTTGGTCTAGGAGGCTCCTCACCGGTTCCATACACACGTGCATGCAAGCCTTCAACGCGGAATGATAGGAGATGAATTTCATCAATCAAGTCAGGAATGTCGCGATGGTTCCGATAAGCGGCATTGTGTTGATCGCGCTGCATCTATTGCATCAACTGCATCAGTTCCTGCTGATGCTAATCTTAAAGTAAAAGTGATGCATATATTGCATCGAGTGCGGATGGCTGAGGGTTATCTCTTGGTTATGCCTGCGGTGGGACATCTGGTTGTGGTGGTTGTTTATTCACCTCTGGTTGATTGTTCTTCACATTTGCTCCAGGGGTTGGTGCTTGAAGATCATAAATCTAGTTCGCAGCGATATCAATTCTAGTAGCCGCTAGATTAGGCAGAATAAAACCTGGAACGACCCTGTTGTTTACCATCAGATTGTATCTCTCATCCCTCCTTGCTTTTACAATATGACCAGACTGGCAGTAATCAATATCTAAAAATTCGGCTTTCCAGAATGATAGCTCATCCAACTTGTCTTGTAAATCCAGATATTGGGAAATAGTTGTGACTATACCTCCAATACAGAAAGGTGAAGTGGCTGCATTCCTTTCTAACGGTGACTGAATGTGGCTAAGAAGGAATGGAGCAACATTTATACTCAAATCCGGATTAAATGTACGATGCAGAAAATACATCTCCCTAGCGTTTACCTTGTTATCGTTTGCTTGTTCGAACACCGTATTTGCTAGGATTCGGTGGAAATAGAGGATACATGGGATGTGGATGTGGGTAGACAAAAGTTCCGCCCAATTATCAACTCTAGTGTCGGTTAAACGCTCCCACATTTCAAACGATCTTGTCGTCCAATCTTCTTCGTGCGGAATTCGGTATTCCACACCCTCTCCATGATGGAAATGAAGTATTTGGCTCAGAGTCTCCTGGTTCATGGTATACTCCATGTTGAATAATCTGAATGTTGTTGCACCGATCAGATATTGACTGCCTTCCAGAGTAGGCGGCGTTTGGTATGCAAAGGAACTTAAAACCTCCAGCGTGAGGGGTTCATAAGTCGGCAGGTTCATTGTGGTAATGTGGTGTAGACCGGATTCATGAAACATGAACTGCACACTATCTAGCAAACCCAAATCACGAAGGCAATCCTCATCAATCTATTTTGTGGGAAAAATACCTCTCTGGTGGAATCTCTGGTAGAGTTGTTCTTGTCGGACTCCGGCATCTCCATCTCTGAATACCAAATCTGTGAGGTCAGGCTTTTCTCTATCTTCTTGAGCTCTTCTTGCCATCTTTGTGAAGTGCTTTAGAAATGAGATGGTTTTAAATGGTAGAAGAGTTTGTTGAAGAAAATTGGAAGTCAAAATGGTATTTTTCTAAGTGGTTTTATAGAAAGATGGTGAGGAGAATATGAATGGAGGTATTGAATGGGAGTTAAGGTTGGTGTTTATGGTGAAGAAGAAACGGATGGGAGTATTGAATTTATTTAAATTGAGGATGAATGTGAATGATGGTGTGGTCGTTTTATACGAAATGCATGGGCTAAGGAGGTGTAACGGTCGTTACACATGGTTCGATTTGTCAAGCCAGCAAGTTACCCTTGTAACGGTCGTTACAAGGTGTGGACAAGAGAATCTCATGCCCTGCAACGAACACGACCAGTCAATGCATGCATGGGAACTTGTGTGGCATGGCAAATTGTGTAACTTTATTGTCTCCATTGGTTATATATAAATTGAGCACGAGGGACAATGAATGACATAATAAGGTGTGTTATTTAATGGTAAATGCATACTAGGACTAGTAGGTTAATATTCATGCATTTTATTTTTACAGATGATACTTAATCATAACACAGTGGCATCATAGCATAATAATAATAGAACACGATGAAGAATATAACATAAAAGAAAAAAATGATAAAATGTTAACTAAATCAATAACTAAATTCAAAAATAAATAACAGAAATACTGAAATGAAAAATGTGATGCTAATGAAAAACTAAGAAATGAAATCCAATAAAACTAAATCTAGACACTCCTCCCTTACACTAGGAAAGATCAGTGCCCTCAATGCTGAGCGATGTAAAAATCATAGAAATCGGAGCGGAGCGATGTAAAATTAGAGCGGATAGCAGCATGCTCCCTCGTCAGTGCCTCAATGGCTGCAGCATAATCAGGTTGTGGAATCTGGGCATCGGCAGCAACAGGGGCTATAGAAAGGTCCCAAGCTGGGATGCAGTCGAGCAGAGGTGGAGTAGTAGGGTTAAAGTCAATCATGTCGATAAACTCCACCATCTCTGGGTCTTCTTCATCTACAGCTACCGGAGGGTCATAATAATGGGGCGGTGTCACAGGATCTTCTTCTTCTTCCTCCATATCATTCTCTGCTACGCCCTCTATCTCATAAGTACAATTCTTTTTGCCGTGCACACTACATCGTGCAATGTCGGGAAACGTAAAGTGGTAAAATGGCTCACCATGAATCAGTAATTGGTACTGATTTGGATCCAAATATCTAATCATCCCAACATTAAAGAAAAAAGATAAGTCCAGCGGAATATGGTCAGCAACAGGGGTCAGACGGGATAATCTCTCCCTCTGAAATAAGGCAGTAGCAATCATAGTCACCAAGCCTCCTACACATATTGGTCCATGATGGGCCTGAGCAATACTCAGAAGACGAGCAAGCATAAACGAGGTACCTACCACTGGTTTGTATCTGAACACATAGAAGATAATGAACAACTCCTCCTTGGACACCAATGTATCATTCTGAGGTTTCCCAAATAAGGAAAATGATAGAATCATGTGAAAATACCGAATCGTCGGGTTATGAATCTCTGACGAATGTCTCGGGATAGAGCTGTCGTGCCTCAGAGTAGATATATCCCCCCAAAAGTAGTCAAGTTGGCTGTCCAAATACTCATCAACTGGAATCTTAATGACAACATCAGCACTAACTGGGAAATCAAGTAGATCAGCAAGCTTATGAGCGGTATATCTGTAGGTGAAATCAAATAGTCTGAAAGAAACCACTCCTCTAGCCAAGCCTAGACCAACATCAGGGTTATAACTCAAAGAACTGAGAAACTCTAGTGTCAGGTTGCGGTAGGTGGGATGCTGATTATGAATGAAATAATCTCACCCAATCTGGTTGAACATGAAACAGATACTCTCTTTGATGCCTAAGTCGGACAATGTGGGATCGTGTGCATAAATAGTGGGGCACATCTATCTCTGAGCAAGTGTCTCGTAGTGTCTCTGTTGGGCCTCATTCAGGAAGGTGACAGGCATAGTATCAGAAAGATCCATGACAAAAATCAGTGAAGAAATGAAAATCATGTAAGTAATTAAAAGTAGTTTTAAATTAGCATCGGCCTAATGCCAAAAAATAGAAAAGAAAATATTTGTAGAAATTTTAAGAAATACATAAACAAAAATAAATGAAAATTTTTAATAAATCGAAGTTTTTATAAAAAATGGTGGGTTGCCTCCCACAAAGCTCTTTGTTTAACGTCGGAAGCTCGACCTAATTTTGAAAACCGAAAACTAGTTAGGTGATTCAACCGGTAGCTGTATAAGTTACATAATTGAAAAAGAAAAGCAAGAAAAATCTCATAGGCAGTTACATAATTGAAAAAGAAAAGCAAGAAAAATCGTCTGAAACTTTACAACCTGTGAACAGATACATAATCGGAAATACGAGAAAATTGCATAAGAGGAAAAAATCTTAGTAAAAACATGATTTATGAATGAGGAAAAAGGTTTTTGATTAGTGATGACATTAATATGATAAGATAAATTTTTGGTAATTTTCTAAATCGATTTGGTAATTTAAAAACAATTAAAAGTCATTTAAATGATTAATTAGTAATTAAATTAAATATGCATGCAAAAATAATAATTTTAATTTTAAAAATTAAATAAGTATTTTTCTGATGATAATGCAAAAAAGAAATATTTTTTGAGTTTTTTAGATGCATGATAAAAAATATTGAAGATAAATTAAATAACATAAAAATATTAAAGAAAATAGAAAAATAGAAAAATATGTTAGTTTTCAATGAAGCAAAAATATATTGGTCTTTCCAGGATTCAAACCGGTGTCCCTTGCTTCACACACGCGCTACCATGACCAACTGAGCTAGAGCGTCCACGTGTTTAAGAATTGAAACGAATTCGTTTTAAACGAAATTGCGCCCTGGACATTCAAATCACGCGCGAAGAACACCTTCTTCTTCATTTGAATTTTTGAAAAGTTAGCGTCGGCTGAGTTCGACGCTATGGCCCCTGCAAACATCAAAAATCCAATACAAGCAATATAAATGAAATTCAAAGCCATGGTTCGATTCGTTTTTGTTCACTGATCATCCTGGTAGCCTTGGTTTGGTCCAATTTTACGTGTTTTAGGAAACCCCAATTCGACCCAAAAAACCCTAACAGTGGTGATTCTCGTTTCAGGCCATTAAAATGCAATTAAGCTACCCAGATAGCTTGCAAACTCGATGCTGAACATGAACAAACAACCAAAAAACGTTAAATATGCATGAATAACAGAAATCGATTTTGAAAAAAACTTAACAAACCGAAATCGTGTTTTCTCAATTCTTGATGTTTTTGAGAGTTGTAAAGGTCTGGAATGCTTCAAGAGGTTTCAAGGAACGTGTTTGGATGGCTAGAATTGGCTGAAACCAAGCAAAACTAGGGCTGCCAATACCTTGAACACCAGGGTTTTTTTGACTTGTATTAGGGTTCTTTTGAGCAATTTTTCTGTCCCTTTTCATGTTGTATGCATTGTATATTTATAGTGGATGGATTTTGGGCTGAATTGAAGAGCAAATATTGATCAATCAATGTAAAAAATATTTGATTTTGTACAAAATCAAATCTTCCTTTTTTGATCCAATTTCAATCAATTTCTTGCCAAATCAATGCAAATTTCGAAATTTTCCAGCTTGTATGAGTTGCTTGGATCTCAAGAATGAGAGAAAAACCAACTTTGCATTTAATTTTGGTTTTATACCTTATGTTTTAATTTAATTTGTTTTTTAAATGAATAAAATCCAAATTAAATAGAAAAATAAAGACAAAATTCGTGGCATTGGGCTTGAAGGTTCCAAATAAGATAAGGAACAAGTTTAAACCAAGAAAAACTAGGCCCATTTGCAAAATTTTGGATTTTGACAAGTATTTCTCTTGGTGCACCTCTTCCAAAATGCCCAACTTGTGCAAGGTGTATTTTGCTCAATTTTCCACATTTTTGAGTGTTCTTGTACTTTTTAGAAATCTCTAGGTGTCCTCTAAACAACCTCTTTGATTTCATCTAAATTGGAGTTTCCATGCTCAATAAAACTTCATTACAAAAAGTTGACTTTTTGTTGACTTTGAAAAGGACCTGTAATGTTTTGATCCATATCTTCAAAATGAAGCATTTTTTGAACATTATTGTGAGAGATGAAGTTGTAGAGAATTGAATTCTCTTCAAAATGAGAGGTGGTGGAAAAACTTTTGAGAAAGTATGAAGAAGTTATGCTCAGTCAAAGTTCAGTTGACTTTTCATTGAGAAACCCTAATTTTGAAAGTTTGACTTTTGAGCAAATCTTGAGTTTTCTTGATGAATCATGATCAACCCTTCATCAAATGATGAATGTAACTTCAAAATGAGGATGTTGACCAAAAATCATGAAGTTTGACTGTATGTTGACCACGGTTGACTTTTTGTCCAATACAACTGATTTTCAACCATCTGAGCAATTGTCTGAGGAAATTTGACTTGTGAGGCTTGAAACTTGACATGGAGAATCTTTGAAGCATATGAGGAGGCATGATGACCATTGGAGATGTTGGAAGTCCATCTTGACTGTCTAGGAGAGGGTTTGTCTGATCAACCCTTGAGGAATCCTTGAGTATAGATGTATGAAATGTTTTGAGAAGTAGGAGGGCAAATTTTGGGGTATGACAACTTCCCCTGTTCAATCTTCTTGTACTGGAAGGGTTATATTGGCATGCTTGCCATTCGCGACCTGGAGGTAGAAGATGATTGAACACTCGAGTACTCCTGAAAATTTGCACTCGCTGTTGATTGATGCGGGAATGGGCTTATAGATGCCATTTGGAGAAATTGGAGATTTCGTTGGGGAATGAGTCGTATGCTAGACTCAAGAATATCGTCTGAATAGGAGAGTCGTCGGAGATGGGCTTAAGATGCCATCTGGAATGATCGATGTTGGGGAGTGAGTCGTACGCTAGGCTCTGTAGATGTTCTTAAAAATAGAAGGGAGCATGGAGATGGGCCTAAGATGCCATCCGGAGAGAATGATGTTGAGTCGTATGTTAGACTTCAACATCCGTATTTGAATGAAGTTATTGGTTTGTATTGGTTTTTAACCAAATATGCAACATTCTGAAAGCAGAGAGATGTCGACAAATAGTCGGAGATGGGCTTAAGATGCCATCCAAGGCAACTGAGTCGTACGCTAGACTCTGTAGTTGTTGTTGATAATAAGAGAGAGTCAGAACAAATCTTCGTCTTGATTACTCTGAGAGGATAATTGTCGGCAAAATGTGGACAACTTCCCTATTGTGCTTCGGGTATCGATCCAATGCCTGTTATCGGAGGATAACTTGTGATCGTTCGGATAGGGTTTCCCGTCTGGCTTCGGGTATTAATCCTGGATCTATTTTCGGAGGACAACGTGGGCGGTCGTTCGGATAGGGTTTCCCGTCTGGCTTCGAGCATTAATCCTGGACCTTTTGTCGGAGGACAACTAGGGTGGTCTTTTGGATAGGGTTTCTCGTCTGGCTTTGGGCATTAATCCTGGAACTGTCGTTTCAGAAGTGATTTTCACCTATTTGGGAAAAACAAAAGAAACTTTGATAGAATATCGTTAGTCTTATGCAGATTATGATGCATGACAATGTGTATGAATGACATATACACAAATTATGACTTTTTATGAGTAATGTATGAATGATAGATGTTGTGGTATTTCAAAACATGTCCATCTTGAAGAAGATGTGGATGTTCCGCTTGGGGATTCCTGGCTTCTGTTGGGACGAAACGGATTGGAAACTCTGAGAAGAAAGATAACCTCGATTCCTCCGATGCACTATCTGACCAAGTCTTGAGCCTAGATATTGTTGAGGATGGTAGAGATCGAGACGCTATCCGAGGATCCCTGCTGGGGAAAAATTAGAGGCGCTCGGGATCTTGCGATAGATCCCGCTGAGAGCATTTGATAGTTGGGAGACCGGGTTAGAAGGATCTGAGCCCGCCAAATCTCTGGGAATAAAAGATGTAGGTTTCCTCCGATGCACTATCCGACCATGTTTCAAGTCCGATACCGCGGGGTGATGATTGAGAGATATTTTGGGGATACTGCTGGTGATGAATCATCGCTTGAGACCGATGTAACATGGCTTAGTTTGATTGGGATCACGCTGGGACTAACGTGATGAAGCTTGGAATGTCGGGACTAGTGGAGGAAAATGCGTACTCCATTGGGGAAATTTTGTGATGAGTGACATCTCTGTGGGGATTGTACTTTGCAGGGGAATGTATTGGCGAATTTCGTCGTCATCTCAATTCCTAGAGCCTGTAGTAATTATCCTTGTTCATTCACTTTTCGCATGTTTGTAAATAAATTTTTATTGTCAGATGCATATAATCATTCAAAGCAAACGTTGGACTTTATGCAAGCAACAATAGTGAAAATTGTAAAAAGAAAGAACTTGTATTAATTTGAAATGTGGCGTATGTCCAAGTAGTTTATACACAAGAAAAGTAAAAAAGCTATGCGGAAACAATCTCGTTAAGTTCCAACTATGCTAGTACTCATATATTTCAACTATCTCATCTCCTTGCTGTCAGTAGAAAGTGAGTGAATTGATTTTCGCCATTTGAACCTAGGATGCTGATAGTAGTCTATAGATAGATGATCTGGACGAGACATAGTCGTACGCTTAAATCCCTAACTTTTGCCTAGACCGCCCTTTCGGGTTTTCAGTCTACCAGGATGCCCTTTTTTGCCCAAGCCGCCTTTTCAGGTTTTCGACTTGCCGGGTGTACATGTTTTGTATATATATCCTTAACTTTTGCCCGAACCTTTTTGGTTCGCCAGGATGCCCTTATTTTTGCCTAGGTCATTCGACCTAGCGAGTCTCTTTTATGCGTAGTATTTTTTGACTATGTCTGCGTTCACAGGGTGTGGAAAGTCTTCACTATCCATGGTGCTAAGTATCATAGCCCCGCCGGAAAATACTGTCTTGACTACAAACGGTCCCTCGTAGGTGGGAGTCCATTTTCCCCTGGGATCACCTTGTGGAAGAATGATGCGCTTGTCTACTAAATCATCGACTTGGTAGACCCGGTGCTTGACTCTTTTGTTGAATGCCCTGGTCATTCGCTTCTGATATATGTCCATGGCAGATGGATGCGAGTTGTTTTTCATCAATCAAGTTAATCTGGTCAAGGCAAGTCTGGATCCAATCGTCTTCACCTAGCTCTGCGTCTTGGAGGACTCTGGTTGAGGGTATCTGAACCTCGATTGGTACGACTGCCTCCATACCGTATACAAGAGAGAAGGGGGTTGTCCCTGTTGATGTTCGTACTGTATTGCGATAACCATGAAGATAAAATGGTAACATCTCATGCCAATCCTTGTAAGTCACTGTCATCTTCTGTATAATCTTCTTAATGTTCTTGTTGGCGGCTTCCACAGCGCCATTCATCTTAGATCGATAAGGAGAAGAGTTGTGATGCTTGATCTTGAACTGCGTGCAGAGTTCGGTGATCATCTTATTGTTGAGATTAAAGTCGTTACCTGTGATAACCTTTTTATGCTTGATGAAACGAGCCACAACATTCTTGGTAACAGATGCAAACGAGGCTGCTTCTACCCACTTGGTGAAATAGTCAATTGCCACAAGGATGAAAAGATGTCCGTTGGAAGCTGTGGGCTTGATTTCTCCGATCATGTCAATGCCCCACATTGCAAAAGGCCAAGGAGCTGTTAGAACATTGAGGTACCGAGGTACGTGCACTTTGTCTGCATAAATCTGGCATTTGTGACAAGATCGAGCATAGCGGTGACAATCAGCTTCCATGGTAGACCAATAGTAACCTGTTCTCAAAATCTTCTTAGCCATTGTATGACCATTGGAGTGGGTACCAAATGCGCCTTCGTGTAACTCTTCCATGATACGTACATCGCTCGGTCCACACGGAGTAAACACAAGTCGTGATTTTGTATAAGATGCCATCACGAGGAAGAATTTGGATGCGAACCTTCTCAAAACTTCTTATCGTTGACAGATGCCCCTGCGGGATATTCCTGAGTCTCAAGATACCTCTTCACGTCATAGTACCAAGGTTTCTCTTCTGTATCAAGCTCATAACAATATGCTGGTTCGTCAAACTTCTCAATGATGATCTGGGGAGCCTCGTTGTCCCATCTGACCTTGAACATAGATGACATAGTAGCTAACGCGTCTGCCAACTGATTCTCTTCTCGTGGAATGTGATTGAAAGTGATCTCTTCGAAGTAGGGGATCAAACTCAAAACATGCTCTCGATATGGAATGAGATTCGGATGCTTCGTATCCCACTCGCCCTTAATCTGACTGACCACTAAAGCTGAGTCTCCATACACTTGTAAGAACTTGATTCTTAAGTCAATAGCAGCTTTAATACCCATGATGCACGCCAGATTCGCCATGTTGTTATTGCAATCAAACATAACTGGCGGTGAAAGGGTGTGTCCGCCTGTAGGAGATGTAATGATGGCGCCAATGCCATTGCCAAGTGCGTTTGAGGCTCCATCAAAGACCATGGTCCATCGAGATCCTTGTTCAGGTCCTTCGTCTGGTCCTGGTTCTTCATAATCAGTGACTAACAAAACATCTTTGTCTGGAAACTCGAACTGCATAGACTGATAGTCATCTACGGCTTGATGGGCCAAATGATCGGCTACTACACTTCCTTTGATTGCTTTCTGAGAAGTGTACTGGATGTCATACTCGGTCAAGATCATTTGCCATCTTGTTATTCTTCCGGAGAGAGCTAGTTTCTCAAATATGTATTTTATCGGATCCATCTTGGAAATCAACAAGGTAGTGTGAGTCAACATATACTGTCTTAGTCGGCGAGCATCCTGTTAAAGCGCTGCAAGTTTTCTCGAGCTGTGAGTATCTTGTTTCACCGGTAAACTTTTGCTAAGGTAGTATATTGCATACTCTTTTCGACTAGACTCGTCATGTTGCCCCAACACACACCCCATTGAATTTTTTAACACTATCAAGTACATGATAAGAGGTCTTCCTTCGGCAGGCGGCATCAGGATAGGAGGATTCTGTAGGTACTCCTTGATTTTGTCAAAGGCGATCTGGCAATCGTCGTTCCATTCTACTACTTGATCTTTCTTTAGTAACTTGAAGATTGGCTCACAAGTAGCTGTTAGATGTGCAATGAATCTGGCAATGTAATTCAAACGGCCCAAGAAACCTCTGACTTCTTTCTCGGTGCGGGGAGCTGGCATTTCTTGAATAGCTTTAACCTTGGCGAGGTCAACTTCAATACCTTTTCCACTGACGACAAACCCTAAGAGCTTACCGGATCTGACTCCAAAGGTGCACTTGTTAGGATTGAGTCTTAGTCTGTACTTCTTCAATCTGTCAAATAGTTTCCGCAAATGATCGAGATGTTCTTCCTCAGTCTGTGATCTAGCTATCATGTTGTCGATGTAGACCTCTATCTCGTGATGAATCATGTCATGAAATAATGTCACCATGGCACGCTGATAAGTGGCGCCCGCGCGTTCTTCAGTCCAAACGGCATAACCTTGTAGCAGAAAGTGCCCCATTGTGTAACGAAAGTAGTCTTCTCCATGTCTTCAGGAGCCATTTTGATCTGATTGTAACCGGAGAAACCATCCATGAAGGAGAAAACCTTATGCTAAGCGGTATTGTCAACCAGAACATCAATATGAGGTAGTGGGAAATCGTCTTTCGGACTCGCTTTGTTCAGATCTCTGTAATCCACACACATTCGTACCTTGCCATCCTTCTTGGGCACAGGCACCACATTAGCCACCCACTGTGGATAGGAAGTAACAGTTAAGAAACCAGTGTTGAACTGCTTCATAACTTTGGCTTTGATTTTCTCTGACATCTCAGGATGCATGCGACGAACCTTCTGTTTCACAGGGAGAAAACCTTATTTTGTCAGTAACCGGTGTACCACAATATCAATGTCCAGACCGGGCATGTCTTTGTATGACCCAGCAAAAACCTCGATATAGTCTCGTAGCATCTGAACCAATCTTTCTCTGACATTGTTCTTAAGACCCTCTCCTATCTTGATCTCTTTTCTGTCTTCATCAGTACCCAAATTCACAACCTCAACTGGCTCTTCGTGTGGTTGTATAACTCGCTCTTCTTGTTGTAGCAGTCTGACAAGTTCTCCTGGCACTTCACAATCTTCCTCACTTTCGTCTTCGACTTGGTAGATCGGATTATCGAAGTCATATTTAGCAATAGCATAGCTATTATCAATGATATTCAGAGTGATTCTGCAGTGTATCACGTGGCTGTGTGTAAGAAACACATAGCTTTTTGAAGGGGTGATAAAGTAAAAGAAAGAAAGCAACAATTAAATGCAAAATTCCAACGATTTTATTGAATGAAAATATGCAAATGACAGATAATAACCCTCACAAACGAGCCACAATGCCCCGGGTAAGGCACTAGGCTTTTAGAGTTTATTGTTCAAATCATAGAAAACGAAAAGCAAAGCAAAAACAAAAGCAATTACTCCTTCCTAAAGGAGATTAGTATGACGTCTTCAGTCTTCCAATTGCTGAGTCTGTTGTCGGGAGTTGGGAAGATCCACTCGCTGATGTCGAAGTCGTTGTCGTCGTCTTCTACAGCATGGATTCTACTCTAGCTAATGCGGAGAGGAAGTTGGCCGGCACGTTCGCGGCGTATCATCTGCTGACCTCTGATGGTGAAGCCTAAACCAGTCTTGTCGATTTGAAAGGAAGATCGCTGTCCCCAAATAGTACTACCTCCTTCTTTAACAGTAGCTTGAGCATCCTTCAATGAGGCCATCCTAGGCGGAACTTGCGTAACTTCAGGAGTGATGGGAGAGTCAACAGGCATGACTTTGGGGATTGTTTCAAAAGCTTGACAGGGAGTCTCGAAGAATTCACCCTTCACCTCGAGGTATCGGAATGACTGAGATGACCGATATATTCTTCTTCACCACATCAGTAACAACCTTCCTTTCACCGGTACTTGCCTGATGGGTAGAGGTAATAACCGCCCCATGTATCCAAGGGAGTCCAAGTAGGCAAGAGTGAGCTGGGCGGATGTCCATGACAAAGAAAGTAGAGTCGAAAGTCTGGGAACCGACTTTAACTGGCAGAATGAGCTCTCCAAGTACTGTTCGCTTAGAACCATCAAAAGCTCTCACAATTATGTCATTGGGTTTCAGAACCAACCCTTCAACATCAAGTCGATCAAAAGTAGTCTTCGGAAGGATATTCAAAGCAGAACCGGTGTCCACCAAAACATGGGACAATGTAATGCCCTTGCATTCAACAGAGATGTGCAAGGCTTTATTGTGTTTCCTCCCGGTAGGAGTCAAATCAGCATCAGAGAAGCCTAGGCCGTTGTTGGCAGCCAGGCTAGCAATACAAACTTCAAATTGATCAGTAGTAGTGTCTTGCGGTATGTGAACATTTTTCAGAAACCTCACTAAGGCTTTAGCATGAGCCTCAGAGCATAATAGCAGAGCTAACATGGATATCTTGGACGGAGTCTGTCCCAACTGTTCCACAACGTTGTAGTCACTCTTCTTGATAATCTTCAGAATTTCCTCCATTTCTCATTTGGGGGTGTCTTTAGTAACTTCCTTTGGTACTTCTGTCTGAGCAGGATGAGCTACTGGTTCTTTCCCTCTAGCTTCGGGAACTGGTTGAATAGCTGGAATGCGAGCTGGAGTCGCAGTGTCTTTTGGAGGAGAGATTTCTGGAGAGAATACTCTTCCGGTTCTGGTCACCTTACTTGATCCGTTGATGTTGTCAATGTCAGGAATGGTAGCTTCAACTGTAAGATCTTCAATGGTAAGAGGGTCTTGCTTGACGCCATGATAGTAGACATCAGATCCATAATTCCAAGGAATAGCTTTGTCAGAGGAATATGGAATTGATCTAGGAGAAGCAATGATGAGAGGTGTCACTCTAGGCACAGAATCAGCAGAGGAAATCCTTATTGTGTTAACATCAGCATAGTCTTCTGGGAAGTCGTCACCCCATCCAGTAGCCTTAACATCTTCAATAGGAATCTTGTAGCTCTCAGGAACAGTGTACTTCACCATGTAATCAAACTTTCCACTTGTCTTCACACAAACTCTCCACAGGTGGTTTCAGGTATAGTATTTCACGGTTATCCATCATGCACAAAACACGTCTTCTCAACCAAGCACAACCATCAGGTGCAGATGGGCACCAACGGCAATTCTCTGGGCATCCTGGGTTGACACCGACTTGCAGCAAATTCTTCTTAACAGTCATCAGAGGAATGGTCAAGTCATCTATGTTGAAAACGTAAGAGTTCTCGCCAATAGCATTGGAACTTTTGTCATGGTTAGGCATAGGCGCGTTGATCACATTTGGAGTCTCAACAGGAGGGTCAAACTCAATCTCCTTAGCTTCAATCATATCTTGAATTTTGTTCTTCAGAGCCCAACAGTTGTCAGTGTCGTGCCCTGGGCTATTGGAGTGGTAAGCACACTTAGCATTAGGATTGTATCTTAGAGAGGAAGTGTTGACACTCTGAGGAGGATCCTTCAAAGTAATCAGCTCTGCTTTCAACATGTGTTGCAAGGCTTGCGATAACGGCATGTTGATCTTCGTAAACTGTCTTCATGGCGCGTTCTGGCTACGCGTGTTGTCTCGCTTAGGTTGTGCTGATGTAGGATTGGAGATCACAACTTCCCCCACAGATTGAGCACGGTCGGTCTTGGCTCGGCTTTTCTGACCATACACAGCATTAGTTTCTTTCTTACCACCAAAAGATCTCTTCACAGCATTTGAAGATGTCTCTACATGAATCTTCCCACTCTTGATACTAGCTTCAATACGCTCTCCTGTCAATATCAGCTCGGCGAATCCGGCTGAAGAGTTTCCAATCAGATGATTGAAGAATGGGCCTGTCAGTGTTCCCATAAACATATCAACCAACTCCCTATGGGACAAGGGTGGTTGAACTCTGCCTGCTAGATCTCTCCATTTTGAGCATACTCTTTGAACTTCTCATCACGACCCATAGACATGCTCTGTAGTTGCATGCGAGTGGGTGCCAACTCAGCATTGTACTCATATTGTCTATAGAAAGCATCCGCTAAGTCACTCCAAGTACGGATACGGTCATTTTTTAGCTGATAATACCACTCCAATTGAGTTCCAGACAAACTCTCTTAAAAATAATGCATCCACAACTTTCTGTCATCAGTGTGGGGGTTGATCTTCTGAACATAGGACTTCAAATGCAGCTTCGGACAAGAAATGCCATCATATTTGGCAAAAGTTGGAACTTTGAACTTGGGAGGAATCACCACACCAGGGACAAGACTCAAATCATCAAAATTCAGCCCGGACATCTTCAAGTTTTCTCAAGATTCGACGGTCTTCAAGTTGCTTGTACTTGTCATCTTCATAGGTCATTATCATAGTGATCTTCTTTGTCCTTCTCAGGCTCACGCTGGTCTTCTTCATGTCCCTTGACACTTCCCTCAGTCTTGACACTCCCTTCTGAGAGCTCTATTTGGCTGACCAATTTAGGACCACCTTTGTAACGTCTACCCATGTTGAGAACACCAACGACCCTCTTCTTTCTGTTGATGAGTTTCTTCAGATCTTCTTGGCCTTGGACCAAGCTAGTGAACATCTCCTGAACCGAGCATTCGAGATCTTTGAGATCTTTCAAGAGCCATTTCGCTAAAATAAATAGCGAGAAAATAAGAAAACCAATCTTCGATGTACCTGTTATGAGATGTTATGCCATGATATGCGATGTTTATGTAAATGCAATGCAATGTTTTCAAGGACCTTAGGAATTTAAATTTGTTAAACAAGCACGAACAAACATTTATTAGTTCTCTTTTTATTCTCTTTCTTTTTAAGTACAAAAGATAGTTCGAAACAATAAAATAAAATAAAAGAACAAAAATCCTAGAGCTCTAAGTCTCCCATGGGCGCTTGGTCGGTGTTGATGTTCCGCCTCGTGAAGTAGCTTTGTCAACTCTAGTACCTTCTTCTCGCTTGCATAGCAGAGCTTCAAATGTATCCCTTCTTTTTCGAATCCAGGATCTCTTCAAGTCTTCAAAATCAGTAGGCATGTCGGGATGGAGAACAGTGTAGGATACGTCACCTATAGCAACAGGTTCCATAATTACTGGTAAAACAGGCGTGAATAGCATCATGATGTTTTGAGCTCGAGCTCGCACCCATTTGAGGTAAGGTTCCCAAGGAATGGAGTTTTAGTTCCCCAAAGTCTTGGTATCAATCTTCTTTACCATGCCCCAAGCGTGTATGAACCTTCGACGGTAATTCTGGAGATCATGGTTGTAGTCGAACACAATATCTTGGAAAAGCATAACATGAGGACCATCTCTTCGAGCAAAACCAAACTGACGTAGAGCTAAAGAAGGGTTGTAAGTGATACCTCCCCTTATACCAAGGAGTGGTACATTAGGGAATTCTCCACAACGTTCAATGAAAGTGAAGTCCTTTTGAGAGAAAAGACACCAACGGATATCTGAGTGAGAGAGTGACATTAATCTTTGAGACCACTTCAATCTTTGTTCATTCTTCAATACTGATGGAGGAAGGTGCGAAATAAACCACCTGGAAAGTAACGATATACAACACATGAGAGTTCCTTGTCTCTTAGTAGTACGAGTGTGGAGAGAATGCAGAGTATCTCCAAGTAAAGTAAGCACAGGATTGCGAGTAAGAAACAACTTGATGGCATTGACATCTATGAATTGATCCGAGTTAGGAAATAGAACCAAACCATAGATTAGCAAGGCCACAATGTCTTCGAATGCATGGAAACTCATAACTTTTAGGAACTCTCGGGCTTTCTTAATTAAGAACTTGGCAAGTAAACCCTTAACTCCGCTTCTTGTTTCTCAATTGGCTTCAATGTCTGAGCGCTTTAGATGTAATGCTGATGCAATGTCTTCGTACCTAGGAACCTTTTCTAAACTGGTGAATGGCATCTGATCAAGGATAGGTATCCCAAGTAGCTTAGAGAACTCTTCCAAGGTAGGAACTAACTGATAATCTGGGAATGTAAAGCAATGGTGTTTCGGATCGAAGAACTGGAATAAGACATGCATCATATCTTCTTCAAAACCGGAGATAACCAAGTCAAGCAGGTAACCATATCTTTTGGCAAACTGAGCATGATCGGGAATCTCTGAAACCAATTCTTTGAGTTGTGAAGGTACACCCATAAAATTGATTCGGATAGTCTTTCTAGAAGCCATAACCCCTACAAAACAGAGCAAAGATAAATCCCTAGGTCCTTGAAATAGTTAGAAAGGATATGCAATGATATGATGTCATGATGTCATATTTAGCAAGCACAAATAATTCACAGAAAAGCCCTAGGTTTAAGGCTTGCATGAAGTATAGGTGTCTACCCTACCAAATGTTTGAGTTGGTTCATCCTGTCCTATGATAGTAACCGGGTTCTAGGAATCTCATATCATCGATCTTTCTCGTAGGCGTTTATTTCAATACGACTACCAAGTGGTTGACCGAAAATATCCCAAAAGTCTGATCTTAATGAGCATAGCATCGAGTATCAGCCAACCTTAGTCTACACCAAAGCCAGTCATCTCACTACCTTCTAATGGCCAAGATGGGTCAATTAAGGTTCTAAAAGTTTAGTTAGTGCTGATGACACCACGCAGAAGCCAAATACTATCCTCAACTTGGAAATGAAAAGTATAAGGACATCCAAAGTGTCACACTAACGTAGCCATCGTGTTGACCGTTTCGATATACGTCTAACGGTCGCGATGATTTATTGCTACTTACCTAAAAGGAAACCTGGATCCGGGTGTAGGATCCCCCACAAGTATAATACCCAAGCAACCCTTATAGATAAAGCAAGCAAATCAAACAGAAAGCAGTAGAAGTGATCTAGCAATCCCTAAGGTATTCTCTCTTTAGGGTGTCTCCCCGGCAGAGTCGCCAATTCTGTAATACGGTGAACTGACTTTGAGATTTTTGTATCGCAAAGGTGCGGATAGCAAGAGTCGCCACCGACTTTTCTTTTATCCAATTAAGGGAAAGTGAAAAGAACAGGAAAAGACCTTCGTTAGATTCTGAGTAAGGGAGAAGGTTAGGAAAAGGGAAGGTATTAGCACCCCTTTCCATCCGTAGTTATCTACGGGCTCTTAGTTGCTCTTAGATCATTTTTTTAAAAGTGCTTTCTGTGTGTTTGACAAAAAATGTTTTGAAAAGGCATTTCGCTTTGACTTTGTAATGATTCATGTAGGAATGTATACAAAGTGTTCGGAAATGTTTCATTTTTGAAAAGAGTTTGAATTTTGACAAAAGTGTGAGGTGTGAAAAGTATTTGATAGAGCAAGCAACTAAAAGTCTTATTACCTACTCAGAATTGGTCGTTTTCGTGTTATTTTACTTTCCTTTAGAATAGTGTTATCCATACCATTAGTTGGTAGGCAACCCTATTCGTTGGATGTAGAAGGGACATTCGAAGGGACAATCGGATGGTTATAGAAGGCAACTTGTAGGAGTATCCTAGCATATTCGAAGGGACGATCATCACTTTTCGTAGGCAACAATCGAAGGACGAGATCATGTTTTCGTAGGCGACATCGTGGGTCTATGATCTTTGTATCGAAGGGACTATGATGATATGTTTGTAGGCAACGGTGCTAGGATACCTCTACGTTCGAGGGACTTGACCATTTGTATTTGTAAAGGCAACGAGAGAGAATTACCCTAAGGGGTGCATGTGTGAAAAGAGTGTGTCGATTCAGATATTTTATCTTGAAATTATGAATAATCTATGTCCAATTTTATCTTGCCATACACGCCTAGTTACTAGCAGTTTATAGGGTGCAGAAAGTAAATTGCGAAAATGTAAAATGCGGAAAGATAAAGTCCTACGCTATTACATAGCTTTGGGGCAGTTACATAATAAGAGTGCGGAAAATAAAAGTCCTAATTAAACTATTACATCCCATAGGCAGTTACATAATTGGAAAAGAAAAGCAAGAAAAATCGTCCGAAACTTTACAACCTGTGAACAGATACATAATCGGAAATACGAGAAAATTGCATAAGAGGAAAACATGTTAGTAAAAACATGATTTTTGAATGAGGAAAAAGGTTTTTGATTAGTGATAACATTAATATGATAAGATAAATTTTTGGTAATTTTCTGAATCGATTTGGTAATTTAAAAACAATTAAAAGTCATTTAAATGATTAATTAGTAATTAAATTAAATATGCATGCAAAAATATTAATTTTAATTTTAAAAATTAAATAAGTATTTTTCTGATGATAATGCAAAAAGAAATATTTTTTTGAGTTTTTTAGATGCATGATAAGAAATATTGAAGATAAATTAAATAACATGAAAATATTAAAGAAAATAGAAAAATAGAAAAATATGTTAGTTTTCAATGAAGCAAAAATATATTGTTCTTGCCAGGATTCAAACCGGTCTCCCTTGCTTCACGCATGCGCTGCCATGACCAACTGAGCTAGAGCGTCCACGTGTTTAAGAATTGAAACGAATTCGTTTTAAACGAAATTGCGCCCTGGACATTCAAATCACGCGCGAAGAACACCTTCTTCTTCATTTGAATTTTTGAAAAGTTAGCGTCGGCTGAGTTCGACGCTATGGCCCCTGCAAACATCAAAAATCCAATACAAGCAATATAAATGAAATTCAAAGCCATGGTTCGATTCGTTTTTGTTCACTGATCATCCTGGTAGCCTTGGTTTGGTCCAATTTTACGTGTTTTAGGAAACCCCAATTCGACCCAAAAAACCCTAACAATGGTGATTCTCGTTCCAGGCCATTAAAATGCAATTAAGCTACCCAGATAGCTTGCAAACTCGATGCTGAACATGAACAAACAACCAAAAAACGTTAAATATGCATGAATAACAGAAATCGATTTTGAAAAAAACTTAACAAACCGAAATCGTGTTTTCTCAATTCTTGATGTTTTTGAGAGTTGTAAAGGTCTGGAATGCTTCAAGAGGTTTCAAGGAACGTGTTTGGATGGCTAGAATTGGCTGAAACCAAGCAAAACTAGGGCTGCCAATACCTTGAACACCAGGGTTTTTTTGACTTGTATTAGGGTTCTTTTGAGCAATTTTTCTGTCCCTTTTCATGTTGTATGCATTGTATATTTATAGTGGATGGATTTTGGGCTGAATTGAAGAGAAAATATTGATCAATCAATGTAAAAAATATTTGATTTTGTACAAAATCAAATCTTCCTTTTTTGATCCAATTTCAATCAATTTCTTGCCAAATCAATGCAAATTTCGAAATTTGCCAGCTTGTATGAGTTGCTTGGATCTCAAGAATGAGAGAAAAATCAACTTTGCATTTAATTTTGATTTTATACCTTATTTTTTAATTTAATTTGTTTTTTAAATGAATAAAATCCAAATTAAATAGAAAAATAAAGACAAAATTCGTGGCATTGGGCTTGAAGGTTCCAAATAAGATAAGGAACAAGTTTAAACCAAGAAAAACTAGGCCCATTTGCAAAAGTTTGGATTTTGACAAGTATTTCTCTTTGTGCACCTCTTCGAAAATGCCCAACTTGTGCAAGGTGTATTTTGCTCAATTTCCATATTTTTGAGTGTTCTTGGACTTTTTAGAAAGCTCTAGGTGTCATCTAAACAACCTCTTTGGTTTCATCTCAATTGGAGTTTCCATGCTCAATAAAACTTCATTACAAAAAGTTGACTTTTTGTTGACTTTGAAAAGGACCTGCAATGTTTTGATCCATATCTTCAAAATGAAGCATTTTTTGAACATTCTTGTGAGACATGAAGTTGTAGAGAACTGAATTTTATTCAAAATGAGAGGTGGTGGAAAAATTTCTTAGAAAGTATGAAGAAGTTATGCTCAGTCAAAGTTCAGTTGACTTTTCATTAAGAAACCCTAATTTGGAAAGTTTGACTTTTGAGCAAATCTTGAGTTTTCTTGATGAATCATGATCAACCCTTGATCAAATGATGAATGTAACTTCAAAATGAGGATGTTGACCAAAAATCATGAAGTTTGAATGTATGTTGACCATGGTTGACTTTTTGTCCATACAACTGATTTTCAACCATCTGAGCAATTGTCTGAGGAAATTTGACTTGTGAGGCCTAAAACTTGACATGGAGAATCTTTGAAGCATATGAGGAGGCATGATGACCATTGGAGATGTTGGAAGTCCATCTTGATCTGAGAATTACCAAACCCTAGTTTTGGTTGACTGTCTAGGAGAGGGTTTGTCTGATCAACCCTTGAGGAATCCTTGAGTATAGATGTATGAAATGTTTTGAGAAGTAGGAGGGCAAATTTTGGGGTATGACAGCTTGTCCAGGTGCATACAATGCATTGGGGTTCTTATACGAGAAATTCAGATGATTCTTCCATCCAGGGTTGTATGTGTTTATGTATGGATTTCCTTGAGCATAATGCACTTGGTTGGTGGGAGTTCCTTCTAAGACTAGGCATTCAACAGTAGCATGTCCAGGTACTCCGCATATCTCGCAGTTGGGAGTTATGGCAGCCACAGTGGCTGGAGGTATAGCGGTTAAGCTATCTATTTTCTTGGTGAGGGCATCTACTTTAGCATGGACGCTACCGAGACTGCTAATCTCGTGCATCCCTCCTTTTGTTTGTGCCTTCTCCCCAGAATCCTTCTCTCTAGAAACCTTCTCTATTTGACCTCTCTCGCTTCCCCACTAGTAGTGGTTCTGAGCCATACTCTCTATGAGTGCATAAGCTACGGCATAGGATTTATCCATGAGAGCGCTACCCGCTGCGACGTCTATTGTCAATCTCGTGTTATACAGGAGACCATTATAGAAGGTATGGATTATTAACCATTCTTCTAACCCATGATGTGGACAAAGTCTCAACATATCTTTATATCTTTCCCAAGCGTCGAAAAGAGACTCGTTGTCTTTTTTTCGAAAATCGCTTATTTGGGCTCTCAGCATAGTTGTCTTACTTGGCGGGAAATATCAAGCAAGGAAGACCTTCTTCAACTCATCCCAAGAGGTAACTGAGTTAGCTGGTAGAGATTGGAGCCAAGCTCGGGCTCTGTCTCTTAAAGAAAAAGGGAAAAGACGAAGTCTTATCGCCTCTTGACTGACCCCATTAGCCTTAACTGTATCTGCATATTGCAGAAACATGGGTAGATGTAAATTAGGGTTGTCCATTGATCCACCAGAAAATGGATTCTATTGTACAGCGAACAACATGGAAGGTTTGAGTTCGAAATTATTAGCCTCTATGGCTGGAGCAACGATGTTGTAGTGTGTTTCTTCCTGTGAAGGAATAGCATACGATTTGAGCGGACGTGGTTGATCACCCATGTCTGGTTCTTCAACTAGTTCAGTAGAAATTGTAGATTGAGAAGAGAGTTGATTTGTACGAGGTACTCGTATGTGGCATCTTCTAACGATAGAACGCTCGGGTTCAGGAATTGGTTGCACTAAGTTTTTACTTCTAGAGCGAGTACTTGGCATACAATCGGGAATGGTGCCTTAGTCTCTACAACATAACTTTAAGAGTTACGATATCAACTTTTTAGTCCCCGGCAACGGCGCCAAAAACTTGATCGCGACTTTATCGTCTTATAGAATCTAAACTGTAAGTATACAACCCTATCGCTTGTTGTCGCACCCCAAAATTTACCCTCCGTTTATTTTTATAAAATTCGTGTGGCTCATTTGTCAAGCTTTTCAAAGAATATGAAATTCAGTTATGTTGACAATTAGTATAAGGGGATCTCGTATTCATTCGAGGTTGGGATTCTTGATCACTGTAATTTCCTCTGTCGGGCTTTAAGATTGTACACTCAGACGTTCGTCCTGTGCTTGTCATCATCTCTGTTGCTGGTTTCTGTGAAAGAAAGATTACACCGGATTTTTGAGAACTCTCATTTTTGTCATTAATTCGGTATGTTCCGAATGTCAAGAGGATTTTATTTGTTTTTGGAATTGGCATTTAAAATAATTATTCGTTTTGTTTTCGGAGTTTAAACTTTAAAGGATTCATTTGTCCTTAGAATTTAAATTCACGGAAAGAAACAATATTCGTTTGGAAGGCAAGTCCTTTAAGCAAAATGTCAAGGGAATTCTAGCTAAGGCTTGTTCATCTTTTGAGTACAGTGAGATGCTACGGATATTATTCAAGGTTGTATTTATTTGTCTTGAGTTTCTACAAGGTTACAATGCATTTTGCGAGGAATTTGGAATTAAGTTTGAAATTGGAATAAACAAGTTTGTTTTATTAACTTGATTAAATTTGAATTACAAAGTTTACAAAGTGCTCAAATTTTATCATGGAAATTACAAACTTGTTACAAAAGAATTTGTAAGTTACAATTCTAAAATCCTACGAATCCTACAGATCCTACGAGCTTGTTACAAAATATTCAGGTATTCACGTCTTCGGTCTTGTCTGCTACATTGCTCTATTTTTTCCACGCACCATTGCCATCCTCCACATGTTACATGAAACACAAGAAAGAAAAGTAGTTAGTAAGCACAAAATCGAAACAAAATGCGAAATTGTAAATTTGTTTGTCAAGGATCATCATTGGGTGTTTGGCGGGAATCAGGGTTAATGCTGAACCTCATAATCTCGAACAAGATTAATCATCGGTGAAAAGAAAACAGCTTATTTGCAAATCACGAATTTATTCGGTTCACAAATAAGCCTAACTCAGGTTATTCATCATGGTTAGCGGTCTAATGTTCATTAATCAAGGCAGCAAATGTTCATTAATCAAGACAGCAAGCATAATCAACAGCCCAGTTATCCCAACAAATATAATCAAACATTAGGCAGCAATGTAATCAAAGGCAACAATTTCAAATGACTCCCAACAGACAGCAAAAGAGGATGTGGCTATCAGCAAAAAGCAAGCAACAGCAGAAGCATACACAAGCCAGCAATAGTAAAAGCCAAGGAGGGTAAATTCATTAATGCAAGCAACACATAGCAGCATTAACATGGAAAGGGAAAAGGAAAATTCAAAGTGTTTTTCACCCAAAGGTAAAAAAAGGGTTAAAACCAGTTTTGATGATAGCAACAGAGTTGGACCAAGACCATATAGTATCTGTTCTTGGAATATATTAGAAAAAGAGAGAGATAGGATCAAATGTAGCATCTGTTGCAAAGGGTATAGAGATATAGAGACCAGAAGTAATCAGGAGAAGAAGGACAAAATTTGCAGCCATCGGTTAAAACAAGAGACCATCAGTCTTTGAGATACAGGAAATTTTCAACACTTAAAGTATCTGTTTCTCATCAGTTAAAGGGGGGGGAGGACATCAGTTTGAGAAAGCAGAAAAAAAAAACCTATCTGTTCTAACCAGTTCAAAAACCCTCTCAAACCAAAGTCCCAGAACTGATAACAACACAAAACGAAAAAAAACATAGCAAATATTACTCATCATTTTCCAGACCCAAACACCCTCAGAAAAGCAAGGTTTTCAGAAATCATGTTCTGAAATAGAGAAAGAAGAAGAAGATTCGGAGCAATCTCACCCGGAGCAGCGAAGGGGCCAAATCGGAGCCTAGGGTTCGTTCACCCCCTTTTCAGTCAGTGCCATCGGTAAGCTGCAAAACAACAATCAAAACCAATATTCAGAAACCAAACATGCAAACAGTTTGCAATCCGAGAGAGAGAGAACAGGGAGAACGATCGCGATCGGAGAGAGAGAGAGGTATCGCGACGATGCAAGAGCGAGAGAATCGGAGAGAGATAGCCGGAGAGCCACCGCGAGGGGGGTTTCTGAGAGAGTGTGAGGGTTTACGATGAGAGTGAGACGGGATCGCGAGAGAATAGAAGAGATCTATTTCCTGGGTATACATGCATCGTCTCAGATGAAGGAGATGAAGGATCGTGAGAAAACTTTTGGTTTCCATTTTGCTTTTCTTTTTTATTATTAGGCTTAGTTATAGTTAAATAAATAATATTACTACTAATTGCTAATCTTATTATTAGTTATCATATTATTACTAGTATTATTATTATTAATATTATTATTTATAATTATTACTATTATTATATAACTACTATTATTATTATAGTATTATTATTATTAATACTATCATTATTATTATTACATTATTATGTTACTTAAATTATAACTATTATTAATTCTTCTTTTTTCTTTTTTTTATAAAAAAAAGCTGTATTAGTATCATCTTTATAACTATCACATTATTATTACTATTATTATTGTTATTACACTATTACAAGTATTATTATCATTACTACTATTATTTTCTTTTTTAACTATTATTTTTAAACTATTAATAACTATGATCATTATTATTTGCTATTGTTCTTGGTAATAAATTTTATATTCCTAACTCATAAAATATTTAGTGTATCCCAAAATTACCAAAAAAATAATAATAATAGTGTAGTTAGACAGTTTTTATTATTATTAGGAAATTTTTAGCATTTTTCTTTTCTATTTATTCCCCATTTGTAAATTTGTACCCCCACTCCCCAACGGTTGTAATAGCTAGTAATTATTTTTATTGCTTTATCAGTTATTTATTATTCACAAAGCACAACCAAAAATATTTTCAAACTAATACTCGTGCGAGCCATTTTTTATTACCCTGAGTGGACAAAGCTTTGAAGCGTCCCAACGGCCACACCTTTTGTGCACACACCACGCTTACTCTTGGGCTTACAATGAAACTTTAATTAATTAGTTAAACATTATTTAATTATCTAATTAGGTTATTTAAAATTAATTAGTTTACCTAATTAATTTTATTAAATTAATTACTTGATTAAATTTTGTTTAATTAGTCGATTAAATTTATTTCGCGCATGCACCTACACGAGATAAGTCGTTTATTCATTTGTGCCAGCTACCTTGTATGGGCTTTTAACTTATTTACCCGCTTTATTGAATGCTTGTATACAATTGCTTGTTCGTTTCCATTATTACACCTTAGTTCACATGTTTAATTAATTATAACCCGTACCTCCAAAACACTTTCATAATTAATTTACAAACCTCGATCCAACGTCGAGTGCATTTTCTAAATTCTTTCATAAAGAAAACTCAAGTGTTTAAGCCATTGGATGCTAGACTAGTTGTTTAAACACTTGCAAAAAAAAAATGAACCTCAAATCTTTAAGTCGTTGGATGCTAGACTAATTACTTAAAGATTCTTAATAACGTGAACCTTGTTTCACTTCATTCTTTCATAAAAGAAAAACTTTTGGGATGATAGACGACTCGATGGGCATTGAGTCCATCTTGTTTCTAGTATTTGAATCATAGGATGCTAGACTTATGGTTCGGTACTTTTCACCCACAAAAAAACAATTCAACTCATTCAAATTCTTTTATCGCTCGTATGCGATCGTAAAAAACTCTTTTCGGATAAAGAGGGTGTAATAGTCGTTTCAAATACGAAAGAGGACTTAAGCTTTTCAAACAAACAAAACAAGTCCTAGTTCAAAGTATTTGAAATGTCTAAATACACGATTTTTCTTATAAAATCAGAACAACAAACTTAAAGCCTTTTTAAGAGGAACTACAGAGTTTTGACTTTCCCATTGCACAAGGGAATATGTAGGCCCGCGGTTCAAAAACCGTGTCAAACTCAAAATAATAAACAAACAATTTTTTTTCCTTTTGGTATTCATAACTTAGCAATAAACACACGCACAAACGCGTAAAATTAAATGGGTCCCATCGAGTACGATGGATGTAAGGGGTGCTAATACCTTCCCCTTACATAACCGACTCCCGATCCCACTTTTTGGTCACGTAGACCGCCTTATCCGCTTGTTTTGGGTTTTATCTATATTTTCCCGTTCTTTTTAGAACAAATAAAATTAGGTGGCGATTTCACTAGTTTTCGAGAATTAAAAGATTTTTGAAAATCGAGTTGCTTCACTTGTAGTTTTAAAGATTATCGAATCCACATGGACTAAATGTTGACCTACCGTTATCTTAGGCTACTACGTAAATCTAAGGCTAGTAATATAAATGATGTTTGGTTTAGGGAACCTAACTGATTGAGATCTAGCTTAGATTCAGAATAGGAGTATCGGTATGTAATGGTCGGGCTCAGGGATTTAGCGACTTATCGACTTAAATTGCATTAGCAAAATATATTTCAGTAGGAAGTACTTGTTTAAAAATCTTCTTCTCACACTCTCGTGTTTATTGATTCAGACCCTATAATCAAACCTAATTGAGTACTCTCACTGTTTCAATTAGAGTTTAAAAATAGTTTTTGGAAATAAATAAAACCTAATCAACTTAAAAGCGCTCTCGCTATATTTTAAGTTGATGCTCAATTATTAATGTCCAGTTAAAATCTCAAACTCTCGCTTTATTGATCCTAACTTCTAATATGTGTTTTACTCTCGTAACAAAATAGTAGCATTAATTACTAATAATTGAAACCGGAAAATCGATCTTTTAAAAACAGAATAAGTCGAGTGAAGTTGCTAAACCTCGTTGGCTATGTGACCCTACATACCGATAACTAAATTTAGCCTAGCATGTTTAATGATTCAAATATAGCGCAACAGTAATAAACATACAATTCAGATAAAATATGCATTTCGAATAAATCGGGCATAAATAAATAAATAAACAATTAAATAAACCTAAAAATAATATTAATTAAATAAACCTGAAAATAAAAGGCTGAATATTTGGCAGGTTCCACGTGTCTCCCACAGGTCGGTGAGATCGCCTTTAATTGCTCAATAATCCAAATGCGATGAAAAAAAGGTAAAAAGGCGCAATCCTAAGTAAGGTTAGAATTGGCAAAAGTTTGCAGCAATCTCCGTTGTGAAGATTTCTACGAGAAAAGAAACTGAATACGAAAAATAAAACTTAAATTAAATGCGAAATCGGAATTAAAATTGGTAGAGTAACGGTACTGGAATGAGGGGAAAAAACGTCTCTTGAGAGTGAACTGCAGCAACCTATATATAGGCGTGTGAAAGTTAGGGTTACGTAGAGGTTGAGAAAATCTCGCCTCCTAAATCTCCTCCGTAGCGATCGTTACGGAGCCAGCTTGGTCGTGCAACGGCCGTTATGTTTGCTTACTAAGGAAGCATCCTCAAACCCTAGCCGTAACGATCGCCACAGCCTCTAGGGCTTGCGTGTAATGACCGTGGCACCTTGTAACGCGTTGGGCTCAGCTGTTTGCTTCAAGTGGGTTGGGCCTTGCCTCTTGGAGTCTAAAACTTCTGTGTTTGCTTATTCACACCCCCATTTCATGCTATGCATACACACTTCAATAAATAATCTCTTTTTGTGGATTTTCAGTGTGATTTATCCGGCTTTTCTCGACTTTCCTCGCATACGCCTTATAATTGGTAAAAACCTGAAAACATAAGAAGTACTGGCATAATACGAATAAAGAATAATTTATTTAATTAAAATGCGGATAAAAAGCATATAAATTGACTTAAATAATCGACACATTTTCGTGTTATATATATTACGTATTACTAATAATTAAATAATAAGAAGAAAATTTATTGATCTTAATGTTATTTGTAATTGAACAATTTGCAAAGGCCTAAGATGTATTATTTTTCTAGTGAGAGTAATGGTGATTACACACTGTTATTATGACTTTCGTTCTTTTAAGACATCTTATGATGTTTGGGCAAAGGCGAAAAGACCTATTTTAATAACGTCAATCATTTCTAAAAGTTGTCTCTAATCTTATTTCCATGAAGAAAGAGGACATGGATATGCAAAGCTATGTGGGAAGACTTGATAGTCTAATTGCTGATTTTGATGCAATTATGCCTTTTACTGACAGTGTCGACAAACATGCTGAACAACGTAGAAACTTCTTTATGCTTCTAGTACTTTCCGGTCTTACACAGAACCTTGACTCAGTCTGAAACCAAATTTTGTCTAGTGCAAATGTCCCATCATATGACATTGTTTGTGAGCAACTATTGCGTCTCTCTACAACTTTTACTCCAACACTGTTTCTTCTAATGAGCAAAATGACTCCACTGCCCCGTCTCTAATTCTTATCAACAAGATGGTAGACATGGAAATAATAGGACTTGGCCTCTTTGTGGCTACTGTAACCATTTTGGCTATGTTGAGACACAATTTCAAATGAAATATAATTAATTGTTGGCAAAGGTAGCCAATGTTGCTCAAACTGAAGCCACTGACATAAGTGCTAAAGTCTCCCTTTCTACCACTGACTATAATGAGTACCTACAGCTGAAGGGACGAAAGAAAACTTCATCACTTATTGTCTCTGCTGCTCAGATTGGTAATTATATTGCATTTGTTACAAAGTCTTCTTCGTCTAAATTTTGGATCTTTGACTCAGGTGCCACTGATAATATGTTTACTAACAAATTGCTTTTCTCGTATTTGAATTATATAGACACACTCCTAAGTATTACTTTGGCTAATAAATCACAAAACAAATGTCAAGGCATTGGCCAAACAAATTCCATACCCGCAATTTCCTTGGACTTTATGCTTTATATCCCTGATTGTCCATTTTATCTAATATCTATTACTAAACTCACTCGTACATTACCTTACTCCTACCTTACTCCGTTACATTTTCTAAACTCACTCTTTTTTTCTTATAAGTGTATTGTTACATTAATGATGATATTGTTACTCTCTAGGACCAGAATTTGAGAAGAAAATTTGGAGTAAGATGTGAGTCTCAATGCCTCTACTACATCTATCTATCATCCAATACATGGTATGCTATATATTCCCTTCTTAATATACATGCTTAGTTTGGCCATCCATGTAGTCCCAAACTTTAGATGTTGGTTTTGAGATTATTTAAGTTGTTTAGTTTATATTGTGGGTCGTATCAGTTAAGAAAAAGCAATTGTAATTCCTTTTTTACCTGAGACAATAAATTGATTTCGCCCCTTTTTTTGTTTTAGTTAACTCTAATTCCTTTTGCTACCGTAGAACTGTAGCCTGTAAATGAATTCAGCTACAGAGTAGAGCTCAAGTATTGAGCTACACAGTTGACATTGAACATCAATAGAAAGCTTAGCATTGCTTTCTATTGGTAGAATTTCTAAAGCATAATAATATATGTAACATAACGTATAAATGTTAAAGTAGATTCATTTTGTTCATACATAACACTTTTAACAACACCCCGTGTTGGTGAAATCCTATATAAGAATAACAATCTCCAAAATAATTAACCAGAAGTCAAGAACCTCGTTACTGATCTGGTGTATCTTGAACAATTTGGTCATGCTCACTTGGTTCGATTGTGCGACTCTTTGCCACCCGAGCATTTTTGTCCTTGCTGCATATTGCATCCTCGGGAGTATCCTTTACATATGTCGGTAATGGACCACTCTCTATTAGATTGGTGATAGGTGAAGATGTCTTGAGTAATATTGGATTTCTTTTTCTTTGATCATGATTAGTATCAGCAATTTCGTATTCTGATACGAGATCCATAAATTCGTTTAGCAGTCTCTGGACTTTCCTATTTGATGCCATGGCTGGAAGAATGTCTTCAATAAGGAGCTTGTGTTTCCTCATTCCCTGTAAACATCCAAATTGGAAACTTGATCAGCCAATGGATCTTTCTACATTGCTACAATATATATATTATTCATAAACCCTTTCAGCTGCAATCCACAGCTTATGCAGGAAAAAGTTCAGCTCTAATCACAATTCCACCATTCTTAGGTTGACTTATTTTAAGCAGAAAATACGATATGAATTTATAATGCATATGGATAAAAAATAGTCTTACAAGCACAACAGGATCCCATGCCAAATTCTTATCTGATGATGCTCCTTCAGTCATGCCTGTTGGAGGTCCAAGGAAACTTTCACAGACTTCTCGTAATCGAGATTCATCCGCTTCTCTGCAATTATTTCATTATAATCTTTGTTTAGCTTGCTAATAGTCCAAAATCACAGAGACCGCAAAAGTCGATTCAATAGTTACAAAATAAATAAATTCTTCAGTTTGAACAAATGCACCCTTCTTGATAAATAAATTTTTAAAGATTAATGACAAGGAATTGAGCACCCTCCCTCTCATACGAGGTTATCATGATATTTAAATAATTTAATACTCATCAAATAAATAATACCTTGCAAGAACGCGGACATACGACAATAGACATTGGCGATATTCATTGGAGGATCCCAAAGCCAAAGAAGAAGCTAACTGAGCTTCCAAATGAGCTCGTGTTTGCACTCCGTCATCAGTCATTCTACATCAAAAAGTGTTCCGGTTTAGAAAGCTTCAGACATCAATACTACCATTATCAAGTCTAGAAGAGTAAAAATAACAATTGTGAGATTAGCACCATTCCACCTTAAATACACTTCATACACTATGGAATAGAGGACCAATCCTTACTAAAGGCTGAATGAAACATAGAGACGGATAAATACATACCTAGTCCAACCTGGCTTCCGGGCCAAATATTTTTTAACATCAACCTGCAATGCAGCCAATTCACCACTTCGAATGGAGCCCAAACTCCAAGAGCTGGCAAAATTTGAGGCAGGGAAGCAGTCATCAGCAACCCTTAACCAACACTTGAAACTCATGTCGAATACGAAAGCATGACGAGTGGCCAAAACAACAAGAGGTGAACCAGATTTTGATAGCTTAGCAGATATAACTTTGATAGTGCCTGGAATGAAAAATTAAAACAATAAAACAAAATAGAGGCCATGGAGCCCAAACATGTGAAAACTTGTCAAATAAACAAAAACCAGTTGTTCTCAGATCAGGAAAAAGAAAATAGTAAAATCCAAGCAGCTATTCTATCAAACATATGTAGGTAAGATATGGTACCGGTATCTTTGGCAGATGAGCTCAGACTTGAAGTAACAAGAGAATCCAATGAGTCTTGAAGGAGACAGGATCGGTTGAATAAATCCCATAAATAAAGGGACCCTTTTCTTGTCACCAGCAACAGTTTCCAACTTTCATCACAGTCTACGAATATTGCTGAAGATCCCATCATCATGGTAGGCATTGCTCGTCTCCCGCACTTTGTGTAAATCTTCTCAGCAGCACAAAGAAATCAAATACATTACAAAATGTAAGTTCTAAAAGGATTGAATACCACATCACACATTAGTCATTTGTCAATGGAATACAAAAGAATGTCTTAAAATTGAAACTCCTTAGTGTGTGTTTTGAAAGTGAGAGGGATGATTCAGTATATAAGTGTTTTTCGTAATAAATGAGGTCCAGAATAAAGGATGTGAGATACCATATCAACAATGTTTAACAGAAATAAAATCAGTGAAAACTAAAAAGCTAAGCCACATATACACTAACTATTTACCTGGAGACATCCATCCTCACAACCAACCGCCACAAAATTTGCATTTCCAGCTAAAACTGTGACTTTTCCTGATATCCTATCAGACCAAAGTGTTTGAGTTCCCCTTGTGCAAGCAATTTCTGTTTCTCTCATCATGGATGCATTTCCAGCCCCTACGGTGTCATTCACAGCATGTTCTCTAGGTCGTGCTTCCAAACAAATAGGTAAACTATCCTCCCCACCTTTTTTGTCAAATATCCTAATGGAAAGAGTGGCATGGGAACCAGTAGTCGTGGAACTTCCCAACTGCTCAACATTGATGCCTCCATCTCTTCCAGAAGGAGCCGGAACCTTCTCTATCACCAGGCTGTCAGAAATCGTAGCCCTGGCAGTAACTCCTGAACGTTCTTTTATATCTGGATTCCTGCCAAGCACTCCACCCAAGGTGGTTGCTCTTACACCATCATCAATAGATACGACTCCATTGGTAACCATTTGGTGATTAGAAGTCACAAGAGGGAAATCAAGTGCTTGAGGTTGAACTGCACCAGAAATATTTTCCTGCTGAACAGGCACTCCAACTGCTTCTGGAATAATTCTTTTCCTTCCATCAGGACGTCTATATTCCCTTTGCTTGACAGGGCTAGAAACCCGTGCAGTGGTTGTAATTTTGTTTAACGCATCACCAACAGGACCTGCACTCTTCTTACTATGATCAACTTGAGGTTCCACATTCTTTGCACCAACGCGTGTATCGACATATGCTTTTGTAATTGTTTGGTTTTGCTGATTCGAAACCACTCTTTTGTTTGGTGTATGCTTGGTAGAAGCAGCTTCTAGCAATAACTGGGCTGGAGACTCCGCTAAGTTTGCTTGACGACCTCTCACATCACCATAGCGACTTCTTTTCAACTCGTCTAGCTCTGCATCACTGAGTCTCTGGCCTAGTTCTTTTGCATCAAAATGAAATGCCGCAACAGATCCATCCAAGGAACAGGCAAAAAGGGAATATCCATCAGGGCTCCTGTTTCAAGACAAAATAAATAAGCATTAAAATAAAAAATTTAAACTAATTAGCAAATAAAAATCATTTCGAACTAGATCTGTATCATAATGCAACCATAGATGAAGAGCATACCAGGATAAATCAACAACACTTTGAGTAAAAAAATGCTTGGCGACAAAAAGAGGACGAGGACTTGAAGTAGTCCATACGGTTATAGTTCGATCCTGACTTCCAATGGCAATAACATTGTATGGCTGTGGCTCTTTGCTTCCACCAGTCTTGTTAGCACCATTGGACCACCCAGCACGCACAGGCTTCACTTCCTCAACATTAGACAAATACTTTTTGAACATAGAATGGTTGAACTTGACAACAATAATTGGAGCATTGTGTCCTAAGAAGTCAAATGTTGCAGACCATTCCCCTCTCTCAAGCACAGGGGCAGAATGCCTCGGCTTTTGGAAACCATGAGTAGTGGTGATAAAATGACCACAAGGAGACCATCCAAGTCGCCTGAAGAAGGTTGATCCAAGCTGAAATGAGCACAGCTCAATTAGAAAATAGAAATTATATCGGTAATAATTTGAGATAGCAGAATAATTGAATGTAACCACAAGTGTCAGTACCAAACACATCTTCAATGTGAAGTTCTTGTGCCAGTGTTATTAGAACTCAGAGTAAGAAACTTACTGATTTGGCCCAGTGACCATCTGTCCTATGAGCAAGACTCCAATCACTAGTTTTCCAGATAATGACAGTCTTATCATCAGATTGACTTGCTATAAAAGATCCGATAGGATCCCAAGCAACACCCTTAACCAGGCTAGAGTGGCCCCTTAGAACAGTAGTGCAAATGCCATTACGCATATTCCATATATGAATAGTGTTGTCCAAACTCCCACTAGCCAATGTCGAATCATCAGGAGACCAATTAAGATCCACCTACTTTACACATGAACAAGCAGATCTCAAATTATTCAAATACTCAAGATGATGATTAAAAGTTAAAATGTGATGGAGGACTATCTATGATGCATAGGTACGGGTACGGTGCCTGGTGCGGCTACCGGTACTGGTATGGGATATGGTATTTTTTTTAAAACCAAGGTACGGGTTCGTTAATAAAACATAAGTATTCTTTATAAAATGTATGAGTAGATAATTAAATTGTTAGGTTCGGAACAAAACATCACTGTAAAAGGTTGAAAAAATCAAAAATAATGTTAAGATACATTAATGAAGAAATTAATTACATAAATATACTATATCGATATTTGAGAAAACCATAAATTTCACTCGGAAATGTATAATGATAAAAAATAAAGTACCACGAGTATGGTACGTGTACCCGGTATGGGTGCGTACCCGGTACCGGTACTTCACCATTTTATATAAGACCCCATCTCATCACCACCTCGGCATTATTTTATTTTTTAATGTTTTTAAATATGTCATTGCAGCTCTCATGATATTTTTGATGTTATCAGTAGGGAAAAGCTTAAAGAAAAACATAGTTTCCACTATCCGCTATGCAAAAAGTTACCAAAAGCGTATCGGCTTTTGTTGTGGTTGCTCCAAATCCTGATATGTAATAGCGGCGCTACATCGGTCATTTAACAACACTAATTTAGATATGGAAGATATATGGTTTATTAGGGTATTTTTGGGATTGAGGGTTTTTGAGGGCTATGTTTATATTTTGACATATACTTGAATTTTTTAAAAATTAAAAAAATAACATGATATATGATGATATAACTTTTTTTATCAAACTTAATTTATTTTTATACATTTTATATCTTCCATAATTACATAATGAAAAAAATTCCTCTTCTATCCTCCCCTCATTTATCTTTCATCCAAAGATACTCTTACGTTCAAAGAAAATATGTGTGTTAACTGGAACTAGAAAGACATTTTAGAAAAGACAGAGGTTGAAATCAGTATTGTCCATGGCGGATGGCGGTCCATGGCAGAGAGCCAATATCTTGCCATACCGGGCGCTTGGCAAGAAAACCCACAATATCGGTCGATATTTACCATTGCGGCGAGCCCAAAACCCGCCACATATATCTGCCATAGCCCCACAATTGCGGATATTTGATAACACGGGTTGAAATTGTAAAAGCAATTGAATTAATTACCACATCGGCAGTGTGCCCTCTCAATGTCATCGCAACTTTCCAGTTTTCAATATCCGGTGGCTCTCCACTGCCAAATTCTGTGGTACCTGAGCCAGGCTTCCTCTCATGAATTAATATGACCTGATCATCCGAACCAGACGCGACATACCTTCCATGCTTAGCCCACCTTACACAGTTGACAGACCCAAAATGATCCCGCAGGGTTGCAAGAAGCTTCTGAGAAGACTCGACTTTCGTTTTGTCATTCGAAACACACTTCATATTCCATATACGAACCTGCATAAAAGACATATAGTTGAGAAGACGATAATTCAAAATATCAATATGATATCTCTCAGTCCCAACTCTCAATCCCCTCTCACCTAACTAACATAACATCAAACATCAGACCATAACTTTTTTCCCATCGAGATTAGCAACAACCTACGTAGCACACACATGACTTATATCCATTGTAACACTCAATTATAGCATTTTCTCAAATTATTACCAGTGTCAATCGTGTTTGTGTCGTGTCAATGTTGTGTGTGGTGTTCATGTGGTGCTTCATAGGCAACAATACAAACAAAATGGCAAAAAACTACCCCCATTAACATGAACAAGTTAAACACAATAAAGGAGTTACATTCTATGAAGCATCGACACAGAAACACGACATTAGCAATGACATGTTGAAACCGATAATAATTTATAAAAAAAAAAATGAATAAACTAAACATAATCACAATCACAAGTCTCAGTAGGTTTCAGAAAGTGACACCTTTTCTACCGGTGTCGGTGCTACTTACATTACACTCAAGAATGACAACCAAAATCCAAATTCTTCACATAAATCAAAACTCCAAACAACCATACCTTATGGTCACCACCACCAGTAGCAAACCTAAGCCCACAAGGTTGAACATCAATGGAGAAAATCTGCATCCCTTCATGCCTAACCCAGAGAGGTTTCTCAGCAATCATCTTCCAAAAAATATTCTTTACCACCCAAAAACAGTTCAAGACCTAACAAAAGGAATCACCCCAAAAATCACAGTGAAAATCAAAATCATCAAAACCCAATTAACATTACCATGTAAAAAAATCAAGCAATTAATTATATCGATCGATTTAGTTTACACCGAAGATAGTGAAAAACCAATGTAACAAGTTTTAGGGTTAATAAGCAAAAACCCTACAAAATCATGAGGGTGTTGATGAAAATGGAGGGGGTTAACTTGTTCTTAACGGTAAAATCTCAAAATAAGATAAAAAGAGAAAAGAGAAAACATAAAAGAAAGAATAGACAAGTTAAGTAAAAATGGAACTAGAAGTGATTGTGAAAAATGGAGTAACTTACCTGTAACTTTTAGGAGCCTCTACGAAGTACAATCAGATGTGTATGTTAGAACTGCAAGACATAAGAAAATGGTTAACCAAAAAATGAGAATAATGTATGTACTATGTACTATATAATATAATATATAAATAATGAAAAATTATTATTTGTTATTTTTGTATAAATAATAATATTAACTTAGACTCAATATTATTTTTAATATTAAATTACATTATTATTCTGAATTTTATCTAATTTACAAAAATATTTTTTTAAGTTTATTTGATTAAATATTTTATTTTTTCACCATAGAAATGATAATATAGTTAATAATGGACAAAAGTAATGTTTTTTAAAAGGAAAAGAATATTTGATTTTTAAAGGTGGGAGGTGGTATCATTAACTTTAATGTATTAAATTATATAAAAGAAAATTATCGATGATGTGTAATTTTTGTTACTATATTGAGCAATAGAAAAATTCTTTCATGAATGAATTAATTATTAAAAATCATATTTGAGGATCAAAATAAATATTTCAAATGTGTTTGCAATTTTGATGTATTTCAAAATAAAATGTGATATGGATTTACACTTCCATACACTAAAAAATAGTTACTTTTCTATTTTTTAAATTAAAATGGTGATGATTGAATCAAGACATAAATTAGTGGGTTATTTAAGAAATCATGGCATAAATTTAATACTACTTTAAAATTATAATTGATGAATAGTGGTGATTGACGTTGAATTTGACAGGAAGGAACACGATTTCACCGATCTCTACAACTTCAAATCGGACTATACCAATTTTAATAAGTCAAAGAAAAATTACAATTGATGAAAAAAATCTTTTTTACTATTATTTATTTTCTATCTTGTATATTGAAAAATATGATTTATATTTTATATTTTGAAATTTAAATATTAATATTAATTATATATTATAAATTAATAGAATATTGGTTTAAAATTATGCGGATTTAGTTAATCAGTTCTAATCCATTTAGTGAACCGAGATAATTTTTCTTGTCACCCCCTAAACTTAACTTGGCACCCCCTCAATAATTTTTATTATTGCATATCCGGTATACCGAAATTTTTGTGTATACTTGAAATTTCAAGTATGTATACATATTTTATTTTTTCCAACGGTTGAGATTTTACCGACACTTTTGGAGGATCTAAATTGCACCGACATTTATGTGTGGTCTAGAACGTATAACTATTTGTATAAATAGGGGTTTTAGGTTTATTGGATGACACATCTCAACAACTTGCCTCTTTCTCAATATCTGACTAAGGCGGAAGTGTATTACAACGACCACAAACCTGTTGTTGAATTCAAGCTCCCATATGGATCTGAGTCCTTTGCCACCTTGAAGGAAACGTTAAATGGTTTGCTGCCTAATTCCGAGAACAGGAGGGTGACAAAGATCGAGTTTCGGGAGGATTACATTGGTACAGATGGTTAGGTGAAATACAACCTAATCGAGCTGAAGAATGATGAAGATGTGAAGGCCATGTGAAAATCATTTCATCGTAGGATAACCATGGGTCCGATCGAGTTGGATGCAGAGATTCGGAGATCTGTTGACGACATAATGAAGTGTCTAAAGCGTCCAGATGAGTCTCAATCTGGTAGTTCCTAGGTTTTCATGTATCGGAGTACTATTTATGTTTGTTGTTTGTTATCTGATGTTTGTTAACTTATTCGAGTTTCTTATTTGTGTTATTTTGTTTTCTTTATGTAATTGAAAGAAAAGGTACTAGCCAAAAAATATTATACAATAAACTAAAGTCTGTTTATCCCAACATCCACGTAATAATTCAATACTAAAAATAAAAATCTACATACGCCTTTCACAGGCAATGTCGACCAACCTAGTTAACCTCCGATAAACCTCACCATCGGGGTTCACCAACTCCGTGATGTTATCTAATGTAACTACGATGAGCTGTAGGCGGGTGTCCTAGTCACCCGCGGGAGGAGGATGTGGTGATGGATCGGAAGAATCTCTGGTACCTGAAGGCCCTGAGATGTCAGATGCTGAAGCCGGTGGTATGACCCGAGGGTATGTCACACTAAAGGTCCACCCAAGGTATCCATCCTCGCACTGCCCGGGCTCCTGAACCCTAATGGTTGCATCCATGATCTCATGGGGGAGCTGATGATGTTGAAATTCTAGTAACAACAGACTCAGATGTCATATAAGGATGTCTTGACATCTGATATGACATTAACATACACATCAAGGCAGAAGTAAAAACAATTCAGGGAACAAAAAGAACACACAGAATTGTTCACTCAGTTCAGTTTAATCCACCCTACATCTGGGGGCATACCATGCCAGGAATGAAGTCCATTATCAGCAGTATTAATTCAGAGTTAAACTCCCCGGTTACACCCTTCACTTAATCCCTACCTAATGACCATTCTACCTAAGATACTCATCCTAGATATGAGAACCTTTGCTCAATCCATATAATCACGATGATGTCTAGCAGTCAACATCTCAGCCATTGCATCAACAACTTGGTTTTTATTAACTCTTCAAACTTAGAAAAATCGTACTTCTATCACAAATTAACTAAGACTAAAAGCAACAAGCTTCTATCTTAGGACACACCTTGGAGTTGCTTCACAGATTCCTCCAAGAACATAAATGCGCTCATTGCTTCACATCATCTAAGTGAGTAAAACAGTCCTCTTGCCTACAGGCTTCGAGGTACAAATCAGTGATCATCCCACAATCTGGGTGGTTCACTTACATGGCTAACCATAAAGATTACATCTTTCTAAAACCGACTAGCTTACCAAAATTAGGTTACAGACTGCTTATTTATAACCTACTATCCAACTGGATTTGGGCCTTCAAATAACAGCTTGAAGCTGTAACAAATTGCAGTAACAAACTTCTGTAGAAAAACAACAAGCAGATAACTTCTGCTACAATTAAGGTCCTTTATGATTTTTCTCCTTAGCTTCTAGACCTTTGTTGTAGGATTTTTCCGTAAACAAGTATTTTTAATTATCGATTCCACAGGGATTGGTGTATGTTATAGTCTTTCAATAGAAAAGTGTATTTTAAGATATTGTAACCAAAGGGTTTGTTATCTACTCTACTAGAACCATGAGTTTCCAAACAATAACTAAATTAATTCTTTCAAAGAGAGTTATAGTTTGGATTAGAGAGAGTTTGAGATTGTTTTCAAATTAAGAAGGCATGTCAAGATTAGTTTCATTGATCTAGTTTCATACATATTCATTTAATCAAGTGATGAACATAATAGATGATTTCTACAAATACATATCCTCTCAATCTTGTAGATTTCCCACCAAGATTGTGAATGTTATCATGTTAATCCTTGCATGATTCCTCACTACAACTATTAACATGATAATCATTAAGTTCAATATTTTGTAAACACTAACACACAAATCTATTCCTAGCATTTGTGTATTAGAGGATGAATATTCTAGATCACTTTGAAGTATTCTTTTCCAAGCAAAACTCAAAGCATAAAGATGAAGAACAAAGATATTCAACTATATTAATCATCAACCATGTTCATACACAAATGGATTAATAGAAATACATACTATATAGATCAACTACCTCTAATCTTGACACAAAAAGAGCTTAGCCACTCATTTCCATGGTTGCTTGCTCTCAAGATTGTTGGTAGTGATGATGAAAATCCAAGAATCAAGAAGGAAAAGCTATGGTGTTCTTCTTCTACTTGCCCTAGATTTTTACAAAGATGAAAAGATAATCATGGTGGGGTGTTTCTTGCTTCCTTTACAAGCCAAAAAGTCAGCTGAAATGATGGGTTGGTGGCTCAAAAGTGAAAGCATGGGTTCTGTCCTTTTTCTGCTTTTTTCGTAGACCGCGCTAAGCCCGGTTACGCGCGCTGAGCGCGATCATGCTGGCACCGCGCTGAGCGCGACCTGTAGCATGCTTCCTTCACCCAAAATTATCTTCAAAAGAATCATCCCTAAAGCTCTTCAAGTGCCCTTGAATCCAAGCTTGGGAGAATTAGTCAATAAATTCCTTCAAATAAGAGTAAAATAAGTTAAATAATATATATTAAACAAAAACTAAATAAAAACCTAATTAAAACAAAATACTAGAATAAATAATACAAATTGAATAAAAAGACATTGTTAAGGACCACAAAATAATGTACAAAATAACTACAATTTGGTCCTTAACAACTCTCCCCAACTTACTTCTTTGTTTGTCCCTAAACAAAAGTCAATAATCTTACAAAGCTAGAAAGAACAAAATGCAAGCATGCAAACTCACACAAGGATAATGGTTCAAACTCGACATACCAGGCAAAAGCACACATCAATCGCTTCTTCTAAACACAACATGGCCATGAATTAAGTTCTAAACACAATATCTCAAAACATGTAACAAAATAAAAGATATGTTCACACTTGAATCACCTAATCATTTCTTCAAAATTCAAGAAGAACAAAATGTATATTAACAAAGGACTAAACACTCTCACTAATAATTATGCACATCCAGAATAATTCATGCATTCATCGAAACAAGTTAAATGATAAAATGGAAACAAATATCACCAAGGACTTTCAAGGTTGTAACTTGGCTTAGGTTAGAAACAAGGGATATTTAAGTACAAAGCCATTGAAACGAATCGGGTAAAAGGATATGAAGAGCATTTCACAACTAATTCCCATCTTATTATTCACAACCTCTTTTCTTTCCACACAATGATCCTCTCTTTTTTTTTCTTTTCATAAACAAATTTCTTTCTTCTTTTGTATTTTTCTTTTTCTCTATTCTTTTTCTTTCTTTAGGATCATTGTGCCATCAATTCTAGGTTCTTTTTGATCCACCTCCCCAACTTCATTTATATCAATCCTTTTTTATTCAAGACATGCTCTTCAAGGGTTAATTGACAAAAGGGTTGGTATTCATAAACAAGAAAATTTATAGAATGAATTATCATTGAATTTTTCAAAGATCATCAACAACTATTAAGTGGCCTACTTAACAATTAGTCGATTTGATAGATTCATCCTACAAATACTATTTAGGCTCAAAAGGGTTCACAAAGATTTACTCACTCACGGCTAATTGAAGCCCTTTTAGAATTGGTGGTTTTTCTCATAATGCACAAAAAATTGCCTTGATCATTTCTTAGTTTCCAAGTTATCACAAACAAGTAAAGATTAAGCATGAATCACACGAGTTAACACAACTATTAGACACTCTATATTTGGTAAAAAGTGGAAGCTTCTCACATATATGGTTTATGTCCTAATGATTCGAATGTGAACACAATTTTTTTTTTGTACATGCCAAAATATCTTGCATAAAGAACAAATTTCATAGACATGTTATGTTTCTGCAAAACGATTAAATGTGTACCTTCTTTGTGGAATGAATCGAGAATTTTATCATCACCATCACTTTGGTTAGACACGCTTACTAGCTTTGAAGAACCGTTTGAAGAATCCGGACAAACCACAAGAAGTAAATTCAAACTAAATACTATAATCTAAAAATAAAATAAAATAGAACAAAATAAAAGAAAATAAACTAAAATAAAAAGACACCCCAAAATGGTGTTTAAAACTTAAAAAGAAGTACTTAGGCTTCATGCCTACAAAATATTAATTGGAATTACAAGCCAATCCCCAAAAATGGATGGCAACCAACAAAATTCAGAAGTTTAAAAGTAAAATGCGAAAATAAACACTAAACTAGAAAATGCTGAAAGTAAAATAAAAAGGAAAATAAAAGAGAACATCAATCGCTGGTCTCGAGAATCGAATCTCAATAGACCCGAGTCGAACCGGAACCGTAATCGAATTTTCTTCACCATCATCCTCATCTCCCACCTCCTCCTCAAGATTTGGCCCGACCCCGGCCAACCAAAGATATGCAGAGTCTGCTCTCCGCATGAGTGAAATGGTTCACTCCGGGCTCTCTAATCTGTAGAGCAAGGTGCTCCATGTAACACCCCATCTAAATATCCCGAATATATCAATTAATTTAATATCTAATTCAGCTTTAATCAGAGTTAACACGGTATAATGAGGGATGTCACAATTAAAAGATAAAATAAAACTTCATTCAAAAGAGCTATGCTACATCGAGGATCCAATCTTAGATAGTTTAGTCAAATTAAGACCATGTCTTACACAATGAAAACATCATAACCAAACGGAATAATCCAATCATCATTATTCCCAACAAAATTAAAGAAAACAACTAAACAACTATATAATTCCTCAACTAACGCCCATGTTACAATCTAATCGAGCATGACACCGACACGCGGACTTATATGATAAGCTCTAGAGCCATCCTCGAAAACTCCTCATTGCTAACTTTAATCAAATTGTAAAGTAAGGGTGAGACTTCTCATAATTAAAGCATATTATAAGCTTCTCAATTAACAATATATTTCAAGCATATTAATCCACCCATTTCAACATAATTCCATTCAATACACAATTACAATCATATAATCATCATGCACAACAATCATCAATCGAGAATAGTAACACCGAAGACATCCTAACATGTTACTATTCCATACAATCAAAATGCAGACTCAATGCATGTGGTACCAACACGTGACCAAGTCACCCAACACTGATCCATCATCAACCGGATACAGTACCATCGATTCGTCCATAACCACTCGGACACGAATCCAGCCTAACCACCCATCCTCACTCGGGTATTTATCGGAATCCAAGTCAAATTCGCACAATGGGAATTAACTTCACCAAAATAATGCATATGCACGCACATCAATAGCATGCAACATTAATCACCTATGTATACATTCTTCTAACATAATCGAATCACAACAACCAACATGATATATCAACCAATCATGCATACATCTAACATCGGATAAACATGCAACCAATCAACACAGGTTATAACCACATCGGACAACATAAACCATCATCAACCACAACATGATATCATCAACTATCATGAAATAAATCATTGCTAGCATAATATGCCAAACACTTACCCTTCATTTGGTAAGACTATCACCAGTAAATACCACAACAACAACAACTGAGATCAACAACTATCAGGCATATACCATCATCAAAACACATGATATCAATACAATCATGAATACACCAATTATCATAAACCGAATCAAAACCAAAAACATGATATCTCAACTATCATGCGCACCACCATTAACAACATAAACATGTTTTTCATCCACACAATACCAATACATCCATCAACACAAGATCTCTGCTACATACACATCAATATGCGTCAGTCAAAAGTCACCTATCTCGGAATTTGGCTCATTTTCAAAATAATTTCAAGTTTTTGGAAAATATTTTCATTTCATAAAATAGAGCATTAAATTTAGGAAATAACGTCCAAAACGGCGCTCAAAACGGACTTACGGTTTGAAAGTTATGAATTTTCAAAGTTTGACATTTTTCAAAAAAAATAAGGCAGAACCCGGTTCCTACACATACAGAACCGGTTCGAAAGTTAAATTTTCACGTTGTGGAAATTGTATGGAACACGGTTCCTACCCATACAGAACCGGTTCCGAGTACATTTTTCCGTTTTCACAATTTTCAATGTGGAACCGGTTCCTCCCAGAACCGGTTCCCACGTGAAAAGCCATTTTCAAAGACTTTTGACAAAGATTCTTCCATTTCCAATCAACCTCAAACTTACCCATACGAATTCTAATATGGGAAACACTCAAACACATCCAATTTGCATCATTATCACATCAAACAACATATTTCCATCATTTATTTTCATCTACTGACACTCTAATTATTTTCCATACATATTCTGACACAATCAGACACAATCTGACACAATTAAGTATACATCCATGGAAACCTAGAAATTCCCAAACTAAGGTTTCCTAACATACTTTGATCTATATTATCAAAATCAAAATCTATAATAAGCAATAATCAATCGAAATCACCCCTTACCTTGTGGGTTCTTCGAATTCCGACACCTTAGGTCTTCTTCCTCCTTTTCTCCTCTTCTCAATTCCACGTACAGTGAGTTTTCTCCAAAAATATCCTTTTTTCCTCTTTTCCTTCTTTTAGTTCTTTTATTATTCTAACATAATAAAATAACATAATTAATGTGAGTAGAGCCTTTTACTCCTCACACCCTCACTTTATTCATCACGCCACCAATAAACCCACTTCCATTTAATTCAATTGACTTCCAATAATCCAAAATATTAAATATTACATTCCTAATTAAATTAATAATTAAAAATCGTAATTATTTAATAATCGATTTATTTGGGGTGTCACACTCCATGCTCTCATGCATAAACATGAATGCTCTCTGATGAGCGAGATGCATCTGCCTGTTCCATTCTTCTGATGGACTAGCCTGAGGAAGTGCCACTGCAACTGGTACAGCCTGGGTACAGCCTGGGCAGCAGTATTATCATCCAGGGCCCTACAAAATCAATCATAGTAGTGATCATCAATAACTCCATCAATGGTTAGGTGCCCCACAGCAGGAAAGGCAACCTTCGCCCTCTTCAGCAAACCCATGATCAACCCAGGATATGTGAGAGCACACTTTATACGCTCCCCCCTGGAGGTATAACTAAGCGTAACCCTTTTCAGCTCATTAGGAATCAGACGGCCAAAATCAATTTGCTCCTCATCGAGCATAAAAGCAATCAAACCTGCCGTCTCCATGGGTATCGAAGATGTGTGGCTCCTAGGTTTCAGATTGTACAGAGCCACACACATCATAACTCTGGCACTAGTTTTCAGACTGGCCCTGTTGAATTTCAAAGGTTGACCAGCCCGATTTAACTCATATGAATGCCCAGACAAACAGAGCTTACTCCTCAGCATGTTGAAATCCCAATTACCACGAGCCAGGTGCTCATGGTAGACATCCAGTTGGTCCTCTGGTGCTGTCCAGTTGATGCCCAGAAAACTGTTGATTGCGGTGCGAGAGAAAGAAACTGATTTGCCTCGAACAACGGAAGCAAACCTAAACTCACATCCCTCGGCCGGGATAGCATTGGCATAGAATTCTCGAACAAGCTCCACGCTCACCTTTGCCGAGGCTCAGAGAACATCCAAGCCGTAGTTATCAAGGATGACATGAGACATGTGGTAGTGCCCTTGCTCACGGAGGCGGATGGTGCGCTCATTCCAAATATTTCGCTCTTCAAGCTCTTTGTATCGAGCCTCCCGAGGTCCCAAAAATCGAACAATGTCGAAGCGGGCTAGAGGCCCGCCAGCAGAGGAAACTCTTTGTCTCTTAGGTGCCATCGAAATTTCAACACAAAATCAGCGAAAAGTGACACCGAGGTGTCCATTAGCAAATAATCATGCAAACAAAGAAAGCAAATCAACCAACCAAAGCATTACGATTAATCGGAAACAGAAAAACACAGAAGAATTTTCGAATTGCAGATCATGACCGCTCTCGATTTTCGAAAAATTCCTCTGCAAAACATAATTTTCTCCACAAAACACTTCCTAGGGCAGAAAATGACATCCTAATACTTCTAACAAATAAACATCCTAATTCTAAGAGAAAATTCGAAAATTCCTAACCCTAGGTTTTCAAAATCTAACCTAAACATGCAATGTACACGGAATTGAGAAAGGAAAACATAGAATACTTACTAGGATGCCTTGGGTGATTGATTTGACAAAGAAATTCGCAAAAATCAAGATTTTGGTTAGGGATTTTAGGATTTTGAGAGAGTGAGGAATTGTGAAGAAAAGAGGAAAAAGGGTTGAAAATAACCCTAACCCTTTTAAACCCGACTGTGCCACGAATTGGGCCTCCAAAATCGATTTTTCAAAATATTTTTTAAAAAATCCTGATCATACCGAGCGAAACTTTCAGATGGATTGTCTAAGGCCGAGCGCTTCTGCAATTTTGATTTTTCAAGAAAACAACAAAATGGATCGGGCATGTGTAAATGAGTTCAAGGAAGAATACTTACAATGTTGGGGTGCCTCCCAACAAGCGCTTTGTTTAACGTCGGTAGAGCTCGACGGTTCATGATGATCATTGATCATCAAAGAAGGATTCGGCTATGTTGCGGCTCACTTCTCCGCCAACGTACCGTTTCAAGCGCTGCCCATTCACCGTCCATTCTTTTGTTCTTTCAAGATCTTGCAAGACTATTGCACCGTACTCTTTGACTTCTTTGATTAAAAACGGACCGGACCACTTTGTTTTGAGTTTTCCCGGAAAAAGCCTCATCCGGGAATTGAACAAGAGAACTTTTTGCCCCGGCCTAAATTCCTTGATCTTTATCTTCTTATCATGAGAAACCTTAACTTATGCTTTGTACCTCTGGTTTGAATGGTATGCCCCCTCTCGCATTTCTTCCAAATAAACAAGTTGTATTTTTCGCTTTTCACCCGCCAAGGATGGATCGAAATTCAAGAATCGGAGGGCCCATAATGCTTTGTGCTCCATCTCTACCGGGAGGTGACAAGTTTTGCCATACACAACCTGAAACGGGGTTAGTCCAATAGGAGCTTTATAGGCGACACGCCCATAAAGCTTCATCTAATTTTGTGACCAATCTTTTCTAGAACCCAAGCTTTTTTCCAAAATCTTTTGATTTCTATTAGACACCTCGGCTTGGCCATTCGCTGAGGGTGATAGGGGGTCGTCACTTTATGCTTTACACCAAATTGTTTCAAAAGTTTTTGTAACAATGCATTTCAAAAGTGCGACCCACCATCACTAATGAGCACCCTAGGCACACCAAAACGAGAAAAAATGTTTCTTTTCAAAATTTGATAACGGCCGGCCTTAGGCGAAGCAATGGCCTCTACCCACTTTGATACGTAATCCACACTACAAGAATATATTCATTTGAAAACGAAGATGGAAAAGGACCAACAAAATCAATCCCCAACAATCAAATACCTCCACTTCCAACATATTGCTCAATGGCATTTCATCTCTTTTCCTATCCCGCCACTTCTTTGGCATTTGTCACAAGACGTGAGCATATCGCATCTTTAAATAGCGAAGGCCAATAAAATCTCGATTGTAGGACTTTGGTGGCCGTGATTCCATTATAGTGTCCCCACAAGGGGAATTGTGACAATGCCAAAGAATGTTTTTGGCCTCTTCATCACTCACACATCTTCTTAACAATCCATCGCTACTCAACCTAAAGATGTAAGGTTCATCCCACACATAATACTTAGTATCGGCTAAAAATTTCCTCTTCTCATTCCAAGTCAAATCTTCCGGCATTAATCCCGCGGCCTTGTAATTTTCCATGTCGGTAAACCACGGTCGCTCTTGGATTGCAAATAACTTCTCATCCGAGAATTCCTCCTTCACCTCTTTTTCCTTGTCCGTAATTTTTACGTTCACTAAGCGAGACAAATGATCCGCTACCAAATTTTCCGAACCTTTTTTATCACGGACCTCTAAATCAAATTCTTGCAAAAGAAGAATCCATCGAATTAGCCTTTGTTTAGAGTCCGGTTTGGTAAGCAGATATTTTATCGCGGAATGATCCGTGAAAACCACAACCTTTGAACCAATTAGGTAAGGACAAAACTTTTCCAATGCATATACAATTGCGAGCAACTCTTTTTCAGTTGTTGCATAATTTATTTGAGCATCGTTCAAAACTTTGCTCGCATAATGTATAGCATGGAAGATTTTGTTCTTCCTTTGTCCTAACACGGCTCCCACCGCATAATCACTAGCGTCACACATTAGTTCAAAATCAAGTTTCCAATTAGGCGCAGTGATTATGGGTGCATTTATCAAATTCTCCTTTAATTTTTCAAAAGCTAATAAACAATCATTATCAAACAAGAAAGACTTATCTTTGTTGAGCAAGTTGCTCAAAGGTTTGGCTATTTTGGAGAAGTCCTTGATGAATCTTCGATAGAATCGCGTGACCAAAAAGCTTGAATGCCTTTGACATTGGTAGGTGGGGAAGTCTCGATAACATCAATTTTGCTTTGTCAACCTCAATTCCTCTTGAAGATATCTTGTGGCCAAGGACAATTCCTCGGTCACCATAAAGTTGCATTTTTCCCAATTCAAGACCAAGTTGGTTTGCACACACCTCTTCAAGACGGTGTCCAAATTTTCCAAGCATAAATCAAATGAAGCTCCAAAAACGGAAAAGTCATCCATAAAAACTTCAATTGTCTTCTCTATCAAATCGGCGAATATAGCTTGCATGCACCTTTGAAATGTTGCGATTGCATAAGCCTAAAGGCATACGCCTATACGCGAAAATTCCAAAAGGACATGTGAAAGCCGTTTTCTCATGATCTTCCGGATTCACCGATATTTGATTGTACCCCGAATATCCATCCAAGAAACAATAGTATTGTTGTCCCGCAAGCCTTTCTAACATTTGGTCCATGAACGGAAGAAAATGATCTTTTCGTTGCTTTGTTACGGTAATCGATGCACATTCTCCACCCCGTCACTTTTCTTGTTTGCACTAGCTCATCCTTATCATTAGACACAACCGTCAACCCTCCTTTCTTAGGAACCACATGAACCGGGCTCACCCACGTACTATCCGAAATCGGGTAAATCATACCCGCTTCAAGCATCTTCACTACTTCTTTGCGAACTACCTCCTTCATTACCGGATTCAAACGCCGTTGAGGTTGGGCAACCGGTTTGTACTCATCCTCCATCATAATGTTGTGCATACAATAGGCCGGGCTTATGCCTTTCAAATCGGCTAAGACCCAACCAATCGCATTTTTGTTCGATTTCAAAACTTCAATTTAGCTTTCCTCCTCATTCTCCGACAATGTATTACTAATGATTACGGGCTTTTTACCTCCCTCCTCAAGAAACACATACTTTAAATGAGACGGTAGCTCTTTCAACTCAAGTTTTTGGTCTTCATCTTTTAGATCTTTTTTCAAACTTTCCTCTTCTTCCTCCCAAGGGTGCATTTCCTTTGAAATCTCCATTCCTTCCAAACACTCCTCAATATCTCGACAATCATCATCATCATTCACTTCTTGTGTTGCTTCCTCAATAACGTCAATCTTGAAACAATCTTTCTAATCCATGGGGTGCTTCATTGCTTCAAAAAGATTAAAGCAAATCTCTTCATCTTGAACTCTCACCTTCATTAGGCCATCATCTATATCAATCATCATCCTAGCCGTCTTCATGAATGGTCTTCCAAGAATTAAAGGTGCATCCACATCTTCCTCCATGTCTATGACAACAAAGTCAACCGGAAAAAAGAATTTGTCCACTTTTACCAACAAATCTAAAGCTACACTGTGCGGGCGAGTAATAGACTTGTCCGCTAATTGCAATGTCATTTTTGTAGACTTTAATTCAATCTCCCCCAATCTCTTCACAATGGATAATGGAATCAAGTTGATACTTGATCCCAAATCAATTAATCCATTTCCAACATATACATCCCCAATAGTAACGGGCAAAGTTACACGCCCCGGATCACTCTCTTTCTTCGGAATAGTGCGTTGAATTATTGCACTACAACTCGCATCCACCATTATGGTTTCTTGATCCGTGTATCTCTTCTTTTTCGTCAAGATATCCTTCATGAATTTTGCATATTTGGGCATTTGCTCTAATGCTTCGGTAAATGGAATATTTATTTGCAATTGCTTGAAAATATCCATAAACCTAGCATAGTGCTTTGCATCATCCTTTTTAGAAGGAAGGTGAGGATATGGTAAGCTTCTCAATGGATACGTTACTTCCTTCTCTTTTCCTTTTTTCATTTTCTTCTTTTTCTCCTCTACTTTCTCCTTTTCAACTACACCATTTTCTTTTTCATTTTCAACTAACACCTCATTTTCAACTAAATCATCCTCCACATCAACATTATCATTCTTTTCAACTACAACCTCCTCATCTTTTTCAACTACCTCTTCCTCCACTATTACTTCTTCATCCTTCTCCACTACTTTCTTTTTTCTTTCAACTACTTTCCTTTTCTCATCACAAACTCTACCACTTCTTGTTGTTATGGCTTTGCAATGCTCCTTAGGATTTGTTTGCGTAGTTAGGGAAAATGATGTCGAAGCACTTTGTTCGAAAAGTTGCTTAGCTAGTTGTCCCACTTGTGTCTCCAAATTCTTGATGGACGCCTCCGTGCTCTTTTGATTAGCCATAGAAGCTTGCATAAATTGAGCTAGAGTGTCTTGAATGTTGGAAGATCTCACTTGATTTTGAGGTTGGTTTTGTTGTTGACCTTGATTTTGTTGTTGACCTTGATTTTGTTGTTGACTTTGATTTTGATTTTGTGTTTGATATGGATTTTGCCTTCCTTGGTTGTTGTGATCTTGCCTCCACCCTCCTTGATAACCTTGATTACCCCTTTGTTGGTAACCTTGGTTTTGATTTTGATAAGGGTAAGGAGCTCGTTGTTGGTACCCTTGGCCTTGGTTGGCCATATAGTTAGCTTCCTCATTCTCCGGAGGACAAAATCCGGTTTTATGATCTCCTTTGCACAATTCACAACAAGCTATTTGGTGAGCTTGATTATTTGATGCTCCTTGTAACTCCATGATTTGTTGAGGGAGTTTAGCCATTTGTTTTGTCAATTCTTCAACTTGTTTCGCAAATAATTTGTTTTGCGCCACAAGTGCTTCATGACTCGAACCAATTTCTAAAACCCCCGTTTTCACTTGTACACCACCTTGATCATGTTGAGTTTGATGATCATTCCTACCCATCTTCTCAATTATTTGGATTGCTTCATATGGTGTTTTGCCATCAAAGAACCTTTGTGGCATCCAACAACAATTTGTGTTGAGGTTGGAGACCATTTCGGAAAATATGAATTTGGGTGAGCTCGTCAAAACCATGGCTCGGACACTTCCTTAGCATAGACTTATATCTTTCCCATGCCCGATTCAAAGGCTCGTTTACTCCTTGCGAAAATACCGAGATATCCGTCTTAGCCTCCATGAAACGTGATTGAGGGAAAAAGCGTTCAAGAAACTTTTCCTCCAAAACATTCCAATTAGTCATTGTCTCTTGCAATTGATCAAGGTACCAATCTTTTGCCTTCCCCACTAGAGAATGAGGGAAAAGCCTTTGGAAATATTGTTCTTCTTGATCTTCCGGAGCACCCGCCGCTCCCGCGATCTCATAGAACTTAGTAAGGTGGGTGTAAGGATCTTCATGGTCATGGCCATGAAATGGACTTGCATAGAGAAGTTGAAGCAAGCCCGTCTTCATCTCCGCGACCCTTGCATTTGCTTGACGAGCAAATTGGGCATTGTGACGAGGGCTATTGACACACGGCCCCCGCGGTGGTGGTGGTGGTGGTTGATTCTCCGCCATAGTGGTGAGTTCTCCAAACATGGGTGGTGTTGAAGAAGTAGATGCTTCTCCTCTTTCTTCTCTTTCTTGCCTTTGCCTAGCTTGTCTTTTTCTTCTTTTAGCACTACTATTAAGTCTTCTAGCCGTCCTTTCAATTTCGGGATCGAAAAGGAGTTGGTCGACCGGAATACTTCCCCGCATAAACTAATTCCTGAAAAAGTCTAGCCACAAAAAAGAAACAAAGAGAGGTTAGAAGAAAATGTCTTAAAACACACAACTATTGCTATACTAACAACATCAAACGCCAATCCCCGGCAACGACGCCATTTTGTTGTAGGATTTTTCCATAAACAAGTATTTTTAATTATCGATTCCACAGGGATTGGTGTATGTTATAGTCTTTCAATAGAAAAGTGTATTTTAAGATATTGTAACCAAAGGGTTTGTTATCTACTCTACTAGAACCATGAGTTTCCAAACAATAACTAAATTAATTCTTTCAAAGAGAGTTATAGTTTGGATTAGAGAGAGTTTGAGATTGTTTTCAAATTAAGAAGGCATGTCAAGATTAGTTTCATTGATATAGTTTCATACATATTCATTTAATCAAGTGATGAACATAATAGATGATTTCTACAAATACATATCCTCTCAATCTTGTAGATTTCCCACCAAGATTGTGAATGTTATCATGTTAATCCTTGCATGATTCCTCACTACAACTATTAACATGATAATCATTAAGTTCAATATTTTGTAAACACTAACACACAAATCTATTCCTAGCATTTGTGTATTAGAGGATGAATATCCTAGGTCACTTTGAAGTATTCTTTTCCAAGCAAAACTCAAAGCATAAAGATGAAGAACAAAGATATTCAACTATATTAATCATCAACCATGTTCATACACAAATGGATTAATAGAAATACATACTATATAGATCAACTACCTCTAATCTTGACACAAAAAGAGCTTAGCCACTCATTTCCATGGTTGCTTGCTCTCAAGATTGTTGGTAGTGATGATGAAAATCCAAGAATCAAGAAGGAAAAGCTATGGTGTTCTTCTTCTACTTGCCCTAGATTTTTACAAAGATGAAAAGATAATCATGGTGGGGTGTTTCTTGCTTCCTTTACAAGCCAAAAAGTCAGCTGAAATGATGGGTTGGTGGCTCAAAAGTGAAAGCATGGGTTCTGTCCTTTTTCTGCTTTTTTCGTAGACCGCGCTAAGCCCGGTTACGCGCGCTGAGCGCGATCATGCTGGCACCGCGCTGAGCGCGACCTGTAGCATGCTTCCTTCACCCAAAATTATCTTCAAAAGAATCATCCCTAAAGCTCTTCAAGTGCCCTTGAATCCAAGCTTGGGAGAATTAGTCAATAAATTCCTTCAAATAAGAGTAAAATAAGTTAAATAATATATATTAAACAAAAACTAAATAAAAACCTAATTAAAACAAAATACTAGAATAAATAATACAAATTGAATAAAAGACATTGTTAAGGACCACAAAATAATGTACAAAATAACTACAATTTGGTCCTTAACAACCTCCACAAATGCCTTAACAAACACGCCACATATGATGCATAATATTCCCAAAATATTCTGCACAATTTAAAACTAGAACTGTAACAAACTTAACAATTCAGTAGCGTGATGTCTGATGTTTGATGTCTCGACATCTCATTTGACATGTTGTTCCAAATGTTGAAACTCTTCAACACAACATGTTTAGGCATTCCAATAGGATTACATCAAGTTAAATATCCTATCGTACAATCTATTGTTGCTGCCATTATTTGTTTTATTAAAATTTAGCCAATTCAGAAAAACCATGAACTTGCAATCTCCCCCTTTGGAAAGTTTTAGCTAAAACAAATAAATACAATTACAAGCAGTTATAGCAAGACAGAAGCATCAATTACAATTAAAAATTAACAATTAAAAGTGGTCTTCAACAGCTTCATGTCTTGGGAACAGGGGAGCAAACTTCAAAGGAATCTACAACAGTGTTTACATTGTCTGCACTGCTGATCTATCAGTTAAAGACAATGTCTCAACATCCAGTTCGACATCTTCTCGTGTTTTTGATTCCATCCATTGAACCAACAAGTCAAAGGGAAGGAAGGTCGAGTAGTACACGAGGAAGAATATACCTCTCATTCCCCCTTAAGGCAAGAGTCAGTTCTTGTCATAAGTGGTGGGAAATAAAATACCTCTTAAGGAGCATAATAAGAAACTTAAGAGATGTCTTGAAACTTTTCCAGGTAACTTAGAACACAAGTCACGATTGTGTTCAAAACTCAGATCACAAGTCACAAGTAATTCGAAATACATTGTTGTGTGACATGATTTGTGACTTAGACATAGCTTTGCTTTCTACTGCATCATCATTTTCGCATGCTTCACTTTTTGTGTGACATTGTTTCTCTCCTCCTTTTTAGCTAATATTTGACAATGAAAACCCTCACCAAACCAGATCCAGGCACAATTTTCCCAAACCTTAACAAAGCGCATGTAGAAGAAAAGTCAAATTCTCACTTGTGGTTAGAGGATTGTTGGTATCTCTTATAAATAGGGTAGTAGTTTCTTAGGAATTAATGACAGATTGATTGTTGGTCAAGGTGCGTTAATTTAGGTTGAGAATCTGTTACTGACTTGTTATGCATCTGTCATACCCCAAAAATTTCCCTCCATCTACTCAAGAGATTTCATACATCCATACTCAAGGATTCCTCAAGAGTTGATCAGACAAACTCTCTCCTAGACAATCAACCCAAACTAGGGTTTGGTATCTCTCAAGTCAAGATGGATTTCCAACATCTCCAATGGCCTTCATGCCTCCTCCTATGCTTCAAAGATTCTCCATGTCAAGTTTCAAGCCTCACAAGTCAAGTTTCCTCAGACAATTGCTCAAATGGTTGAAAATCGTGTATTGGACAAAAGTCAATGTGGTCAACATACATCAAAACTTCGATTTTTGGTCAACATCCTCATTTTGAAGTAACATTCATCATTTGATCAAGGGTTGATCATGATTCATCAAGAAAACTCAAGATTTGCTCAAAAGTCAAACTTTCTAAATTAGGGTTTCTAGATGAAAAGTCAATGAACTTTGACCGATCATCACTTTCTCATACTCGAAATTTTCCACCAAAGCTCATTTTGAAGGAAATTCAATTCTCTACAACTTCATGTCTCACAAGAATGTCCAAAAATGCTTCATTTGAGAGGTATAGCTCAAAACATTATGGTCATTTTCAAAGTCAACAAAAGTCAACTTTTGTTTTGAAGATATGTTGAGCATGGTAACTCCAATTGAGATGAGACCAAAGACATTGTTTAGAGGACTCTTAGAGCTTTCCAAAAGTCCAAGAACACTCAAAATGTGGAAAATTGAGCAAGTTACACCATTCACAAGTTGGGCAATTTTGGAAGAATGCACAAAGAGAGATACTTCAAAAATCAAATCTTTTGCAAATGGGCCTACTTTTCTTCATCCTAACTTGTTCCTCATGCAATTAGGAATGTCCAAGCCCAATGCCACGAATTTTTGATTTATTTTTCTATTTAATTTGTAATTTATTTATTTAAATGCAAATTAAATCTTAAAATAAATTATAAAATCAAAATTAATTGGAAGATTGATTTTTATTGCTTTCTTGTGATCCAATCAACCCATAAATGCCAGCAATTTCGAAATTAGATCAAATTTGGCAAGATTGGATTGAAATTGGACAAAATTTGAAAGTTTGATTTCATGAGAATATCAAATTTGATTTTCATTGAATATTGATTAATTCTTTCCAAATTCAATCCCAAATCCATCCAGCATATATACTTGATGCATCTCAATTGCAAGGGACGAAAAAATTGCCTTGGAAACCCTATTCTCAAACTGAAAAAACCGTGGTGCATAAGCTACTAGCAATCCTTGTTCCAGCTCGTTTCAATCAATTTCAAGGTGTCAAACACATTCCTTGGCATCTCCAGAGTCGATCCAGATATTTACTTCATCCAAAACCATCCAGAATCAAGCAATCCGTGTTTGGTTTGTTCTTGAATTTTCAAATTTCGATTTCTCATAATCATGCATTATTAACCTGTTTCGTGTTTGTTTTTGTGATTAGTGATGAGTTTACAAGCTTTCTGGGCACTTTGATTGGGTTTCCATGGCCAGAAACACGACATGCCATGATTAGGGTTTCCTATGCCGTTTTAGGGTTTCTCTTATTAGGAAAAATTGGACTATAAGACCCATACCATTGCATTCGGGATGACCTGAGGAATCGATCCATGGTCTTAGAATTTATTTATATTACTTGTGCTTGATTTTCCATGTAGCCAGGGCCTGTAGCGTCGAGCCAAAGCCGACGCTATCTTTTGAAAATTCAAATCGAAGAAGACGAAGTCTGGCGCGAAGGAGGAGGCAATGGAGAAGCAACGCGTGTATTCCACTCACTCCGGATCTCAAACAGTAGAACACGCTAGCACAGTTGGTCAAGGCATGTGAACTTGAGATTTCGCTCCAGGGACATGGGTTCGATCCTCATCAGGACCGGTTTTGTCTTTCTTTTTTCCAAAACTCAACTTTGCATATTTTTCATATTTTCTAATTTTTAATATTTTTTGCACTATTTTAATTTCCTTTCACAATTTTATTCTGCATTAAAAAATTACCAAAAAATATTTTCTTTTTACATTTATATTCTAAAAATCTTTATTTAATTTAATAAATTTAAAAATATAATTTTTGCATGCATATTTATTTTATTTATATTTTTGCATTTAATTCACTTTTAATTGCATTTTAATTATTAAATCTTTTCCAAAAAATTATTTTAATATATTTATCTTATTTCCAGCATGTAGTAATTTTCTCATATTAAAAATTGCATTTTTTCTAACTTTTTCTCTTATTTCGATTCCATCATATTTTCCGATCTCTTATTCCTTCACAGGTTGCTCCGATTCGGACTTTTTCTTTTTATCATTCTATTTTTCCAATAATGTAATTGCATATGGGTTGTAATAGTTTAATCTAGGGTTTTATTTTCCGCATGTTAAATTATGTATCTGCCCCAAAGCCATGTAATAGCGTAGGTTTATCTTTCCGCACCTTTACATTCCGCTTTTACATTTACTTTCGCACCTTATCAATTGCTAGTAATTAGGCGTGTATGGCAAGATAATAATTGGACATAGCCCACTAATTTTCAAGATAACATATTCGAAATCAACACACTTCTTTCACACACACCCTTAGGGTAATTCTCTCTCGATGCCTTCGATTTCAAATGGTCATGTCCTCGAGCGTAGAGGTATTCTAGCACCGATGCCTTCAAACAAATCATCATAGTCCCTTCGATACAAAGATCATAAGACCCACGATGTCGCCCGAATACATGATCTTGACCCTCGATTGTCGCCACGAAAATGATGATAGTCCCTTCGAATGTGCTAGGATACTTCCTACAAGTTGCCTATGACCATCCGATGTCCCTTCGAATGTCCCGCTTACATCCAACGAATGGAGCTACCTACTAACTAATGGTATAGCGCTATTCTAAAGGAACGTAGAAGTACAAAACGACCAATTCGAGTGGGTAATAAGTCTTTTAGTTGCTTGCTCTAAACCAAATGCTTTTCACACCACACACTTTCTTTCAAAGTTCAAACTTTTTCAAAACAAAAACATTTCCAAACACTTTGTATACACTCCTACATGAGTCATTACAAAGTCAAAGCGAAATGCCTTTTTCAAAACATCTTTGTCAAACACACAAAAGCAATTTTAAAAAGTGATCTAGAGCAACTAAGAGCCGTGAGATAACTACGGATGGAAAGGGTGCTAATACCTTCCTTTTCATAACCATTCTCCCGAACTCGAATCTAACGAAGGTCTTTTTCATTACTTTTACCTTCCTTAATTGGATAAAATAAAATTCGGTGGCGACTCTTGCTATCCGCACATTTGGATACAAAATCCTACAAAGTCAGTTCACCGTGTTACGAATGGCGACACTGGGAGAACACCCTAAAGAGAGAATTGCCTTAGGGATTTCTAGATAACCTTTAATGCTTTTTGTTTGACTTGTATGCTTTATCTTTAAGGGTTGCTTGGGTATTATATTGTTGGGGATCCTACACCGGATCCGGTTTCCTTTTAGGTAAGTGGCATTAGATCATCGCGACCGCTAGACGATAACTAAGCGGTCAACATGATAGCTACGTTAGCGTGACACTTTGGTTGTCCCGATACTCTTCATTCCCAAGTTGAAGATAGTATTTGGCGTGGTGTCATCAAGCTAACTAAACTTTTAGAACCTTAATTGACCCATCTTGGCCATTAGAAGGTAGTGAGATGGCGGCTTTGGTGTAGACCGAGGTTGGTTGATACTCGATGCTACGCTCATTGAGATTAGACTTTTGGGAAATTTTCGATCGACCACTTGGCGTCGATTGAAATAAGCGCCAGAAAGATCGTGATATGAGATTCCTAGAACCGGTTACTATTATAGGACAGATGAACCAACTCAAACTTTTGGTGGGGTAATCACCTATACCTCATGCAAGCCTTAACCCTAGGCTCATTGTATGAATTGTTTGTGTGTGCTAAACATGACATCATGACATCATTCGCATTGCATATCATTTCTAACTATTTCAAGGACCTAGGGATTTATCTTTGCTCTGTTTTGTAGGGTGTTATGGCTTCTAGAAAGACTATCCGAATCAACTTCATGGGTATCCCTTCTCAACTCAAAGAATTGGTTTCCGAAATTCCCGACCATGCTCAGTTCATCAAAAGGCATGGTTATCTACTTGATTTGGTTATCTCCGGTTTTAAAGAAGATATGATGCATGTCCTATTCCAGTTCTTTGATCCGAAACACCATTGCTTTACATTTCCATTATCGGTTGGTTCCTACCTTGGAAGAATTCTCTAAGTTACTTGGGATACCTATTCTTGACCAAATGCCATTCACCGGTTTGGAAAAGGTTCCTAAGTTCGAAGACATTGCATCCGCCTTACATCTTAAGCGTTCAGATATCGAAGCCAATTGGGAAACTAGAAGTGGAGTTAAGGGTTTACTTTCCAAGTTCTTAATTAAGAAAGCCCGAGAATTCCTCAAAGTTATGAGTTTCCATGCATTTGAAAACATTGTGGCCTTGCTAATTTATGGTTTGGTTCTATTTCCTAACTCGGATCAGTTCATCGATATCAATGCCATCAAGTTGTTCCTTACCCGCAATCCTGTGCCTACTTTACTTGGAGATATTCTGCATTCTCTCCACACTCGTACTACTAAGCGACTAGGAACTCTCATGTGTTGTATACCGTTACTTTCAAGGTGGTTTATTTCGCACCTTCCTCCATCAGTTTTGAAGAATGAACAAAGGTTGAGATGGTCTCAAAGGATGATGTCACTCTCTCATTCGATATCCGTTGGAATCTTTTCTCTCAAAAGGACTTCACCTTCATTGAGTTGTGGAGAATTCCTAATGTACCACTCCTTGGTATAAGGGAGGTATTACTTACAACCCTTCTCTAGCTCTACGTTTGGTTTTGCTCGAAGGATGGTCCACATGATATGCTTCTCCAAGATATTGTGTTCGACTACAATCACGATCTCCAGAATTACCGACGAAGGCTCATACATGCTTGGGGCATGGTAAAGAAGACTGACACCAAGACTTTGGGGCACCCGAACTCCATTTCTTGGGAACCTTACCTCAAATGGGTGCGAGCTCGAGCTCAAAACCTCATGATGCCATTCACTGCTTTACCAAGAATTATGGAACTGTTGCTATAAGTGGCGTACCTATTGTTCTCCACGACATGCCTACCGATTTTGAAGACTTGAAGAGATCCGGATTCAACTTAAAGAGAGGGATACCTTTGAAGCTCAGTGGTATGCAAGTGAGAAGAAAGTGCTAGAGTTGACCAAGCTACTTCACGAGGAGCGAAACATCAATGCCTACATCGGCACCAAGAGGAAGCGCCCATGGGAGACTTAGAGCTTTAGGATTTTTATGTTCTTTTTTATTGTTTTGAACTATCTCTTGTACTTAAAAAGAAAAGAGAATAATGAAAAAGTACTAATAAATGTTTGTTCATTGCTTGTTTAACAAATTTAAATCTCTAAGGTCCTTGAAAACATTGCATGGAATTTGCATAAACATCGCATAGCATATCATAACATTGCATCACAGGTACATTGGAGATTGGTTTTCTCATTTGCTCGCTATTTATTTTAGCAGAAATGGCTCTTGAGCAGATCAAAGATCTCCAGCTCGTAATGCTCGGAGATGTTCACCAACTTGGTCCAAGGCCAAGAAGATTTGAAGAAGCTCATCAACAAGAAGAAGAAGGTTGTTGGTCTCCTCAACATGGGTAGACGTTTCAAAGGGGTCCTAAGGTGGTCACCGTATTGAGCTCTCTCAAGGAAGTGTCCATACCGAGGGAGTACCAAGGGTGATGAAGGTGAGCGTGAACCAAAGAAAGGAGGAGAGGACCATTCGATTATAGCCAACACTGATGAAGATGACAAGTACAAACAACTTGAAGATCGTCAATGTGGAAAACCAAGATGTCCGGCTGAACTTTGATGATCCGAGTCTTGTTCTGGTGTTGTGATTCCTCCCAAGTTCAAAGTTCCAACTTTTGCCAAGTATGATGGCATGTCTTGCCCTAAGTCGCATTTGAATTCCTATGTCCGTAAGATCAATCCCCACACCGATGATGTAAAGTTGTGGATGCACTATTTTCAAGAGAGTTTGTTCGAACCCGTTGGAGTGGTACTATCGCTAGAGAATGACCGTATCCGTACTTGGAGTGATTTGGTGATGCTTTCTGAAGATGAGTACAATGCTGAGTTGACACCCACTCGCATGCAACTACAAAGTATGTCTATGGGTCGTGACGAGAAGTTCAAAGAGTATGCTCAGAAGTGGAGAGATTTAGCAGGCAGAGTTCAACCACCCTTGTCCAATAGGGAGTTGGTTGATATGTTTATGGGAACACTGACAGGCCCGTTCCTCAATCATCTGATTGGAAATTCCTCATCCGGATTCACCGAGCTGATATTGACAGGCGAGCGCATTGAAGCTGGTATCAAGAGTGGGAAGATCCATGTAGAGTCATCTTCAAACGCTGCGAAGAGATCTTTTGGTGCTAAGAAAGAAGCCAATGCTGTGTATGGTCAGAAAAGTCGAGCCAAGACCGACCGTGCTCAATCTGTGGGGGCAGTTGTGATCTCCAATCCTACATCAGCACAACCTCAACGAGACAACGCGTAACGAGCGCCTAGAAGACACAAGATCAACATGCCATTGTCGCAAGCCTTGCAACACATGTTGAACGCAGAGCTGATAACCTTGAGGGATCCTCCTCAGAATGTCAATACCTCCTCTCCGAAGTACAATCCTAATGCTAAGTGTGCTTACCATTCCAACAGCCCAGGACATGACATTGACAATTGTTGGGCTCTGAAGAACAAGATTCAAGATATGATTGAAGCTAAGCAGATTGAATTTGATCCTCCTGTTGAGACTCCGAATGTGATCAATGCACCTATGCCTAACCATGACAAGAGTTCCAATGCTGTTGGTGGCGATACTTATGTTTTCAACATAGATGACTTGACCATTCCTCGATGACTGTTAAGAAGAATTTGTTGCAAGCGGTGTCAATCCGGGATGCCCGAGAATTGTCGTTGGTGCCCATCGCACCGATGGTTGTGCTTGGTTGAGAAGACGTGTTCGCATGATGGATAACCGTGAGATACTTTTACGAAACCACCGTAAGCGTGTGAAGAAATGTCTAAGTTGAAGATCGACAATGCGAACGAAACTATACCATCGTGTGGGATACCTTGGGGCAGCCAAGTGGAAAGTATGATTACATGGTGAAGTACACGTCACGATAGTTACAAGATCCCTATTGAAGATGTTAAGGCGACCGGATGGGGTGACGATTTCCGAAGATTATCTTGATGTTAACACAATAAGGATTTCCTCTGCTGATCCTGTGCCTAGAGTGGCACCTCTCATTATCACTTCTCCAAGGCCAGTTCCGTATTCCTCTGATAAAGCTATCCCTTGGAATTATGGAGCTGATGTTTACTATCATGGGGTCAAACAAGATCCTCTGACCATTGAAGATCTTACTGCTGAAGTTTCTATTCCTGACATCGATAACATCACCGGATCAAGCAAGGTGACTCGAACCGGAAGAGTTTTCTCTCCAGATATCTCTCCTCCAAAAGACACTGCGACTCCAGCTCGCATTCCAGCTACTCAATCAATATCCCCAGCTAGAGGGAAAGAACCAGTGACTCATCCTGCTCAACCAGAAGTACCAAAGGAAGTTGCTGAAGACACCTCCAGACGAGAAATGGAGGAAATTCTGAAGATTATCAAGAAGAGTGATTACAATGTTGTGGAACAGTTGGGACAGACTCCGTCCAAGATTTCCATGCTCGCTTTGCTCTTGTGCTCCGAGGCTCATGCTAATGCCTTGGTGAAGTTTTCAAGAATGCTCATGTACCGCAAGACACTACCACCGACCGTTCGAAGTTTGTATTGCTAGCCTGCCAACAACGGCCTAGGCTTCTCGATCTTGATTTGACTCCTTCCGAAGGAAACACAACAAAGCCTTGCACATCTCTGAATGCAAGCCCTATCTCATGTTTTGGTGGATACCGGTTCGCTCAATATCCTTCCAAGACCGCTTTTGATCGGCTTGATGTCGAAGGGTTGGTTCTGAGACCCAGTGACATAATTGTGAGAGCTTTTGATGGCTCTAAGCGAACGGTGATTGGAGAGCTCACTCTGCCTGTTAAAGTCGGTTCCCAGACTTTTGATTCCACTTTCTTTGTCATGGACATCCGTCCCGCCTACTCTTGCCTACTTGGACGCCCTTGGATACATGGGGCGGGCGCTGTTACCTCTACCTTACATCAGAAGTTGAAGTACCCGGTGAAAGGGAAGGTTGTTACAGTATGTGGTGAAGAAGAGTATATGGTCAGTCATCTACAGTCATTCCGATACCTCGAGGTGGAGGGCGAATTCTTTGAGACTCCCTGTGAAGCTTTTGAAACAATACCCAGAGTCATGCCTGTTGACTCTCCTGTCACTCCTGAGATTACACGAGCTCCGCCTAGGATGGCCTCGCTGAAAGATGCTCAAGCTACTGTTGAACAAGGAAGTAGTACTATTTGGGGTCTGCTCCCTAATCTTCCTTTCAAATCCGACAAGACTGGTTTAGGCTTCACCATCAAGGGTCAGAAGATGATACGCCGCGAACGTGCCGGCCAACTTCCTTTCCGCATCAGTCAGAGTGGAATCCATGCTATAGAAGACGACGACAACGGCTTCGACATCAGCAAGTGGATCTTCCCAACTCGAACATGGGCTCGGAATTGGAAGACCAAGACGCATACCAATCTCCTTTAGCCGAGTAATTGCTCTTGTTTTGTTTTGCTTTCGTATTTCTTTATGTTTTGAACAATAAACTTTGAAAGCCTAGTGCCTTGCCCGGGCATCATGGCTCGTTTGAGGGTTATTATCTGTTTATGTATTTTCATTCAATAAATTCGTTGGACTTTTGCATTCAATTGTTTGTTTTCTTTCTTTTACTTTATCACCCCTTCAAAAGCTATGTGTTCTTACACACACCCACGTGATACACGCGAATCACTCCGAATCTCGTTAATAACTATGCTAGTGCTAAATATGACTTGATAATCCGATCTACCGAGCAAGACGAAAGTGAGGAAGATTGTGAAGTGCCGGAGAACTTGCCGATGCTACAGAAGAAGAGCGAGTTATACACCACACGAAGAGCAAGTTGAGGTTGTGAATTTGGGTGACGAAGAAAAAGAGATCAAGATAGGAGCGGGTCTTGAGAACGTGTTAAAGAAAGGTTGGTTCGGATGCTACGAGACTATGTTGAGGTTTTGCTTGGTCATACGAAGACATGCCGGTTTAGACATTGATATTATGGTACACGATTCGACAAGAGAGGTTTTCTCCCTGAAATGAAGGTTCGTCGCATGCGTCCCGAGATGTCGAGAAAATCAAAGCCAAGTTATGAAGCGTTCAACGGTTTCTTAGCGTCACCTCTTATCCCGGGTTGCTAATGTGGTACCCGTGCTAAGAAGGATGGTAAGGTACGAATGTGTGTGGATTACGAGATCGAACAAAGCAAGTCCGAAGACGATTTTCCACTTCCTCATATTGATGTTACGGTTGACAACACCTCGGATAAGGTTTTCTCCTTCATGGATGGTTTCTCCACAATCGATCAAAATGGCTCCGAAGACATGGAAGACTACTTTGTTACGGTGGGGCACTTTCGCTACAAGGTTATGCCGTCGGATGAAGAATGCAGGCGCCACTTATCAGGGTGCTATGGTGACATTGTTTCACGACATGATTCATCACGAGATAGAGGTCTACGTCGACGACATGATAGCTCGATCACAGACCGAGGAAGAACATCTTGATCATCTGCAGAAACTATTTGACAGATTGAAGAAGTACAGATTGAGACTCAACCCTAACAAGTGCACTTTTGGAGTCAGATCCGGTAAACTCCTAGGGTTTGTCGTCAGTAATAAAGGTATTGAGGTTGACCCTGCCAAGGTTAGAGCCATTCAAGAGATGCCGGCTCCCCTTACGAGAACGAGTCAGAGGTTTCTTGGGCCGATTGAACTACATTGCCCGATTCATTGCACACTTAACCGCTACCTGTGAGCCAATCTTCAAGTTACTAAAGAAAGATCAAGTAGTGGAATGGAATGACGATTGCCAGGTCGCTTTTGACAAAATCAAGGAGTACCCTGAATCCTCATCACGATGCCACCAAGGAAGACCTCTTATCATGTACTTGATGCTAGAGAACTCAATGGGGTGTGTGTTGGGGCAACATGGCGAGTGCAGTCGAAAAGAGCATGCAATATACTACCTTAGCAAAAGTTTACCGCGTGAAACAAGATACTCACAAATGAAAACTTGCAACGCTTTGGCTTGGGTTGCTCCGACTAAGGCAAGATATGTTGACTCACACTACCTTGTTGATTTCAAGATGGATCCGATAAAATACATATTTGAGAAACCACTCTCTCGGAAGAATAGCAAGATGGCAAATGATCTTGACCGAATATGACATCCAAGACACTTCTAAAGCGATCAAAGGAAGTGTGGTAGCCGATCATTTGGCTCATCAAGCCGTAGATGACTATCGATCTATGCGTCAATTTCCGATGAAGATGTTTTGCTAGTTCTGATTGCGAAGAACCAGGCCAGACGAAGGACACGAACAAGGATCCCGATGGACTATGGTTTTGATGGAGCCTCAACGCACTTGGCAATGGCATTGGCGCCATCATTACATCCCCTACGGACACGCCTTTCACCGCCAGATTATGTTTGATTGCACTAACAACATGGCGAGTCAGCGTGCATCATGGGTATCAAAGCGCCATTGACCTAAGAATCAAGTTCTTACAAGTGTATGGAGATTCACTTTAGTAATCGGTCGATTAAGGCGAGGGATACGAAGCATCCGAATCTCATTCCGTATCGAGAGCATGTTCGAGTTTGATTCCCTACTTTGAAGAGATCACTTTCAATCATATTCCACGAGAAGAGAATCGGTTGGCACGATTGGCTACTATGTCATCTATGTTCAAGGTCGGATGGGACAACGAGGCTCCCGGATCATCATTGAGAAGTTCGAACCAACAGTATTGTTATGAGCTTGACGAAGAGAAACCTTGGTACCATGATGTGAAGAGGTATCTTGAGACTCGGGAATATCCCAGGGCATCATTAATGATAAGAAGTTCATGAGAAGATTTGCATCCAAATTCTTCCTCAGCAACGACATCTTATACCAGCGCAACCACGACTTATGCTTACTCCGCTGTGTAGACCAGAAAACCGCAATGCGTATCATGGAGGAGTTACACGAAGGCAATTTGGTACCCACTCCATTGGACACACCATGGCTAATAAGATTTTGAGAACAGTTACTATTGGTCCACCATGGAAGTCGATTGTCACCGCTATGCTCGATCTTGTCACAAGTGCGGTTATGCCGACAAAGTACACGTACCCCCAGTAACTCTGAATGTTTTAACTTCTCCGTGGCCTTTTGCAATGTGGGGCATTGACATGATTGGAGAAATTAAGCCCACAACTTCCAATGGACATCGTTTCATCCTTGTGGCAATCGATTACTTTACCAAGTGGGTAGAAGCGACCTCGATCTCGTTACCAAGAATGTTGTAGCTCGTTTCATCAAGCATAATCTTATCATCGGTATGGCACTCGAAAGGATTATCACGATAACGGCCCAATCTCAACAATAAGATGATCACCGAACTCGCACGCATTCAAGATCAAGCATCATAATTCTTCTCCATATCGGCCTAAGATGAATGGCGCGATGGAAGCCGCCAACAAGAACATTAAGAAGATTATATGAAGATGCGGGACGTACAAAGATTGGCATGAGATGTTACCGTTTCTCTTCATGGTTATCGCACTACCACGAACATCCACAGGGCAACCCCTTCTCTCTCGTATACGGTATGGAAGCCGTCTTACCCATCGAGGTTCGATACCCTCAACCGAGTCCTCCGAGGCGAGTTAGATGAAGGCGATTGGGTCCGACACGGCTTGACCGATCAACTTGATTGATGAGAAAGACTCGCGTCCATCCGCCATGGACGATTTATCGAGCGAATGATCGAGCATTTAACAAGAAGGTCAAACACCGAGTCTACCAAGTCGGTGATCTAGTAGTCAAGCGCATCATTCTTCCACAAGGTGATCCGGGGCAAATGGACTCCCACTTATGAGGGACCGTTTGTAGTCAAGGATTTTCCGGAGCTATGATACTTAGCACCATGGATGGTGAAGACTTCCCACACCTCGTGAACGCAGACATAGTCAAAAATACTACGCATAAAGAGACCCGCTAGGTCGGTGGCCTAGGCAAAAATAAGGGCATCTGGCGAACCAAAAGGTTCGGGCAAAATAAAGGATATATACAAAACATGTACACCGCAAGTCGAAAACACGAAAAGGCGGCTTGGGCAAAAAGGGTATCCGGTGAAAACCGAAAGGCGGTCTAGGCAAAGTTAGGGATTTAAGCGTACGACTATGTCTCTTCGGATCACCGCCGGACTACTAAGCATTCAAGATTCAAATGGCGAAGATCGGTCTACTCACTTTCTCGACAAGGAGATGAGATAGTCGAAATATATGAGTACTAGCATAGTTGGAACTTAACGAGATTGTTTCCGCATAGCTTTTACTTTTCTTGTGTATAAACTACTTGGCCACGCCACCTTTCAAATAAAGCAAAATTCTTTCTCTTTACAATTTTTGTTGTTATTTGCAACAAGTCCAACGTTGCTTTGAATGACTATCGCATTTGACAATAAGAATCTAATCACAAACATACGAAGGTGAACATGCAAAAGTACTTACTACAGTTCCGTGAATTGAGGATGACGAAAGTCACCAAATGATCCCCACAAAGGTGTCACCACAACACACCATCCCCATCGGAGTATATGTTAGCGGTGATTCCACTCAACCGAGCAACGTTACATCGGTCTCAGCGGTAACACCTCATCCCTCAAGGTATTCATCCCAGTGTCTTAATCCTTCCCCTTCCTTCTCCCCGGCAGCAGTATCCAGACTCGAAACTTGGTCAGATAGTGCATCGGAGGAAACATACACCTTTTATTCCCCAGCCAGAGATTACAAGGGATTCTAGACTCTTCTAGCCCGGTCTCTCGAACCATCAAATGCTCTCCATGAGATCTACACTCGAATCCCCGAGAGCGCCTCTCAAATTTCGGCGGGATCTACATACAAGGTCCCCAACAGATCGCCTTCCAGATTCTCCTCAGCAGGGTCTATGAGATCTCCAACAACGAGCTTCTCAAATCTCTACCTTCCTCAACAATATCTAGGCCCAAGACTTGGTCAGATAGTGCATCGGAGGAATCTAGGATATCTTTCTTTTCCTTCAAGAGCGGGGTTCTCACCTACTCAATTCCCCCATGCAGAAGTCAGAAATCTTCAAGCAGAACATCCACATCTTCTTCAAGATGGATATGTTTTGAAATACCACAACATCTATCATTCATACATTTCTCATAGAGTCATAATTCATGCATATGTCATTCATATACACTGTCATGCATCATACTTCACATAAAGCTAACCAATATTCTATCAAAGTTCCTCTTGTTTTCTCCAAAGCAGTGTGATACCATAAAGGTCGAGATTAAGCCCGAATCGACGGAAAACTATCGAAAGACCGCCCATGGTTGTCCTCCTCGACGATGGTCGAGATTAAGCCCCGAACCGCGGAAAACTATCGAAGACCCCGGTTATCCTCCGATAAGCAATGGATCAACACGATGCACAAGGAAGCTATCCACATTTTGCCAACTACTACCTCGGAGTAATCGGCACGAAGATTTATTTCGATCCTTCGATTATCAGCAACTACGAGTCTAGCGTGCGACTCGGTTGCCTTGGATGGCATCTTAAGCCCATCTCCGACTACTTATCAACATTTCTTCACTTTCGAATCTGCATATATGGTTAAAAATCAATACACCAATAACTTCATTCAAAGTGAACACGAAGTCTAACGTACGACTCCTTCGGATGGCATCTTAAGCCCATCTCCTCTCCGTTCGGGAACATCTCTGATCTAACATCGACTCACTCCCCATCGACCTTTCTAGATGGCATCTTAAGCCCATCTCCGTTAGCTCTCCTATTAACAACCTCGAGTCTAGCGTACGACTCGTTCCCCAGCGAAGTCTCCAACTTCTCCAAATGGCATCTGTAAGCCCATTCCCGCATCGTCAGCGAATAGCGAGTGCAAATTTTCAGGTGTACTCGAGTGTTCAATCATCTTCTACGTCTAGGTCACGAAAGACAAGCGTGTCAATCTAACCCTCTGGTATAAGAAGATTGAACAGGGGCAGCTGTCATACCCCAAAATTTTCCCTCCATCTACTCAAGAGATTTCATACATCCATACTCAAGGATTCCTCAAGAGTTGATCAGACAAACTCTCTCCTAGACAATCAACCCAAACTAGGGTTTGGTATCTCTCAAGTCAAGATGGATTTCCAACATCTCCAATGGCCTTCATGCCTCCTCCTATGCTTCAAAGATTCTCCATGTCAAGTTTCAAGCCTCACAAGTCAAGTTTCCTCAGACAATTGCTCAAATGGTTGAAAATCGGTGTATTGGACAAAAGTCAAGCGTGGTCAACATACATCAAAACTTCGATTTTTGGTCAACATCCTCATTTTGAAGTAACATTCATCATTTGATCAAGGGTTGATCATGATTCATCAAGAAAACTCAAGATTTGCTCAAAGTCAAACTTTCTAAATTAGGGTTTCTAGATGAAAAGTCAATGAACTTTGGTGATCATCACTTTCTCATACTTTCTAAATTTTCCCACCAAAGCTCATTTTGAAGGAAATTCAATTCTCTACAACTTCATGTCTCACAAGAATGTCCAAAAAATGCTTCATTTGAGAGGTATAGCTCAAAACATTACAGGTCATTTTCAAAGTCAACAAAAGTCAACTTTTGTTTTGAAGATATGTTGAGCATGGTAACTCAATTGAGATGAGACCAAAGACATTGTTTAGAGGACTCTTAGAGCTTTCCAAAAGTCCAAGAACACTCAAAATGTGGAAAATTGAGCAAGTTACACCATTCACAAGTTGGGCAATTTTGGAAGAATGCACAAAGAGAGATACTTCAAAAAATCAAATCTTTTGCAAATGGGCCTACTTTTTCTTCATCCTAACTTGTTCCTCATGCAATTAGGAATGTCCAAGCCCAATGCCACGAATTTTTGATTTATTTTTCTATTTAATTTGTAATTTATTTATTTAAATGCAAATTAAATCTTAAAATAAATTATAAAATCAAAATTAATTGGAAGATTGATTTTTATTGCTTTCTTGTGATCCAATCAACCCATAAATGCCAGCAATTTCGAAATTAGATCAAATTTGGCAAGATTGGATTGAAATTGGACAAAATTTGAAAGTTTGATTTCATGAGAATATCAAATTTGATTTTCATTGAATATTGATTAATTCTTTCCAAATTCAATCCCAAATCCATCCAGCATATATACTTGATGCATCTCAATTGCAAGGGACGAAAAAATTGCCTTGGAAACCCTATTCTCAAACTGAAAAAACCGTGGTGCATAAGCTACTAGCAATCCTTGTTCCAGCTCGTTTCAATCAATTTCAAGGTGTCAAACACATTCCTTGGCATCTCCAGAGTCGATCCAGATATTTACTTCATCCAAAACCATCCAGAATCAAGCAATCCGTGTTTGGTTTGTTCTTGAATTTTCAAATTTCGATTTCTCATAATCATGCATTATTAACCTGTTTCGTGTTTGTTTTTGTGATTAGTGATGAGTTTACAAGCTTTCTGGGCACTTTGATTGGGTTTCCATGGCCAGAAACACGACATGCCATGATTAGGGTTTCCTATGCCGTTTTAGGGTTTCTCTTATTAGGAAAAATTGGACTATAAGACCCATACCATTGCATTCGGGATGACCTGAGGAATCGATCCATGGTCTTAGAATTTATTTATATTACTTGTACTTGATTTTCCATGTAGCCAGGGCCTGTAGCGTCGAGCCAAAGCCGACGCTATCTTTTGAAAATTCAAATCGAAGAAGACGAAGTCTGGCGCGAAGGAGGAGGCAATGGAGAAGCGACGCGTGTATTCCACTCACTCCGGATCTCAAACAGTAGAACACGCTAGCACAGTTGGTCAAGGCATGTGAACTTGAGATTTCGCTCCAGGGACATGGGTTCGATCCTCATCAGGACCGGTTTTGTCTTTCTTTTTTCCAAAACTCAACTTTGCATATTTTTCATATTTTCTAATTTTTAATATTTTTTGCACTATTTTAATTTCCTTTCACAATTTTATTCTGCATTAAAAAATTACCAAAAAATATTTCCTTTTTGCATTTATATTCTAAAAATCTTTATTTAATTTAATAAATTTAAAAATATAATTTTTGCATGCATATTTATTTTATTTATATTTTTGCATTTAATTCACTTTTAATTGCATTTTAATTATTAAATCTTTTCCAAAAAATTATTTTAATATATTTATCTTATTTCCAGCATGTAGTAATTTTCTCATATTAAAAATTGCATTTTTCTAACTTTTCTCTTATTTGATTCCATCATATTTTCCGATCTCTTATTCCTTCACAGGTTGCTCCGATTCGGACTTTTTCTTTTTATCATTCTATTTTTCCAATAATGTAATTGCATATGGGTTGTAATAGTTTAATCTAGGGTTTTATTTTCCGCATGTTAAATTATGTATCTGCCCCAAAGCCATGTAATAGCGTAGGTTTATCTTTCCGCTTTACATTCTTTACATTCCGCATTGTACTTTCCGCACCTTATCAATTGCTAGTAATTAGGCGTGTATGGCAAGATAATAATTGGACATAGCCCACTAATTTTCAAGATAACATATTCTGAAATCAACACACTTCTTTCACACACGCACCCCTTAGGGTAATTCTCTCTCGATGCCTTTCGATTTCAAATGGTCATGTCCCTCGAACGTAGAGGTATTCTAGCACCGATGCCTTCAAACAAATCATCATAGTCCCTTCGATACAAAGATCATAAGACCCACGATGTCGCTTCCGAATACATGATCTTGACCCTCGATTGTCGCCTACGAAAAATGATGATAGTCCTTGAATGTGCTAGGATACTTCCTACAAGTTGCCTTCTATGACCATCCGATGTCCCTTCGAATGTCCGTTTACATCCAACGAATGGAGCTACCTACTAACTAATGGTACGGCTAGCGCTATTCTAAAGGAACGTAGAAGTACGAAAACGACCAATTCTGAGTGGGTAATAAGTCTTTTAGTTGCTTGCTCTAAAACCAAATGCTTTTCACACCACACACTTTCTTTCAAAGTTCAAACTTTTTCCAAAACAAAAACATTTCCAAACACTTTGTATACACTCCTACATGAGTCATTACAAAGTCAAAGCGAAATGCCTTTTTTTTCAAAACATCTTTGTCAAACACACAAAAAGCAATTTTAAAAAGTGATCTAGAGCAACTAAGAGCCCGTAGATAACTACGGATGGAAAGGGGTGCTAATACCTTCCCTTTTCATAACCATTCTCCGAACTCGAATCTAACGGTCTTTTTCTTACTTTTACCTTCCCTTAATTGGATAAAAATAAAAGTCGGTGGCGACTCTTGCTATCCGCACATTTGGATACAAAAATCCTACAAAGTCAGTTCACCGTGTTACAGCATCGTCCAAGCTATTTTTGAATGCCTTTAATAGTTCTTGATTGTTTCTTTTGAGATAAAACAGTTCCAATGCATGCATTAATCACTTCATCTATGTTGTCCATGCAGAGACATGTTTTGTATGATGTCGTGACATTCAAACAATCATTGTATGCTTACTTCATGTGACTCACTTTATCAGATCAGGGGGTTCTTTACCATGATATACTCTTCACTTTTGTCCACATGTTGCCATAACTCCCTTTTAGGTGGCCATGAGATAGAATCTGAACCCATAAACTTACTCAGATTACACTTCTTCTTCAGATTCAAAATAATATTTCCACATTAGTCACCTTGGTATGTAGCTCACTTCATATTAGTATACATCTTGGCAATTTCTCCCCCTCAATAGCAGCTTGACATCAGCATCAGAAAAAATGGATGTTTGAACATCATATAGGACATTCACAGATGCACACTCAATTTATTCTTTCTACACACAACATCAGTTTTCACAGATGACCAATTAATAACTTCTTGCTCCCTTTACACGACACAATCAACATTTGGTAACACACACAATTAACACATATGGATAGTTGCTCCCCCTTAATCTCAACCCTTTTCCCTTTTTTAGCTTCCAAGATGAAGCTTTCCACAATACTGTTACTCCCCCTTTACGTCAGTACTTCAGATCTTTTACAAAATACCCTTGCTCTCCCAATAGTCACACAAAATAAGGATATCTTTGATGTTGGTCCTTATAATACTGGAAGCATTCTTTATTTGGAATTTTCCACAGTTTCCAAATTAGGAATCCTTAGTTTACGTGCTACACAAGGTACAAATTTCCATATTATGTTACTTGTAATAGAAGAAACCACATTATCAACCATGTGTATGACCAAAGATACGTCTTTAAAAGATAAGTCTGGACCTTATCTTCCTTCTTCTTAATTTCTGGTGTCTTTAACATTTGTGATGTCACATCTTCATATAGAATAGTCTCTTCTATTCATCACAAACTTTATCACATCTTGATTTAGATTTCCACACAACTATCACACAAATATCCAACTCCCATCAACATATTTGTAAGCATATGTATGCATCTCAGCTCTTCAAATAATCACCAGATAATGTTTCCACACATCCTAAACTTGTGAAGATTAAAATGTTCTTAATATTGACATTCAGCTCATAATATACCATGAATCTGTTAGATAAACACTCAGTTCTCGACTGAGTACATGAATTTGGTATTCAGGTTTCATACTTATAAGTACTTAGTCTCCCTTCAAAGTACTTACCAGTTAGATAGTTAGAATTGTCTACTCACACTAGATTATCATGACTGATTAATTATTCACATTTACTCTTACTTCCAAGCAATAATATGAACATTCAAGGCTGGAGACATTAAGATGATGTTCCAACATCTGATACGACATCATCCATTATAGTATGGTTCTAGGAGTAACATCCATAACGTCTCATCCATAACACTTGGGGGGAATATAGGAAGCGCAACTATTGTTAACTGATCAATCTCCATGATCAGACAATTAACATAACCAGGGGATACCATGAGCCACATCTCAATAAAATTTTCCTCAGACTTTCATTCTGACTTTGAGATGATGGATTCCATAGTCTGACTTTTGCTCCAAACCAAATCTATTATATGGTCATGAACAGAATTTCATAATTTTGGTTCCTTTGATCAGAAGGATCTTCCAGAAATAATCTCATCTTGTATTCACAAAGGGACTGTAGAAAATAACTTTATGAGTCCGTTTAAGTACATTGAGCTCAACTTATATACTCCCATAAGTTCTGGTCAGAAATAAATTGACTTTTGGAGTAGATAACTTGTTGATTGCGTCCTGATAAACTAACACAAAACAAATGGCTCCTCTTCCAAATCAGGAGTAGGTTCCAAACATATGTACTCACACTACATTTATTTAGCACCCAAAACATTTGTTCTTCAAATGGTAGATGCATACTTGTTGAAATAATGTTCTAACATCCCATAGAATATCAGCTCCTTCTCCTATGAACATATTATCCTTGATAACCTTCAAGGTCTTCAAAAAAATATGCAGATATGTTTGATGACCATTGATCAATTGATTCTCATTAACTCCAATAATAAATGTCTTTATGAGTGAACTTGAGGAAGATCTCAAGTATCTTTGACACCACTAATATAGTTAAAACAATTATGCCAAATATTTTATTGAGAAAATAGTAATGCTAGAATTCTTCTTGTATTTTAAGGGTTAGAACAAATTTCATGCAGCAGAATATTCAATGGGCCTCCCTCACGGTGTAAGTCCCAAAACCTTTATGTACATATTCAATTCCTTGTACATATTCAATCATCTTTATAAATATTCAAGCATAAACAAACTTCGTTCGTTTGTTTTCATCCGCTTGTTTATAGACTGATTCCATTGGTATTAAGAGAAGCATCATTCCCGGTGAAACTTCTCTTAAACCAATGGGCCTCCCTCACAGTGTAAGTCCCAACCCTCCTATGTACATATTCATTTTCTTGTACATAAACACCCTTTCGTGTACATATTCATTCCCTTGTACACATCCAAAACCTTGTATATATTCAAGTTACACTTGCTTTAAATGCTTGTTTTATACACTTGTTTATATTTCCTTCATAAACTCCTGTGAATACACATCATACACTTGTTCATATAACTGTTCAGTTATAACATAACTATTAGCCTAACAACTAGGTTCCCCTTTAGCCTCCTCTTGGGCTTTGTACAATATAACTCATTTATTGAGTTAGCCTCCTCTTAGGCTTCATATAAGAAAACTCATTTACTGAGTTTAGCCTCCGCTTAGGCTTCATATAAGATAACACTCCCCTGCTGAGTCAACCTCTTCTTGGGCTTCGTTCCAAAGAACTCCTCGTTGAGTTTAGCCTTCTCTTGGGCATCAAACAAGAAAGAGACCTGGAAATCTCTTAACAGCCTCCTATTGGGCTTCCAATACAAAGAATCACCCGCGCTAGGATAGAACCCTAAGAGGATGATTTCCCGGTGAAATCACTCTTGAAATCCTAAGAGGATGGTTTCCCGGTGAAACCACTCTTAAAGCCAAAGCCAGCCATACCCTATAGCTTCCTCTTGAGCTTCATACAAGAACCCTCGATGACCCTCGGAATGCCTTCTCTTGGGCTCACAATACAAGGACCCTCGATGACCCTCGGAATGCCTCCTCTTGGGCTTACAATACAAGGACCCACTGGCTTCTTAAAAAGCATCCCCCTAATCCAATCAATTTCTCCTCGAGATTTAGACATTTATCATCTTTATGGAAGAAGTATCTCATCTATCACATCACATACAATCAAACACTTTTTAGTCACATTCTTTTCAAACAAAAACATCTTTTAATCTGTAAGTGGTAACGCTTGTACACTCAAGCAAAACACCTAATACTTAAAATTAAAGATTCAATCATCTTTCAAACATCTTTCTTAACTTGTAAGTGGTAACGCTTGTACACTCAAGCAAAACACCTATAAGTTGCGATGAAAGATTCAATCAATCAAACCTTCAAAATGTATGTGATGAAATAGATTAGGTACATTTTTCATTAAGATGACATTCGTCTTTGTCTCTTAATAACATCCCATTGCTTCCACTAGCATAAGTGGGAACTACGATTGCTCTGACTTTCTCAACATCCCTTTGAGAATACGTAGGCACAAGGTCTCATCCTTGGCGAGCAAATTTCTTTCTCCCTCAAACCAAACAAAACCATAGCTCCCTTTAGATCCGAGCTACAAATGCTCTGATTCCCATTAAGGGATACGTATGCAGAAGATCCCAATGATCTTTGCGAGCACAATAATAACAAAACCTAGGATCCCACATAACCTACCTTTCTTAAAATCCAAAGGAGAAACTTTCCCAAAAATAGAAATAGCAAATTAAAACACACAAACATGTCAAACTATTCATATATAAAGCTATAGATAACTATATATATTTAGGGTGCCACATCTAGTCCCTTTATATAACAAACCCCCTTTCCCGGAATCTCTCCAATGCGTTGCGTCTAGTTCGCGATAGTCGTAATGCATATCATATCAATTGTGGATATTGCAGCTTTCCCCTTTTTCATCTCATTTTTCTTGTTTTGAAAATAATAAAGCTTGATGCTCGCGGCATCTTATAAACAAATCAAAAGAGTAAATCGTTTCAAGCCAGAGAATTAGAATTCAGATTCGATTCCCTTGCGCGTCACTTTTTAACGCGAACAGTATGTCACTGTTATGTGTGATGGTTATACCTATTATCTAACATTGTTTACAAGTGCAGTAAGTCTTATAAGCATTCTAAAAAAATAATGGGCCAAAAGAAACACGAGTCTAGTAATTTTCTTGTAATTCTTTGAGGATCGAGATGTCCTCCAAATTGAGAGGCAAGAGAAAGTTATAAAATAAATTCAATCTTATAGTCAGGGGGCATATCTCCTAATATGACATGGTCACTACCGAATTTCTATAGATATGGTTCATCCCACATATAATATTTTCCATCACTTTTGAGTTTGTGAATTTGGGCTCTAAATGCACATGCAGGAAAAACTCCAGCAATAAGATAATTAACTAAATCAACATACCAAGGAGTTACTTCACGCAACTGTATAAGCTTCTCATTACAAAAGTCATCCTAAATGGGGAAATGATCTCCATCCCACTCTATTCTACTCAAGTGGTTAGCCATTTAATTATCAGCTCCACTTTTATCTTTAATTTCCAAATTGAACTCTTGGAGCAACAACATCCATTGAATCAATCTCAAATTTTCTTTTGGTTTCTTCAAAAAATACTTTAAAGTTGCATGGTCAGTAAAAACAACTACGTCAGAACCTAGAAAATATGATCTAAATTTATTGAGAGAAAAAACAATAGTTAGAAATTCTTTTTCAGTAGTAGAGTAATTAGCCAGTGTAGAATCTAAAGTATAAGAAGCCTAATAAATAACCTGGGCAGGCTTGTTAACTCGTTGCACTAGAACCACCGCCACTGCATAGTTATATATGCATCACACATAATTTCAAAAGGGAGGTTCCAATTAGGTGGTTGGATAATGGGAGTAGAGGTCATTATTTTCTTCAAGAAATCAAACACCTTTTGGCATTTGTCATCAAAGTTGAAAGTGATGTCATTCTTCAACAAATTTGACAGCGAAAGTGTTATCTTACTGATATCTTTTATGAATTTCCTGTAAAAACCTGGATAACCAAGAAAAGAGCGAATCTCCAGAATGAAAGATGGGTAAGGCAGTTTAAAAATCACATCAATTTTAGGAGGATCCACTACAATTCTTTTTTCAAATATTATATGCCCTACAAAAATTCCATGTTCAACCACAAAATGCATTTTTCATAATTCAAAACGATGTCAGTTTCAATGCATCTCTTTAATATCAGATCCAAACTATTTGAACATGCGTCAATTGAAGAACCATAAACATTAAAATCATCCATAAACACTTCCATGAAATTTTTAATAAATTCAGTAAAAATGCTAATCATGCCTCGCTAGAATGGTCCAGAAGCATTGTAAATACAAAATGGTATCCTCCTATATGAAAATGTACCAGTGGGTAAGTGAAATTTGTCTTTCTGTGATCCTCAGGCGTAATATGGATATGAAAATAACCCGAAAATCCATTAAGAAAATAATAGTCTGATTTACCAGTTAGTCATTCCAGCATTTGATCTATGAACACTAAAGGAAAGTGATCCTTTCTAGTAGCTTGGTTCAACCTCCTATAATCAATACAAATTATCTAACTATTCTAAACTCTAGTGGGATCAAGTTCATTATTTCCATTTTTACCACTGTGATACTAGATGTTTTAGGTATAACTTACACTAGACTTACCTAATTATTGTCAGAGTTAGGATATATGATACATTCCTGCAAAAGTTTGGTAACCTCACTCTTCACAAAATCAAGAATCAAAGGGTTAAGTCACCTTTTGGGCTACCTCAGTGATTTAGCTCCATCCTTAAGCAGAATCCTATGCATACACATGGAGGGGCTATTACCATGTATGTCAACAGAGATTCATCCAATCACATTCTTATGCTTCTTCAAAACCTGCAAAAGCTTCTCTTCTTAATCCAATTCAAGGTTAGATGAAATTACTACTGGTATTTTTTCATTACTTTCCAAAAATGCATATTTCATATTGTGAGGGAGAGTTTTAAGCTCTAGGAAGGTGGTTGTTCAATGGACAGTATGGTTGGGGCATCTGACACGTCAAGAGCTTCAGATGCATAAACAACTTCACCTACATGAAAAATATCAACCTACAATGCAACGTCAATCTTAACACAAATAGAACAAAGGTTAGTGTAAGTACATGCATCACATGTGTATGTATTACCAAAATCGCACAATGATGGAAAATTGGTAGAAAATAGCTCGGAATAAGTATCATCAACAAGTTGAGAAAGAAAATCAATGTGAAAAATAGAACGTTCTTCCATGGGTTGTTTCATGGCATACAAAATCTCAAATTTACAATAATATCCCCAAACTCCATAGACATTATTCCATCATTAACATCAATTTTTGTTTCTGCAGTTTTTAAGAATGTTCTTCCTAGAATGTGGGTTCTCTGCTTACATTTGAACTATTTTCTCCTTCCATGTCCAAAATGTAAAAATATGCAGGAAAATCAAATCATTAACTTGGACAAGTACATTTGCACTACTCTGACAGGGCGGGTATTACTTCTATTTGCCGGATGGATCGTCAAACTTATATTTTGTAAAGAACTAAGATCAAGATTGTTATAAATAGAAGTAGGCATGACATTAATGAAAACTCCTGAATCTAGCATGAAACTTTTTAATTTACTATCCCCAATGGTACAGGTAATAAAAAAAGTTCTTGGATCTTTGCACTTCTGGGGCATGGCTTAAGTGAGAGCTGAGATATTCCGCTCAGGTATAAGTTTAGCTTGAATGAGAGTTGAACCATTTTTTCTCATATTTACTCTCTCATTTCCATTCAACCTTTTTTTATGTGTGCATAAGTCTTTCCAAAATTTAGCATGCTTGGCAACCTGCTTGATGACATCAAGAAGTGGAATGCTCACTTCCACTTTCCTGAATATGTCAAATATCTCTCTATCCTTATCTTCCTTTTTCTCTTTTCTCTTTCTCGGTATCTACAACAACCATAAATATGATTATGTGTGGGCTCAATAACTTTGTTACTTTTTTTGGGATGGTTCAACACTCTATTTGGATCTCAATGAAATTTCACTCACATCAGGGCTTTTGGATTCACTATTGTTTGGGTAGGTAGTTTGTTTGTTCCTTGACCTTGTTGCATGGAATTCCTTGAAGTGACAAGTTGTCCAGTTTGTGTCTGCAAATTGTGAATACTAGAATATGTTTGTTGGTGAAGTTGAGGTTGTGTACAACCATTTGTTTGGCAAGGTCATCTAGTGAAGGTTCAGAAGGCGCACATGTCGTCACTTGAGTGTTCTATGGTGTTGGTAGTGGAAACATCAACTATTGTTGGCTACGTTATTGTATGAATAGATTACTATACCGAAGGTTTGGATGATTTCTCCAGCTAGGATGGTACTTATTATTGGATAGATCGATGATGGGATACCTGTACTGGATATTGCCTTGAGAATTCTAAATGCTTGTTGCGTACGCTTGAGGAAAATTAGTAACTAGATCATCTTGCAAGATAAGACATGTATCGGTAAGGTGTTCAAGAGATGTGAAAATACCATATAACCCCTTTTTGTTTGAGTTTTAGCTACTACCAATTGTTTCACCAATGAATTAAGATTGTGAATTATGGTTTCTAAAGCCTTTTTAGAAGAAGAAGCTTGAATTTCATTCACAGCTTATGTCAGAACTACAAAGTTATGTCTAGATGTGAAATGTTGGGAATTAAGAGACATGTTCTCAACCATGGCTCATGTTGCAGCTAGGGTCTTATCAAGAAGTGCTCTTACACTAGCGACATCCAGAATATTTAGGTCCATAGGTGACAATCCTTCGTAGAAATACTGAATAAGTGAATGCTCAAATATTTGGTGATGAGGAAAACTCGACATTAACTATTTGAATATGTCCCAGTATTCATCCAATGATTGATGAAGATCTAGAGGCAGGAAAATACTTTTCTAAAATCAATTGTTCTAGATTGCAATAGTGTTGGACTAAAGATAGTATAACCAATCTTTTGCACCACCTTGAAGTGAGAACGAGAAGGCTCTTAGCTTGACGTGGTCTTCTGTTATTCCTTAAAATCTCAAGGGTGAAAAACAAATAACCTGGAATTATTTTAGATGCTTATGCGGATCCTCACCTACAAGACAACTAAACCTTGGCAACAAGTGTATTAAACCAGGTTTAAACTCAAAAGGTACTACAACAACAGGATATTCAATACACAAAGCATTATAGTTAAGATCTGGCGCAACAATTTCTCTTAAAGTTCTTTGTTCAACCATGTTAAAATTACCATATTCAACAAGTTCAGAAATTGAATTAGATCAGTTATGAGAAAATTCAGAATCAGAATCACTATTGCTAACTAGTGCATTAGTACTAGCCTAATTTACTCCATAATGCAAGAATGTGACACCTATGGCTCTAATATTGGTTAAAATCGACAATAGACCCCAGCAATGACGCCAATTTGATCCGTTATCGAACACGGGTCAAAAACAAGTTATTAAGGTGTAGTAAAACACAAGAGATGTTTGAGTACTATCGCAAGGAATCTTGATTGATTTATCCAATCGACTGAAATAGAGGGAGTTTAGGTTTTTGATTAAGATTATGATTAAAAGAAATTTATTACAATTACGATTAACGAGCTAATCTACTAATTCAGGTTCAGACTCATTACTGGTTATCATAACTCAAATTCTCTAAGCTGGTTTGATCCCTATTCGATTACAATATTGATTTAAAAGTGTAATTGATATTATACGTGCTATGCTCCTATTTTCCTAATTAAGAAAACGATTAAAAGACTGGGATAATTAACATAAAATCTACGTTAATCGCAATTAAACATAGGAACATGCATTTATCGAATTAAATCAACATATTTTATGAAACCTGAATTAAGCATGCAAGAAACACAAAATAATATTGAAAGGAATTGAAATCAAATTGAAATTACAGTATCCTCAAGGTTTGATGGAAACCATTATCCATAGATCAACCTTTCAAACATTATCTCTCCATAAGAATTGTAGTTGTCAATAGTTATTTAGTGTAAATTCTAAATGAACGCCCAAAGCCTGCAAATATTGTTTAAATAAAATAAATGAAATTAGGCCCTAACAACAACCGACCCATAAAACATGAAAACCAACCCACAACTATTTATTTTCTTAAGTATGAAAATAAAATGAATTATTCAACTCTTATGCACTTCAAACTGGCTTCTGACTTCAACAAGAAACTTATATCTTATTCTTTCAGCTTTCTAACACATATTAGAACGTGTCAAAGGATATCTCGTAACTCAAGTTATGATATAATTAGCAAGAAGGTGTAAATAACTGTTTATTCAAAAAATAAGTAACACAATTAAGATGAAAGCATAAATAAACTAAACTCAAGAAACTAAAAACAGTAAAATAAAAGCAATAATTCATATAAATCCTTTAGAAAAAAAGAAAAATATGGTGTATTAAAATACATTGATCGGGCTCCTTACAGTGAGACACTTAGTCAAATAAAGTTCTTACTCAAGAACTCTTCCAACTTGTTCTTTAATTCTCTAAGTTCAAGTGGTGATATACGATACAAAGCAACAAAGATTGAAGCTAGCCCTGGTACCAGATCAATAGATAATTCCACTTCTCTTTCTAGAGGATGAGAAATGACATCCTTGAGGAAAACTTTTTGAAATTCATTGACTATGGGAACTTGTACAACATTCATTCCTTCGATCGATTTCTTAGTGAGAATCAAGAGAACATACTTTTATTTCTAGAATAAATAATTGATACTGTCGATCGTACCTTTTAAGAGAGTGGTTACTACATCATTAGGCATGGCTTCATCGGTTGGAATAAAGATTACTTTTTCTTTGCAACCATTGTATACTGAATTGGAGGAAAAGCTAACCCATCCCCAGATCCACGTCAATCTAGTTAAGTGGTAAGCATGTGAGGTCACATCATTCAACAAGAGAACTCACACCATTCTTGATCACTTGAAGAACATCTTGGTAGTCAAATAAAACATTCATTTTCTTGCACTATTTTTCGTAATTCTTTTCATTAAATACAAGTAGGTTTGCATGAATTATTTCATTGGAGATTAAATTCATGTTGCACACAAGGTGTTTGTTGGTTAGAACCAGGATCTTGATGCCAAATGTTAGAACTTGAAACCATAAGGTTGGTGAACATGGAGTAATTTTTTAGACAATGGCGTGTATCTAGAGGGGGTGAATAAAGGCGTAAAAATTATTCAACATAAATCTAGAATGTACTAGTTTTCAAAAAGTTTTTAACGCGAAAGCAATTCTGGATAAGTCGTCTAAAACCAAGTTATCAAAAAATCGGATATGTAATTATATTAAGTAGTAATCACTGGAATATTAATAGAAAATGGATTGATTCAAACTTAATTCAACACGCAACTTATTTATTGTTTTAACAAAATCACTTTGTAATACTATTTCCAAGGCTAAATGATAAAAGAACTAACTTGATCGTTTTATCAAACACGTGGCGTGTAAATGAATTTTCAGAATATTTCCCTAAGTGATGTTGATATACAAAACCACTTATAATCAAAAGTGATTATAAGATATATCCAGGCCTATTTCAAAAACAAATTTAGAGAGGAAAATTCTTACAATTCAATTGCTAGAACAATGCTATTTGTTAAATAATTTATGAAACTACAAAGTAAGTAAAAATGGGAAATTAAAAGACACGAGGAATTTGTTTATGCATTTCCCCACTGTCATCCTCATGTTTGGTCATGTTTGCGTGTAATTCCAATTGGAATTTGAATAATTAAAATATGCAAGAAAATTAATACAAAGGAAGATTTAGAACAACAATACAAATCCTCCAATTGATGTTGATGTAACTTCTTCCAACCTTTGATCTTAAGCAAGATCAAATCAACCAATAGATGCAACCTATCCGCTGCTTAAGCTACTTCCTTGCAAATTTTTCAAACACTCCAAGGACCCTTGCAAAGATTTCAAACACTCCAAGTGGATTTCACTCGAGTAAATTCGATTGCAAACTATCAACACAAGATCATCGATTATATCATCCAATTCTTGTTACTTCCTTGAGAAGATTTCAAACACTCCAAGGTTGTTCACATGGACGATTCCTTCTCAAACAATCTTGCACAAAAACCCCCAATATAACAAATGATTTTGGAGGACAAACCCGATGGTTTTTCCCGGATGAAGACCCCCACAAATCTAAACCCAAACCAATTGGAAATCTATAATTCTTCATCTAGATGGCACCCCGACGGAACATCATCAAAATGTAATGTTGGTATGTATACATAGATTGGAAGATTGAAGAAGAGGAAATGTAGGCTAATTTTATGGTATCATCAAGTTTAGAATGATGCATAAATGGGTATTTATAGTTTGGAAACATTTAGGGTAAAAGGACAAATTCAGAATAAAAAGAATTAAAAATTTGACCAATATGCAGTAATCGGTTACATCACTTGAATTATTGATTTTTCACGACAAGAATGTGTTTTGTGGCTATTATGGTATTTAGGGGACAAAAATCGGTTGATGTGATACATCTTAGCCTTTCATTATGTTTTCCATACCAAGAATTTCCTTTGGAGAATGAGCAACATGCCTCGTAGTAGGACTTTCATATCACAATTGACCTCCGAACTGAAAAGGTTTGAATGATGAAGCATTATCATTAAATGGTTGATATGTGGGATAGAGTAGAGTGTCCTCGATTGGTAGAGGACATGTCGGTGGTGGTGGAAGATTGGTTCTTTATTAGGATGATGAGGATGTAGTTTGTGTGTCCAAAAAAGCTTGTGCACTCTTAGAAATATTTCTTGCAATGGAATGAGATTTCTTGGTCGTGATGGTTGTCTTCTTGTCTTTGTTCATCATTATATTTTATATTTGAAGTATCAGAGTCGTTTCCCATATACAAATGGGCTTTTGTGATTCACATTATGGGAGTGTTAACCATCATCTAATGATGATTTTATATGAGAATTTATGCATTGGTCTAATAACAAAAAGGAGTGGTACCGCCAAATACTCTAAAACCCAAGTCAATGACAACTTGCTTAATATTTTTTAGGTTAGAACTGTATATACCTGTCATTCATTAGACATCCTCATTTTATATTAGTGTATCTATGTTGTCATATGCCTAGAATCTTATTACTATCTCAAAGGACATGTGTCTGAAAGTCCTTGTGAATTTGATCTAACAATATCCATGATATTTTCAACTCTGATCAAGTATATTTATAGAACATGTCCATCTTAAGGTCCGTTGATCCTATAACCATATTTGTGAGTACTTTTTCTAACAATTGACATTTTTTTAGCTAACATCAGTAGGGTAACATCAAGATATCTTGTAATATAATCTGATAGTCCTTATAAAGTTTGATTGAACTTTATTTTCTACTATACTTGGGCGAGATCACATCAAGGATCTCATGTCTTTTGGGCCATTCCCCGAACGTGGACTTTCTAAAGGGCCTTCTAGGGTTGTTGGAAGGATCTGATAGTCTATATCAGACTCTTTGTTAGACATTAGGAAATTTCTTATTTCACCCCATGGTGAAAAGAAAAACCCTATGCAATTCCTATAATATCACTCGAAAGTTAAAAGTATATTTCCGATGCACACCTTTTGAAGTTGCACTTACATAAAACTTGAAGTATATTTCTGGTTCCTTCCACCACCTACTTTGTTGATTTTACGCTTTCATAACGGGACTATGTTATGCGCTTGTTGTTAACCATTTAATAAAAACATAAAAATGATCTATTAAAATTATCCAATATTTGAAATAGTCTAACCATTAAAATTGGTTGAGAATATAAAAAATATTAATTGAATGTTTGGATGATAATGAACAATCAATAAAAAATATTATTTCAATTTTTTTAACAATTGAACAAATTATGATTGACAATATAAATCCTTCCACGTACCGTAGTAGATATGGATTATTTTGAAATCACATTTATAAAAGTTCTATTTTGAACGAATCAAAAAAATGTTTTAGCTCTTATAGGTACAATACAGTTCTAATGTAATATTTCATTTAATTAGGAACCAGAAATGCATTTTTGATTTATACCAGGAAGAGCATTTCCAAAATAAATTTTACCATAAATGGAAAGAATCTCAAAATGAATAAATTATACGTGGATGGTGTGCTAGAAAAGCATGGGGTGGAATAAGAAATCCTCAAACATTACATGATGACAGTGAAAACGGGTTGGACTTATGGCCCAAACAAGAACAAATAGGTCATTTCAATTCCAAAATATAATTAAGTAGTTCAAAGTCTTTCATCTCAAACTTTGTTGATAATTTATCTTTGTGCAGTTGTCTCTCAACCAAATCATCTCAAGTATCAATAATATCATCGATATAAATAAAAAATACAATCATTTTTCCTGCTATAGGGTGTTTTAATAATAAAGTGTGATATCTTTGGTTTTACTTATAGCTTAAGCACAATATTTCCCTTGAAAATCTTTCAAACTATTCTTGTGACTGCATTTCTCATATAAACACTTATTAAATCTACATACTGGCCAAAGCTTTGGAGAATTTCCATATACCTCTCCTCCCCTAAGTCTATGTGTAAGTATACATTTCTAACATCAAATTGGTATAATTTCCATGTGTAATAAGTATTTATATATAGTAAGATTTGAAAAATATTCATCTCTGCCATAGCAGAAAAAGTCTCCTTATAATCTGATATGAGGTGTTGACCTTAATATGATGTGAACGGAATGGGTGATGATCTATCAAGCTGGAATTGATGAAGAGGAGGGGGATGTACCTACAAGGCACTCTAATTCTCAAGTAACTAAGGGCGCAAAGAGGTACAAGAAAGTATTAGGGTTTCTAAAGTGAATAATGGATACTTGGCCCTCATAAGTGTGAGGATTTATATAGTTTTCCCCTGGTGCATGGCCATTGGTTCCTATTTTTGGACCGAGATATTCGGGTTCGCAAAAATATGTAACTTCCAAGACTTGGTCAAAACAGGCAGTTATGCCCGTAACTAGTTGTTGTGTTGGGAAAGGGGGAGTTTACAGGGAAACGTACTCGAGACGAATCCCGGTTTTCCGCTCGACTCGTGTCGAGTAGACGGAGCGAGGGTGTCATTGAGGGTAGAAGTATGGCTCGAGGAATGTATGATGTTGTCGCTCCTGAGGAGAATTCGACCAGACTTGCCCAACACAGGACCAGAGCGATTAGGCCAAAGTCATTTGGGTCATGTTGTAGGTAGTTGCGGATTGGGCCCATTTAGCCATTGGTCCAATCTAGAACAGTAGCCCCAAAGTCGTTGTCTCTGGGTAGAGAGGCGATGACTTGTGCTCGTATAGTTGTTCGGGGACCATCTCTTCGAGGAGGATGAGTGTTTCTCATTGTATCCTTCTCGCAGGGGGAGAGAGAGAGAGATAGATCGATAGATAGATAGATAGATAGATAGATAGATAGAGAGAGAGAGAGAGTTGGTCGAAATATAAAATGGTGGAATTCAGAGAGTTTTTTTCCATGTGTGTCTCAAGTTGTGCGTCGTATTAATGGCAGACCTAGCTTACATGCTGGCAAACATTCTATAAAAGGACGAGAAATAACTTAAGTCATACTTTTTGCTTGATATTACTCTGCTTGATAAAACTTGCTTCTGCCTAACACTATTTTCTGTACAATTTGAAGATGTTTCTGTTGTTCGCCGCTTTAGACTTCCAATTTCTTCATTGTTGCTCCTTTCTGATCAGTGAGTTCTCTGATTTTCCTTGTTTATTGTATGTTTCTAGGTTAGATTTTCTATATTTTTCTTTGAAATGCATACAGTTAGGGCTTAGGATGAAGAATTTAGCCAAATTGTTAATGGTGAGAGGCGGTCTTGCCAATTGAAGGTGTTGTCTCCATCGTGTGGTTCTTTCTTATGTTTAAGGGTTACAGTTGCGACAATGAGTGTGCATGAAATTTCCGATGAGGTTAGACTATTTCTCTGGGGGTTTTGCGTCGTCTTTATGTGCGGTTTTGGACGCTTTTCTGGATGGCTTCAACCTAGAGTCGGGGAAATACTGCTTGTGAGATCTTGAATTAATAATTCTACTATTTTTCATCATTGAGTGAGGGATCTGGTCAGGGACAGGGTCCTCATTCCTTTATTCTCTTTCACTTGATTAACGGTGGAAGGGTAGATTTGACTTTGATGTCGAGCTAACCTTTATCCTCTACTTTTCAAGTACAATGACAATTGTCGCTAATGAAGATTTCAAAGATGAATCCAGCAGTTCTGGCCGGAGTTCCTCGATGTATTTTTCCATGGAGGAGAGTACGTCGGGGACTTTCAAAGAAGTATCTGAGGTGCCTAAACAACCGCTGCCAACCTAGGAAGAGCAGACGACCCGTGTTGGCGAGGTGGGATAGGGTGCTCCCGTTACCCAAAATGCGGTTGTCGATAAAGATGATCCCAGGTTTGGGTCGCGCTTGGCCCTTGAGAACGTGTGTAACACCCCTTTTCTAACCCCAATTAAATAGAGCATAAATTAGAGTAAAATAGCATGCATACATATAAAGAGTGTCACATGTCGTTTTCCACTCAATAGAAGACCAACAAAACAAATATAACATGCACCTTGTCATAATCATAACACATATTTGAATCTCATGCTTTAAAATAAAACTATGCATTTCATAACAGAGTATTTTATATTTACAAATACTATTAATGATTACATCCCATACTATAACCATTGGATGAAATAGCAATGAATCCATAACATAATCAAGTCATAAGAATTCATACGTCGGCACCAAGGCCACATCAACATAGTATCTCAATATACAAATCCAAAATATATGAGAATACATCACAAATATCTCATAAAAGCATAAATCCAGATAATCCCTGTGTTACATGACCAGAGAAATGACTCACTACCTAGTATAAGGAATAACTAGATAACCTCCTCAACTAGTCTCGTGTGAAGCACCATTATCCTCAGAACCTGCTCGTTACCCACATAGAGGCAACATCACAACATAAGGGTGATAATTCACATCATTATCCACATGTATATAAATCGGAAGCAATATAGAAACAACCTCTATTAAAGAATCCTACGCACTTCATGTGATATTTCAAATAATATGATTATACAAACATTCCAATTATAACATATCCACATTTATCACAAATAGCATAAATGTCATCAATACAATTCATTCAATGATTAACATAATCAATTACCACAAATTCTAACATACAACACATATTCTTTAATGACTCGTGAGACAACCATGCAATGTGACTCATGAATGTGGTACAATCGTGAACATTCCGCTCACCTCACTTCTGATTAAATAACTTAGAATCAGAGCCACGCTTCAGATCCGGACAAGACCAAAGCCACCATTGTGAATCCAAAGTTTCACCGCTACTGTTTCCATTCAAGGATCAAGCCATGTTGTGAACCCAAAGTTTTACCACTTGATATTTCCCGTTAAGGATCAAGGTCAACCATGTATGCATGTGCAATTCATTAACATCATATGCAAATTAATATTATTCACCAACCTTAATTACTCAAGCATATCACAATAATTCAACACATTTAAATTATCCACCATTTGCACAACATCATGTTTCAACAACAACAAGCAATACACATAGCATTTAATATCACCACACATCACAAATAACACATAACATACACTCCAACACATGTTATTCTCAACATTCCATCAAGACTTACACATACTAACTCAAGTATCAAGTATACATTGAAATAACATTCGAATCAATCCAAAATGCATTTAATTCTAATCGAATTGATTAATCATATACATGAAAATACTCCATAAAATATAATCATATAAGATTTCATGTCAAATGATCCTAAAAATAACATTTTTAATTCCAGGTCATGCTAAGCCCGGCCTATCGCGCTAAGCGCAACTTCCTGAACAAAGAACCCTAACTTACAAAACATTTCGCGCTAAGCTTGACTCTGATGGCGCTAAGCGTGGTGCCGTGGTCTGCGAAACAAATAATTTTCTTCTATGAACCAAATTCTTTTTCCCACGAATTTCTCACACAAAAACCATTCCAATCTGTCAAATAAAATCATTAAAGGGTATCCTAACATGTTTTTAATCATGGGTCATCATTTCTAAGTTGAAAACACAATTTCTCTTCAAACCCTAACATTCAAAGTTTCCTAGAAATTGAAATCAAACAACCTAGCATGTTACTAATAACTACCCAACAACACACAATTAAATAATAACATGGATTATCCCCCTTACCTCTTAATGATCTAGCCTCTTAGGGTTTCCTCTTCTCTCCTCCTCTTTTCCTCTTCTCTTCTCTTATTTCTTTCTTTTTCACCAAATGACAACACTAACTGTGTTTTTCCTTTAACGCTTTACTAACTAGTAAACTCAAATTGAGCTTAAAAATTAACACCTCTTTATCACTTCTATTCATAAAATTAGACCCAATACCAAATAATCACATTTCTACTCACAAAAGCCAATTATTTAAATAACACACATATTCAAATAATTCAAATTTTCGTTTAACTCACCCAATTAAATTAATTATCACATAATATAATAAATAATAGTAATAATTAATAATTAACTATTAAAAATTGGGATGTTACAACTCTCCCCCACTTAAAAGATTTCCGCCCTAGAAAATTACCTCAAGTGAACAACTTAGGATACGAATCCTTCATCTGACTCTCAAACCACTTTCACCAAAGCGATTTCCTTCCCTTGAAGTTGTTTAACTTCTAGATCCTCAATACGCATCGGTAAAGTCTCAACCGTCAAATTATCTCTAACTTTCACATCATCTAGTGACACAACATGAGACATATCTGGCATATATTTCCTCAATTGAGATACATGGAATCTGTCATGAAGATTAGAAAGTGACGGCGACAAATGAATTTAATAGGCCACTTCACCTACTTTCTCAGCAATCTGATAAGGACCAATAAAATGCGAAGTCAATTTCCTTGCCTTCAAAGCTCTACCACCACCAAACACAGGAGTAACTCTTAAAAACACATGATCTCCTTCCTCAAAGCTAAGATCTTTCCTCCTCTTATCATGATAACTCTTCTGACGACTCTGGGAAATCTTCATCTTTTCCTGAATCATCTTAATCTTATTCGTAGTCTATTGAACTATCTTAGGTCCAACCACAACACTCTCACCGGATTCATACCAACACAAAGGCGTCCTACACCTTTTTCCATATAAAGCTTCAAACGGGGCCATTCCAATACTCGAATGAAAACTATTGTTATAGGTAAACTAAATCAAAGGCAAATAACTATCCCAATCACCGCCATGCTCTAAAACACAAGCTCTCAAAAGATCTTCTAATGATTGAATTGTCCTTTTAGTCTGATCATCAGTCTGCAGATAAGACGTCGAACTCAAATGCAACTTTGTGCCTAAAGCACTTTGCAAACCTTCCAAAAAATGCGAAGTAAACCTCAGATCTCTATCCGAAACAATACTCGACGGAACACCATAAAAACTCACAACTTTCTCAATATACAACTTAGACATTTTTTCCATAGGATAATCCATCAAAATTGGAATAAAGGGAGCAGATTTTGTCAATCTATCCACAATAACCCAAGCAGCATCATGACTACCCGGAGACCTCGGAAAACCAGAAACAAAATCCATCAAAATGCTATCTCACTTTCACTCAGGAATGGATAACGGCTACAATAAACTACACAATATCTGATGTTCAATCTTGGACTTCTGACAGATTAAATAAGAATACACAAACTCAGCAATATCCTTCTTCATACCTGACCACCAAAATAACTTCCTCAAATCTTGATACGTCTTAGTAGCACCATGATGAATACTCATACCACTACTATGTCCTTCATCAAGAATTCTCTTTCTCAGATCACCAACATCAGGAATTCAAACTCTATCACGACACCTCATGATACCATTTTCATCAATCCTAAAATCACCACCTTGTCCTGGATTGATCAACACCAACATATCCACCAAAACCAAATCAGATTTATGACCTTCTAGAATCTCATTCAAAATACCACTAGTAAGCTTCAACACACCAAGCTTAACACATGAAGACGTCTCTTCACAAACCAAACTTAAATCTCGAAATTCCTCAAGAAAATCCAATTCTCGCACCATCAACATCGACGTATGCAAAGACTTCCTACTCAAAGCATAAACTACAACATTCGCTTTACTCGGATGATAATTCAAACCAAAATCATAATCCTTCAAGTATTCCAACCATCTTCTTTGCCTCATATTCAAATGTTTCTGATCAAACAAATACTTCAAACTCATATGATTTCTATACACTTCGAATCTTGATCCAAACAAATAATGCCTTAAAATCTTCAAAACAAACATAACTGCGGTCAACTCTAAATCATGCGTCGGATAATTCCTCTCATGAACTTTAAGTTTCCTCGAAGCATAAGCCACCACTTTCCTATTATGCATTAACACACCTCCTAAACCCATCAATGAAGCATCACAATACACCACAAATGGTTCTGCCGGATTAGGCAAAATCAAAATAGGAGCGGTTGTCAACCTTATCTTAAGCTCTTAAAATTAAAAATTAGCTTTACACTGCAATGTCCAAACAAAAGCTTGACCCTTCCTAGTCAACTGCGTCAAAGGTAACGCCAACTTAGAAAAACCTTCAATGAACTTACGGTAATAACCAACCAAACCAACAAAACCTTTAATCTCAGAAACAAATTTCAAAGCTTCCCAATGAGATACAACCTCAACCTTCGAAAGATCCACATAAATGCCACCACTGGAAATCACATGCCCAAGGAAAGTCACCTCGTTCAACCAAAACTCACAATTAGAAAGCTTAGCATACAACTTCTTCTCTTTCAGCATAGATAACACAATTCTCAAATGCTCATCATAATCTTCTTCACTCTTGAAATAAATTTGAATATCATCAATGAACATAACAACAAATTGATCCAGATACTCATGAAAAATTATATTCATATATTCCATGAATACACCAGGAGCATTAATCACACCGAACGACATTATAGAATACTCATAGTTACCATACCTTGTCTTAAAAGTAGTCTTCTGAATATCCTCAGATTTCACACGAATCTGATGATATCAAGATCTCAAATTAATCGTACTGAAAATACAAGCACCAAACAACTGATCCATCAAATCCTCAATCCTCGAAAGTGGATACTTATTCTTAATCGTTACCTTGTTCAACTGTCTATAATCAACACACAGCCTCATAGAACCTTCCTTCTTCTTAACCAACAAAACAGGTGCACTCCACGACGACACATTCAAACGAATAAACCTCTTTTCAAGCAAATCCTCGAGTTGACTCTTCAACTCTTTTAGCTCAAAAGCAAACATCATATACGGAGCCATCGAAACAAGACTAGTTCCAGGAACTAAATCAATTGAAAGCTCAACCTCATGCTCTGGTGGAAAATCACTTACATCATCAGGAAATACCTCAGGAAAATCACCAACAACAGACAATTCACCCATAACTTGTTTCTCACCGGGATCCAACGATGCCAACAAAGCAAACAATACAATGCCATCTTTCAAAGATTCATCCATTTTCTTAGCAGACAAAAACAAATCATTCTCGATACCAGAATCAAGAAAAATAACCAACTTGTCAAAACAGTTGATAAAACATGATTGTATTCTAACCAGTTCATATCAAGAATCATATCCAATTGATCTGACGGAAGACAAACTAAATCCATCCGAAAATCTCTACCAAAAATACTCAACGGACAATTCAGACATGCAACAGAAGTACAAACAGAACCTATAGCAAGAGTATCAATAATCATATTTCCATGCATATAAGACAATTCAAGATTCAACCTCTTAACACAATTTGCATAAATAAAAGAATGCGTTTTGCCAGTATCAATGATAGCAATCAAAGGTGTACCATTAATAAATCATGTACCTCAGATAAGCCTATCCTCAGCCGGAGTCTCAGAACCAGACAATGCAAACACTTTCCCTCTAACTTGCTCCTTCTTCGGCTTCTCACACTTAGTACTAACGTGCCCTTGTTCACCACAATTATAACAAGTCACATTCGCAATAAACTTGCAATTAACAACTTTGTGACCCAACTTTCCACACCTAAAGCACCTTCTAGCATCCTATCCATAATCAGAAGCACGATGCCCTTCCACACCGCACTTGACACACTTAATCGGAGTAGAGGATCCTCCCTCACTTGGCTTCTTGCCACCACTAGATTTCTTCTTATCATCATACGGCTCCCCACATAATTGAGGTTTTCCTTTCCTATCATTCACATTCTTGTAGTAAGAAGCACTCTCCATACTATCTTCATCATAAATCCTACTCTTGTTCACCAACTCAGCAAAACGAGTAATCTGTTGATATCCAATAGCCTTTTTGATATCAAGTCTCAAACCATTCACAAACTTCAGACACTTGGATCTCACAACATTCATAGTATTGTAATGAGTACAATACTTAATCATCTCTTGAAATCTTGCGGCATATTCAGACATGGTTCTAGTACCCTGCTTAAACTCAATGAGTTCCACTTCTTTTTTACCCCGCACATCTTCTCGAAAATAGTTCTCCAAAAATGCATCATGGAAAAGAGCCCAAGAATCTTCAACACCTTCCTCATTAAATCTATGAATAGTGTTGCTCCACCATTCTTCAGCTTCCTTCTCGAGCATATGCATACCAAACTGCACCTTCTACGCATCAATACAATTCATAACTCTGAAAATCTTCTCAATTGCTTTCAGCCACGCTTGAGCCTTGTCAGGTTCATGCTCACCCTCAAAGATAGGAGGATTGTTCCTCTGAAACTCCCCCAAAGCATAGAACTACTCTTCCTCACCTATGTGTCCAGCATTCGCTTGCGGAATCTTCCCAAGAGATCCAGCCAACATCCTCAAGGCTTCAGCAATAACATCATTATTCCTTCCTGCAACCATCGTCCTAAGACATCCAACAACAATAGACAACATCATTGATCATGTCATATACACAAATCAAATAGAACACGAATTAACTCAATTAATAACCTGGCCAAATAAATTTGGCCGACCATTGCTCTGATACCACTAATGTAACACCCCTTTTCTAACCCTAATTAAATATAGCATAAATCAAATTAAAATATCATGCATACATATAAATGGTGTCACATGTCGTTTTCCACACAATAGAAGACCAACAAAACAAATATAACATGCACCTGGTCTTAATCATAACACATATTTGAATCTCATGCTTTAAAACAAAACTATGCATTTCACAGTGGAGTATTTCATATTCATAGATACTATCAATGATTACATCCCATACTATAACCATTGGATGAAATAGCAATGAATCCATAACATAATCAAGTCAGAAGAATTCATATGTGGGCACCAAGGCCACATCAACATAGTATCTCAATATACAAATCCAAAATATATGAGAATACATCACAAATATCTCATAAAAGCATAAATCCAGATAATCCCAGTGTTACATGATCAGAGCAGTGACTCACTACCTAGTATAAGGAATAACTAGATAAACTCCTCAACTAGTCTCGTGTGAAGCACCTCTATACTCGGAACCTGCATGTTACCCACATAGAGGTAATATCACAACAGAAGGGTGAGAACTCACATCATTATCCAAATGTATATAAATTGGAAGCAATATGGAAACATCATCTATTAAAGAATCCTACACACTTCATGTGATATTCCAAATAATATGATTATACAAATATCCCAAGTATAACATATCCACATTTATCAAAAATAGCATAAATTTCATCAACACAATCCATTCAATGATTAACATAATCAATTACCACAAATTCTAACATACAACACACATTCTTTAATGACTCATGAGACAACCATGCAATGTGACTCATGCATGTGGTACCATCATGATCATTCCGCTCACCTCGCTTCCAATTTAATAACTTAGAATCAGAGCCACACTTCCGATCCGGACACGACCAAAGCCACCATTGTGAACCCAAAGTTTCACCACTACTGTTTCCATTCAAGGATAAAGCCATGTTATGAACCCAAAGTTTCACCACTTGATATTTCCCGTTAAGGATCAAGGTCAACCTTGTATGCATATGCAATTCATTAACATCATATGCAAATTAAGATTATTCACCAACCTTAATTACTCAAGCATATCACAATAATTCAACACATTTGAATTATCCATCATTTGCACATCATGTTTCAACAACAACAAGCAATACATATAGGATTTACTATCACCACACATCATAAATAACATATAACATACACTCCAACACATGTTATCCTCAATATTCCATCAATATTTACATATACTAACTCAAGAGTCAAGTATACATGGAAATAACATTCGAATCAATCCAAAACGCATTTAATTCTAATCATATCGATTAATCACATACATGAAAATACTCCATAAAATATAATCATATAAGATTTCATGTCAAATGATCCTAAAAATAGCAGTTTTAATTCCAGGTCACGCTAAGCTCGGCCTATCGCTCTAAGTGCCACTTCTTAAACAAAGAACCCTAACTTATAGAACATTTTACGCTAAGCGTGCTTCTGATGGCGCTAATCACGGTCTGCGAAACAGATAATTTTCTTCTATTTACCAGCTTGTTTTTCCCACGAATTTCTCACATAAAACCCATTCCAATCAGTCAAATAGAATTATTAAAGGGTACCCTAACATGTGTTTAGTCATGGGTCATAATTTCTAAGTTCAAAACACAATTTCTCTTCAAACCCTAACATTCAAAGTTTCCTAGAAATTGAAATCAAACAACCTAGCATGTAACTAATCACTACCCAACAACATACAATTAAATAATAACATGGATTCTCCCCCTTACCTCTTGAAGATCTAACCTCTTAGGGTTTCCTCTTCTCTCCTCCTCTTTTCCTCTTCTCTTCTCTTCTTTCTTTCTTTTACTCCAAATGACAACACTAACTATGTTTTTTCTTTAACCCTTTACTAACTAGTAAACTCAAATTGGACTTAATACTTAACACCTATTTATTACTTTTATTCATAAAATTAGGCCCAATACCAAATAATTACATTTCTACTCACAAAACCCAATTGTTTAATTAACACACATATTCAAATAATTCAAATTTTAATTTAACTCACCCAATTAAATTAATTAACACATAATATAATAAATAATAATAATTAACTATTAAAAATTGGGATGTTACAACGTGCATCATATTTCATCAAGTACCCAAACGACATCTTCATGATGGTGGACCCAAAGATAGAGGTCAAAGATGTCGAGGATGCTAAGGATATTGAGGACGAATGAGCGATATATATTCATGTGTAGGACCATAGGATCTTCTCAGGGTTCAACGCCTGACAGATCCCTATATACGACATCCTTTTCAAGTAACTGGGTTTTCGTTTGCCCTTCGCGGACCTACATGTGGCCGTTTTCAGGCACCTACGTCTTTCCTCTTCCCAGCTGCATCCTAACACAATCACTTTCCAACGGAAATTTGAGATCGTCTATGAGTATTTGAAGGTGGAGGCCACCCTCTCTATGTTCTTTTACTATTTTCATCTTCAGGGGGCGCATTCAACTCCCCGGCTCACACTCAGTGGGGATGGGTTTCTTTGAATCAACAGGTTGAAAAGTTGTTTAAGGCTTATCTAGAGTCTGTTTGCTCTTCAATGATAGGTATATGCTCATTTAACCTATGTCGAAGAGGGTTCTCTTCAATGTTTTAAGGACTGCTCCAACATTTGTTAAGGATGGGTCCCCTTTGTTGAACAAAAAGGAGGAGCAGATGTATAAGTTGGTACTGATGTTCCACTTCCACTGGTCAAGGAAGCATTACAACCAGGGCAATAACTATTACATCTGGAAGAAGGAGCAGCTCAGTGATTAGGATCTGGCCAACCATGAGTGTTTATCTTCCTTTATCGGGGGTCTTCCTCAAGTCCAACATATACACAAGGGGGAAAGCTGATTATGGACAATGATGGGAAGCTCGTCTATGATACCAGTTTAATAAATGTCAAGGAACTTCTTACTAGCGGGGATCCCAAAGCATATTTGGTATTTATTCTTTTGATTTGATTTTCATGCCCGACTTATTGCTTCGTTTTCTAATCTTTGTTGTTGTTTTTGCATATAAGATGAATCCTTATCATGAGCGTATAGCGAAAGCATCCCTTTCCAGGGCGAAGAATACAAAGTCCTCCGCAACTGAAGTGGGGACGACTTCCCCGTCAGGTTCAGGCACATCCTTTATAGGTCCAACGGTCGGGGCTCTCTCCCCTCAACTGGTGTCCTCGAGGTTCAAGAGGTGGCGTCTCGAGGGCACCATGAATTTGAATGGTGAAAAGGACAAGGGGAATTTTGACCTGTCTCCCTGTTGGCTCGACAAGGCCTATTTTGAAGGTGCAACTTTGAATCTTCCTTGTGCCGAATTGCTTCTACTTGAAGAAATGGATCGTCCGACCAAGAAGGTTGTGTTGGCCCAGGATGCTCGGGCATTCACTCACATCCTAAAGAAGGTCGTCGCCTACACTGAGGGGGGATCCTCGCAGGAGGACTAATTGAGAGAGCTTTGAGCCAAACTGGCGGATGCCGAGAAGGATCATGCCAATGGGGGGACTTCTCGAAAGCAGATGGCGGAGAGACTAGAGAAGGTGACTGAGGAGTGTGATTCTCTTTTGCTGAAAAATAATGCTTATGTCGAGCATGTGGCATTGTTGAAGGTCGGGGTGACTCCAGAAGAGGGAGAGCATGATGTGACTAGATGTTTGAAGACTCTGCTGAGTTGGTTGCTCGTCTTCAACTGGAATTCGATGTTGCCCTGGCCACTTTCGAGAGGAGTTTTGATAATGTTGTGGCACAGCTTCGGGTTTTGAACCCCGAAGTTAATTTTACTAGGACTGGGATATGAGTCCATTTCTATGTGACTGATGGCAAAATAGTTGTGCATGACTTTATCGAGGACATGATAGTCGATGATACCCCCCAGGAGAAAGTCGTTCCCAAAATGTTGCCTCAACATGGAGTTTGATAAAATTATTCCTTGTTGCTTCGACATGCGTACTGTTTTTTGATAATGTAATTTGTTTCTTAGGGATCTTGTTCGTTTTATGTAACTTCCAAAAAATCTTGGTCCTAGTGGTTGTTTTAATTTCTTTTTTATTCGGGGCCTGGCCCTTTATGTAATTTTACAGGCAGTTACGACCTATGTGGTCGTTTTTAAATTTTCCCGACATTGGTGGTCATTTCTTTCACTTAGTGTTTTGATTAAGCTTTATTTTAATCATGCATGTATGTATGTTTGCATGGATGAAATGTTTTTATTTTGTTAGGGAAACTTAGAGGATTTATGCTCATTGCTTTCGAGGTTTGCTAGTGTGGGAGGACTAGTCAAAATGGCCAGGGCTGCTTACCAAGCTTCGTACTGGAACTCATGTATCGATTAGGGCTTGAGGTCGATGGCATGAACGCCCCATCGTGAGCTGGGTGTTCTACCTTTATGGTACGGTAACATCAGAGCTCAATTAAGCCCCCACATTGGACCGAGAATCTGCTCATTTCAATAGAGCGGAAGGTTGCCTCTTTGTTTAAGTTAGGGTGTTGCGCTTGTATCGGAGTGCACATATGCGGTCGAGACTATACTGTTCGGAGAGTTTTTTTGGAGCAAGTCGACTGTAATGACCTTAACTGTAATATTGTTTCAATTTTTCGGCGTCCATGATGGAGAAAGTTGTTCCCCTTGGAGATTTTCTAAGTAATAAGCCCATATTCTCGTCTTTGCATTAACGCAATAAGGACCTTCCCAGTTTCCTTTGAGTTTTCCTTTGTGTGAATCTTTGACATTTCATTTTAGGAATAGGCTTCCGATTTTGAGCTCACTTCGTATGACTTTGGCTTCATATCAGAGGGATATCCTTTGTTTCAGTGAGGCTTCCCTTAGGGCTGCTCCTATACTAATTCCTGGACCAGATCGAGCTCTTCCTTAAGGGACTGGTCGTTCATCTCTTCGTCGAGGGGAGCTTCTGTCCATCTAGAGGGTTCCAAGATTTCAACGGGGATGATGGCCTCAATTCTGTAATCTAGTCAGAAAAAGGTTTCCCTAGTTGAAGAGTGATGAGTGGTTAGATAGGCCTAGAGCATACTGTGTAACTCTTCAACCCAATTCTTTTTTGTTTCTTCCAGTATTCGTCGGAGACCGCATAGGATAACTTTGTTCGCGACTTCGTCCTGTCCGCTCGTTTGTGGATGCTCGACGGAGACGAAGTGTTGTACAGTTCCTAAGTGGGCAATGAATTCTTAGAAGTTTTCATTTGTGAATTGTGTCTTGTTGTCGGTGACGATGGCCAATGTAACACCCCATTTATACCCGGTAATTAAAAGGGAAATCATAGTGCAAAAATTTCAACAACCAAAATGAGATGCCATATTTTTAACTTAAAGCAACTTCATATAATCACAATTAATTAAGATTACATAACACTGGTTCAGATAAACTGATAATAACCTGATTTATTCTTTTGAATGTAAAACAACTTTTACTAAACAATTATTTAATAACAACAACTAAATCCTTCAATCTGGAATACCTGCACGTTACCAGTATAAAGGCAACGACAAAACAAATGAAAGGGTGAGATATCTAACAATATAATTGAACTCATGATAAATAATATATTAGAATGTAGATCATATAATTCACCGTTTCACATAATTCAAACAACATTTATATCGACAATACCAAACACAATTACATCAACATATATACTAACAATTAGCAACGACAACAGTTATAACAATTATATCACAACAAAACAATAACAACCAACAACATAAGTCAATTGACACATCAACATATCAACTATAATTATGCGACTTCAAATGCGACTCAAATGTGCATATGCATGTGGTACCATTGGAGTAAAACTCCCAACATAGAACATTTGCCAGTAATTCTGAGGCACAAGGCATAAGCCTTCAACATTTTGCCAATCCAGGTCAGCATTTTGAGCATTCGCTCCAATAAAATAATTGCCAATCCAGGCCAACTTAATAATTCAATGTATGCCATACGACCTCAACCTCAATCGACAAAATCACGACGACGCAGCAACAACAACACACAACAACGACAACATAACAGTTAGTCAATTGAAATTCAACATTGCCCATAGGCCTACACCTCAGTGCAATTCAACATTGGCTAAAAGCCCACAACATAATCAACTCAACATTGGCTAAAAGCCTACAACATAATCAACTCAACATTGGCTAAAAGCCTACAACATAATCAACTCAACATAATCGACTCAACCTTGTCCAGAGGCCTACGACGAAATCGACGTAATTAACAATAACTCATCACTGGCTAAAAAGCCTATAACATAATATCAACGTAAACTATTTTCATTCATTCAATAATCCACTACTAGTTACTACATTAATCTCTGGTTAACTCATACTACGTTTCAACTTATAATCATTCGGATTAATTCCATCTAATTCTAGTCAACTGCTCATCGGTTTGGATTGCTAGTATTTCGATTCGACACTACTATCAACAACCATCCCATTACTATCCATTCACTATTGAATTAGTATATTGATTCTAGTCATTAAGTATACTACTAGTCCACAATACGACAACTAGCCGGCTCATACTATTTCAACACTACTACAATACCTCGGCTAACCAAAACATTGTCCGCCATCGTCAACCATTTTGCTCTTGTCGGTATTCATATAATCCACTTAATCTGACTTAATTTAATAAAACCATACAATCATATTGTCACTTCATTAATAAACTTTCCACCAATATCAATCACTTATCTTAGTTGATTCCAATGGCATACTATTTCAATTTCCTTCAAATTTCGGTTAATTGACTATATCGCTTACAACTACCAACAACCACAACATTCGACAACAACAACAACAAACAATAACAACTTTCAAAAACCAACCACAAATTTTATCACATATTAGACATCATATAAATAGCACAAAAGCTCCCCATTTATAAGGCAAAAGCATAACCCACGAAAATATACCGATCGCATGTGTTTTAAATAAAAACAAACGTCCGAAAATACAACCTTTCCATAACCACTCATTAATAAAATCATCTAATGTCCTCTAAAACAATCCTATTAGAAATAATATTTCATTAGTTTTTTAAAGCTTCAAACGGAACCCAAAACGGAGTTACGGTTCAAAAGTTATGACCAAAACAATTTTCAACTTTCTAGAAACAGTACGCGGCGTGCAGCCTAGCTCGGGCCGCGAACTTAACAGGTTCAAAAGGTTGGCGCCACGAACTGGGCGAAACAGAACTCAAAAACTTGATTTTTATGTTCTCAAAACTCAATTTTAACCAAACTTTATAACCCCAAACATCTTTTATCACTAACCCACCATTTCTTATCATCAACACAACATATATACCTCAATTACAACATCAAAACCTATTTCTACCATCAATTTAGAATTTCAACAACAACAAAAAAACACCAAAACAATGGCAAACTATAAACCCCAATCCACATATCATCCATCATGCATCCCGTTATAGAGTTAGAACCCTATCCATACCTCATTGATGGCAGCTCTAAGCTTGGCTCTAGCTCTTGGTTCTTCTCCAAACCCTAGCCTTTTCTCTTCTCCTCTCTATTTCCTCCTCTCTTCTTTCTTTATCTTCTACTCATAAAACACTTATTTCATTTCTTATATAACCTTTTCCAATAATAATAATAATAATAATAATAATAATAATAATAATAATAATAATAATAATATTCTTTTTATTTATCTTACTAACTCACCTTAATGGGCCTAACAAATACACCTCCTCATTACTTTGCGATACCACAATTAAATCCCAACTCAAATAATAAAATATTCCATTATTAATAATAATATTATTCCTAATATTATTTCTTCAACGTAACAACTTAATTAATTCTCTGACTAACCGAATAAAATCCGACTTCAACTTAATAATCCAAATACGTTTCTCAAAATAATACCGACAAATCCGATTGATTTCTTGAACTTCGAGTAAATCCAATAATCAAATCCTTAAATAATTCAATTAACCAATTAATTAAATTCAGGCGTTACAACTCTCCCCCACTTAGGATATTTTCGTCCTCAAAAATTTTCCCAACACAACTATCCTTAATATCGCTGCCTCATCCAACCCTATTATCCTCAAGTTTTGCTTAACGACAATTCGACCATTACTTTCCCGATATAACCGTATCTCAACACGACTTGAATCTAATACATGTATGACATAATCGCTACTAACTTGTCAACCATTTTGACAATATCTTGAAACAACACCTCATAAGATATCAACAACCTTCGCTTGCTCATACTTGACTTACGCTACTTCGCGTCATTATCGTCGCAACATAATCAACACTAAAACACATACACCTTTCTCATTCCATATCCGAGGTCACTCATCTGCGGAATACCGATAACGCTATTAATGTAGTCGTATCACTCTTATAGTGACATCGACATAGTCCACTTGATCATTCTCATCATATCATAGAGTATTACTCATCATATACGGTAACCAACTACAATATCATGCAATCGAACAAAATTCTATAACGCCAACTTAATAATAATAGTTCGACCACCAACCATACAATCCATCTTAATTCACCATCCTTATTAGAGTTCTTATCCACTTATGATTCACAGCTTCAACTAAAACTCAGACTCCCTTCACATGCATCAATCTTTCGCTTTGTGACGTTAGCTCGCACATAAACCATCTATCCCAAATTGTCCAACGTTTCCTCGACTTTTCCATGGGTACGTCTTTGTTAATTCTCATCATTTCGAAAGCAGCTATGTTCACGACATAACATCCATTACTGGTCGCACTATTAAGATAGCAATTCTAGTCTACATCCTCTAATACGATCTCATCTACTATCAACAAGAGATTAAGGGTGATCAGTTCCTCAATTTTTCAATAGATATCCAAAAATCATAATGGATTTATAAACCATCGTTACTGACTATAATAATGTTCCTTTCCAACTTTTACTCAAGCACCATACTCCATAGGGCATCTTCATTCCAATCATTAAGAGGTAACAATCAACTTCTGAAAATCTTTGCAGAAATCACACAGTACGCGTCGCGAGCAATCCTTGGTGCCGCGATCCTTGCAGAAAAACACAGTTCGTGCTGCGTCCACATGTTGGTGCCGCGAACTGAATAGAACAGAAAGGTTTGTTGCGTGAACAACATTCCTCCAACACCATTAACACCAGACTTCTATTCGATTCCATCTCAGATCGGAAACCAACTATCACAGCTTATGACAATGATTAACACAAGGTTATTCAACTTAACATCACAATGAAATCATTCAACCTTCTATAACAACTTATTTAACATCACAAGAATTCCACGACACCATCCACGACAATCTATTATTCTATCACTTTTCCAACATCGACATCCTACGCAAGGCTACATCAACTGATAATTTCGCAGTCCACCAGCAGCGCTAAAACATCACAACCTTCTAAATTCCATCCGCTAAAAGTTTCATCCCTATTACTTAACATTTCACCTTTAGAAACATCAGGAATTATCGTCCTACTTGTATACCAACAACCACTATATTACTTCTCATCCTTCGAGAAATAAACATCAACAACGTCTGACCATGCTCTATCAAGGCCTTCCAATTGATCCATAATCAAAATCTCGAATCCATGTCATCTCGGAAAACAACACAACTTAAACAATACTTGCACTATTGCTACTAGTAACATACAACACCAATATCTCACAATCGAAACACTTTCTAAGAAGCAAAGCTTCTCCACCACTTAGCATCAAACCAACCCTGTAACAAGCAATCAGAAAAGAAACAAGTACCGACAGTGTTTCACACACTTATCGCGTATAGAGGAACAAATAAATTAGACAACACTGGCCGGACGGACCGACCTTCTCTGATACCACTAATGTAACACCCCATTTATACCCGGTAATTATAAGGGAAATCAGAGTGCAAAAATTTCAACAACCAAAATGAGATGCCACATTTTCAACTTAAAACAACTTCATATAATCACAATTAATAAAGATACATAACACTGGTTCGGATAAACTGATAGCAACCTGATTTATTCTTTTGAATGTAAAACAACTTTTATTAAACAATTATTTAATAACAACAACTTAATTTCAACTACTAAAACAATAACAACAATTAAGCAACAATTGTTCATCCCCCCGAGTATTACGTATCAGAGCAACTAAACCGACTTGGACTAACAGCAACTAAATCCTTCAATCTCGAATACTTGAACGTTACCAGTATAAAGGCAACGACAAAACAAATGAAAGAGTGAGATATATACCAATATAATTGAATTCATGATAAATAATATATTAGAATGTAGATCATATAATTCATTGTTTCACATAATTCAAACAACTTTTATCTCGACAATACCAAACACAATTACATCAACATATATACTAACAATTAGCAACGGCAACAATTATAACAATTATATCACAACAAAACAATAACAACCAACAACATAAGTCAACTGACACATCAACATATCAACTATAATTATGCGACTTCAAATGCGACTCAACTGTGTATATGCATGTGGTACCATTGGAGTAAAACTCCCAACTTAGAACATTTTCCAGTAATTCTGAGGCACAAGGCATAAGCAATCAACATTTTGCCAATCCAGGCCAGCATTTTGAGCAATTGCTCCAACATAAAAATTGCCAGTCCAGGCCAACTTAATAACGCAATGTATGCCATACAACCTCGACCTCAATCGACAAAATCACGACAATGCAACAACAACAACACATAACAACGACAACAAAATAGTTAGTCAACTGAAATTCAACATTGGCCATAGGCCTACACCTCAGTGCAATTCAACATTGGCTAAAAGCCCACAACATAATCAACTCAACATTGGCTAAAATCCTACAACATAATCAACTCAACATTGTCTAAAAGCCTACAACATAATCAACTCAACATTGGCTAAAAGCCTACAACATAATCAACTCAACATAGTCGACTCAACCTTGGCCAGAGGCCTACGACGAAATCGACGTAATTAACAACAACTCATCACTGGCTAAAACGCCTACAACTTAATATCAATGTATACTATTTTCATCCACTCAATAATCCACTACTAGTTACTACATTAGTCTCTAGTTAAGTCATTCTACATTTTAACTTATAATCATTCGGATTGATTCCATCTAATTCTTGTCAACTGCTCATCGGTTTGGATTGCTAGTATTTCAATTCGGCACTACTATCAACAATCATCCCATTACTATCAATTCACTATTGAATTAGTATATTGATTCTAGTCATTAAGTATACTACTAGTCCACAATACGACAACTAGTCGACTCCTACTATTTCAACACTACTACAATCATATTGCTCTTGTCGGTATCGTCCGCTATCGTCAACCATTTTGCTCTTGTTGGTATTCATATAATCCACTTAATCTGACTTAATTTAATAAAACCATACAATCATATTGTCACTTCATTAATAAACTTTCCACCAATATTAATAACTTATCTTAGTTGATTCCAATGGCATACTATTTCAATTTCCTTCAAATTTCTGTTAATTGACTATATCGCTTACAACTACCAACAACCACAATATTCGACAACAACAACAACGAACAATAACAAATTTCAAAAACCAACCACAAATTTTATCACATATTATACATCACATAAATAGCACAAAAGCTCTCCATTTATATGGCAAAAGTATAGCACCCGAAAATATACCGATCGCATGTATTTTAAATAACAAAACTTCTAAAAATACAACCTTTCCATAACCACTCATTAATAAAATCATCTAATTTCCTCTAAAACAATCCTATTAGAAAGAATATCTCATTAGCTTTCTAACGCTTCGAACGACACCCAAAACAAAGTTATGGTTCAAAAGTTATGACCAAAACAATTTTCAACTTTCTGTCAACAGTTCGCGGCGCGCAGCCTAGTTCGGGCCGCGAACTTAACAGGTTCAGAAGGTTGGCGCCTCAAATGAAGTTCTATCCGCGAACTGGGCGAAACAGAACCCAAAAACTTGATTTTTATGTTCCCAAAACTCAATTTTAACCAAACTTCATAACCCCAAACATCTTTTATCACTAACCCACCATTTCTTATCATCAACACAACATATATACCTCAATTACAACATCAAAATATATTTCTACCATCAATTTAGAATTTCAACAACAACAACAAAGCACCAAAACAATGTCAAACTATAAACTCCATCCCATATATCACCCATCATGCATCCCGTTATAGAGTTAGAACCCCACCCTTACCTCATTGATGGCAACTCTAAGCTTGGCTCTAGCTCTTGGTTCTTCTCTAAACCCTAGCCTCTTCTCTTCTTCTCTCTATTTCCTCTTCTCTTCTTTCTTTATCTTCTACTCATAAAAAACTTATTTCATTTCTTATATAACCTTTTTCCAATAATAATAATTCTATTCTTTTTATTTATCTTACTAACTCACCGCAATGAGCCTAACAAATACACCTCCTCATTACTTTGCGATACCACAATTAAAGCCCAACTCAAATAATAAAATATGCCACTGTTAATAATAATATTATTCCTAATATTATTTCTTCAACATAACAACGTAATTAATTCTCCGACTAACCGAATAAAATCCGACTTCAACTTAATAATCCAAATACGTTTCTCAAAATAATACCGACAAATCCGATTGATTTCTTGAACTTCGAGTAAATCCAATAATCAAATCCTTAAATAGTTCAATTAACCAATTAATTAAATCCAGGCATTACAGCCAAAGGTATGCCAAATTGGGCGAGGATGTTTCTCTTGTAGAAACGAAGAATATTCTGCGTGGTGATTTTGGCTAGTGCTTCTACTTCTATCCACTTCGTGATGTAGTCGAAGCCCACTATCACATACTTGTTTTGGTTTACTCCCACCACGAGCGGGTCGAGGATGTCTAGCCCCCACCATGCAAAAGGCCACGGGGATGACAAAGATTTGAGCTTGTTAGGAGGAGCCAGGTGCATATCCTTGTGTCGTTGGCATTTATCACATTTCTTTACGTTTTCGTTGGTGTCGTGCTACATGGTGGGCTAGTAAAATCCTTTTTGAAGTGAATTTATGGAGAACGATCTTCCGCCCAGGTGCTGGGAATTTATTCCTTCATGGATCTCTCGTAGGATGTGTGTGACTCTAGTCTTATCGACACATTTGAGGAGGGGGACGAAGAACCTTCTCATGTATAATCTTCCTTTGACCAGGACGTAGGAGCAAGCTCTGCGTCTTATCATGCTAGCTTCCTTTTTGTTAGATGGTAACTCCCTGTTTGTGAGGTAGTTGTATACGAGAGTCATCTAGCAGTTATCCTCGCCGATGGCGAGCATATCTATCATTGGAGTGGTTTTTTCTATGCTTGGTCGAGGGAGTATTTCCTAGATCACTAAGTTGTTCCCCCCTTTTTTCTCTGTGCTTTCCGATTTGGATAATACATCTTCTCGAGTGTTATGCTCGCAAGGAACGTGTTGCACATCAACGACATTGAACTTTTTTATTATGGCTTAGACCAGGGTCCAGTATTCGGCCACATGATTGTTCTTGACTTGGTATTCTCCTCGCACTTGAGACGCTATGAGTTGTGATTCCGTGAAGATCCTTACCTCCTCGACTCCTAGGTCTTCAACTAGGCATAGGCTTGCGAATAAGGCTTCATACTCTTCCTAGTTGTTAGAGGTTGGAAACGAAAGGGTGAGGGATACCACAACAAGAATCCCTTCGTAGTTTTACAGAATTATAGCAGCCCCGCTGCCCGTCGAGATGGAGGCTTCATTAATGAATATTGTCTATTTGCACACCCGTTCGTGGGAAGGAAGTAAAACTCATCTCTGTCACAAAGTCGGCTAGTACTTGAACTTTTAGAGCTTTCCTGCTCTCATACCTAATGTTGAATTCGGAGAGCTCTAGTGACCATTTGAGCATTATGTCGGTCATATCTGGTCGACCTAAAAGTTGTTTCACGAGTTGGTTTTTTTGGACTACTATAGTGTCTACCAAGAAGTAGCGCCTTAGTCTCCACGCTACATTGATAAGTGCCAGAGCTACCTTTTTGATTTGTTGGTACCTCACTTCGGGACCCTGTATGGCCTTACTCGTAAAGTAAATGGGCTTTTGCCTGTCTGGTAATTCTCGGATGAGAGCGTGCTAACGACCTCGGAAGTCATGTCCAGGTAGAGGTATATTATTTCCTCTTTGTCTGGTCGTGACAACTGTTACCTTGAAAAATCTTAAGGTATTTAAGCACATGTAGTAAAAAAAGATGTTCCCATGAGCTAAAGGTAATCTTATGAAATAAGGGCTTTTTAGGAGATTAAATCCAAGGTATTTGAAATTTGGTTTGTCCAAATTAAAGAATTTAATGATCAATGGGGATACGAAGCCAAAATTTCGATATTGAGACTTGTCGGCCAGAAAGAGAAGTATGACAAGATATTTGGAAATTGGTCTAGTCAACCAAAGGATGAACAATAAGTAAAATAGTCGAAATTGGTCTCGTCGACCAAAGGGAGTTCAAGACTTAGAAGGATTCTCAATGACTTAGTCTTGCTAGAAGGTAACGTCGATGCAAGTCAAAAGCGGGAAGATTCGAATTTTCAAGTTAACAGTAGTTACCAACAGTTTGAGTTCTAGTTGAGCGCCAAATAGGTGGCGAAAGATGGAGGATCAGTTATTTTTAGGCTAAGATACTTGTTAGTAGATAATGTACATAGGCAGTCACGTTGTAATTGATCGGTCACCATTTCTAGTAAGTTTCTGTGTTTTATTCGGCACAAATCCATCACTTTGGTAACACCTTTGGTCGTTTTTAGTTGTTTTCAAGTAAGTTAGTGTGTGTCGGTTATCTTAGGATCATTGTGCATTTTGAATTAAAGTGTTTGTGAAACATATTATTTTATGCTTTTGTTTGGTAGTCTCAGTGTTTCATGTTGATGCATATGATTGAAGGAACTTATGGAAGGATTATAAGGACTCTGGAAGGCTGAAAGTTTGAAGTTTTTGAAGAATTTAGAGGTCAACACGGGCACCTGTGTGAATCAACACGGCCCGTGTCGAAAAGCCACTGGAAAACGCAAAAAAACCAAAGTTAGTGAATCAACACGGGTACCCAAGTTAATCAACACAACCGTGTTGATTGACCTGGCAGCAAATCTTTTATTCAAAAGATCAACACGGGCACCCGTGTTAATCAACACGACCCGTGTTGATGGAAGCGTGTGGAAACTTCACTTTTTGATTTTTGGACCTTTTCTTTATCATTAAGGGTACTTTGGACTTTTGCTAAGACTTGGATGAAGCTGAGACTATTAGAAGGAATTTTGGGAAAAGAGAAAAGAACTTTTAAAACGTACGAGAAAAATATTACAAAGGAGAGAAGATAGTTACTGCGAGGAATTCGGAGACGGCGAGATTCAAGGGCAGCCACCATTGAAGATCAACGTCATTGTTATTGTTTGTAATGTTTAACTTTTATCTAATGTTTTCTTCGAATACTATGAGAGTCTAAACCCCCCAATGCTAGTGGGTGGTCCTGATTTGACGATTGTTATGAATTCGGATTATTGATTTCCTTAATGCATTGTTTATCTATTTCAATTTAATTGTGTGGTGTTCTTATGCTTATGTATCAGACAAATACATGTAGACCTATGACTAACAATTGGCAGGACTGTGATTGTTAGGGTTTCCACACAATTAGATTATTAGGAGTCTCACCTAGGATTGGAACTCTTTTTAATCACCCGAGTTTCTTGATATTTTTTTGGTTAAAACCAAGAGTTATTTGAATGGACATTTGAATAAGGATTGGAATTTTAATAGTTTTCTTTATTAAGGACTTAAGGAAGAACATTCTAGAGATAGGTAATTGAAATTTTTCATATGTAATGAGGAAATTTGGATTCAGATCATAATTTGTTAAATCAACCACTCACCCTAACATCATTCTCCATAAATTTCATCAGTCACTATTTTGTTACGATTATCATTTAAAGTTTTAAACTCAACCCAACCATTGTTTTTGTTCAATTGAATTAAGAGCACAAATAGGTATTTACTACGCAGTCCTAGAGATCCATACTTGGGGAAACTCATTATAACTACATCAGTGAAAATAGTACACTTGCTAGTTTTTTCGATCAAGTTTTTGGCGCTGTTGCCGGGGACTGCCAAAATACAGATTTTAATCTTAGTTCAATTGAAATTTTATTGCTCTGCAATTAAAATTTTATTTTTCCTGTTATCAGTACTTATATTGTGTCTAATATTGTATGACAGGTAAATCCTCAGTTGATTATCTTTTTGACGCAGAGATAGAAAGAACCTTTCACGCTAGGCGAAGAAAAGCGAAGCAAGCAATACTGGTAGAAGAAGATAAAAATTCAGTGCACTCAGGTTCAGAATCAGAAGCTGAGACCATGGATCCACCGCAAGAAAGACTGCTAGGAGATTACGGAGGCACAAATGCACCGGGGGGAAGACTAACCATTGTCAACCAACCGGTGAATGTTCCTAACCTTTAGCTCCACCAGAGCACCATCACTCAGTTGGAGAAGAGATCCTTTGCTGGAAGGGTTAATGAAGATGCTAACAAGCATTTGCAATGATTTCTGACTATGATCACCACTCTAAAGATAGATGGGCATACTGAAGAACATAAAAAGTTGCGCATGTTTCTGTTCACCTTGGCAGATGAAGTAGAGGAGTGGTTCTATTCTCTTCTAGCAGGCAACATTACATCTTGGGAAGATATGGAAACCGTGTTCCTCAATGAGTATTTTCCAGCATCGGTGTTCATGAGAAAAAGATATGAGATCTTGCATTTCAAGAAAAAGGAGGGTGAATCATTAGGAGACTATTTCAAGAGATTTAAGAGACTCCTGGTGGCATGCTGTAATACGGTGAACTGACTTTGAGATTTTTGTATCGCAAATGTGCGGATAGCAAGAGTCGCCACCGACTTTTCTTTTATCCAATTAAGGGAAGGATAAAAGAACAGGAAAAGACCTTCGTTAGATTCTGAGTAAGGGAGAAGGTTATGAAAAAGGAAGGTATTAGCACCCCTTTCCATCCGTAGTTATCTACGGGCTCTTAGTTGCTCTTAGATCACTTTAAAATTGTGCTTTCTGTGTGTTTGATAAAAAATGTTTTGAAAAGGCATTTCGCTTTGACTTTGTAATGATTCACGTAAGAATGTATACAAAGTGTTTGGAAATGTTTCGTTTTGAAAAGAGTTTGAACTTTGACAAAAAAGTGTGTGGTGTGAAAAGTATTTTGATAGAGCAAGCAACTAAAAGTCTTATTACCTACTCAGAATTGGTCATTTTCGTGTTATTTTACGTTCCTTTAGAATAGCGTTATCCGTACCATTAGTTGGTAGGTAACTCCATTCGTTGGATGTAAGCGGGACATTCGAAGGGACATCGGATGGTCATAGAAAGCAACTTGTAGGAAGTATCCTAGCACATTCGAAGGGACTATCATTATTTTTCGTAGGCGACAATCGAGGGTCAAGATCATGTATTCGGAGGCGACATCGTGGGTCTTATGATCATTGTATCGAAGGGACTATGATGATTTGTTTTGAAGGCAACGGTGCTAGAATACCTCTACGTTCGAGGGACATGACCATTTGAATTCGTAAAGGCAACGAGAGAGAAATACCCTAAGGGGTGCATGTGTGAAGAGAGTGTGTTAAATTCAGATATGTTATCTTGGAATTAGAGTGGTCTATGTTGATTTTAATCTTGCCATACACGCCTAATTACTAGCAGTTTATAAGGTGCGGAAAGTAAATTGCGGAAATATAAAGTGCGGAAAGATAAATCCTACGCTATTACATGGCTTTGGGGCAGATACATAATCGAAAGTGCGGAAAATAAAAGTCCTAATTAAACTATTACATCCCATAGGCAATTACATAATTGAGAAAACAATAAAAATTGTCCGAAACGGTGTAACCTGTAAACAGATGAAACATCGGGAACCGGAAGAAAATTGCATAAGAGGAAAATGTTAGTAAAAATAAGCATTTTTGAATGAGAAAAATTTTATGCAAATAATGACATTAATATGATAAAATAATTTTTTTGGGAATTTTTGGAGTTAATTTGATAATTAAAAAATCAATTAAAAGTCATTTAAAAGATAAATTAGCAATTAAATTAAATATGCATGCAAAAATAATAATTTTAATTTTAAAAATTAAATAAAGATTTTTCTGATGAGTATGCAAAAATAAATATTTTTGGTGTTTTTTAAATGCATGATAAAAATATTAGAAGATAAAATAAATTGAATGAAAATATTAAAAAAATAAGAAAATATGAAAAATATTTAAGTTTTGCAAAAGGGAAAAAGGATTGGTCTTGCCAGGGATTGAACTCAGGACCTCATGGAGAATCTTCCACATGCCATGCCTTAACCACTGAGCCAGCTTGCACTTCGTGTCAAAGGATCCAAAATCAATTGTTTTTGAACGTAAACGTGTCATGGATGTGTTTGAAAACAAGTCAACACGCGTGGGCCCGAATTGGAATGAATGGAAGAATCAGATGCCTCGAACGCGCCACGCAAGCTCTGACCGGTCTTCACCAGTCAACGACGCCGGAGCCCTAGCTCCGATCGTCTTCTCCGGCCAACCTGAAATTGAAACTGGAAAAATACGCGAAATAAAAAGTTCTAAGGTACCCTACCCCCCTAAATCGAGCATTCCGGATTCAATGTGGTATCAGTTTCGATTGAAAATGCCTCTATCATTCAGTTCGAAGCTTCACAGTTCGAAAACCCTAAACATGGCACAATGCGATTCTGACGTTCAAACTTGCTAACGATTGCCCAGATCAATCACATGGAGTCTCATGAACACATTAAAATTATTAGAATCGATTAAAACAAGTAGATAATAAAACTGCAATTTCAAGAAAAATTTGAATATGTATGAACATGTATGCATCGATTCAGGCTGTTTTGATCATTGGCAATGATGTATACTCACTCTAAATTACCTCAGGAACACGTTTGGATGGCTGGCTTGGGCTGAAAGTGGCTGGAAATTAAAATTCGATTTTTGACAATTTGAGAAATTTTTTGACAAAATAAGGTTTGTGTATGGGGCTAGGGTTTCGTGTCCTTTGATGTGCAGCTTGCTTGGTATTTATAGAGTAAAATAGAAGAGCAAAGAGAGTGAAAAAAGATTGGATCTTCAATGTGCAATAAATTTCTTTCAAATAAAATCAAATTTTGGAAAAAATTTGATTTTCTCTTCAATGTGAGAGCTAGCACGAATTTGGTATGTTTCATGGGCTATCTTGGACCTCAAGTTTGATAGAAATTCACTTCTTTTGAAAAAATATCTTATTTTCATATTTTATATAATTTAATTTTGAATTAAATGGTTTTAAATTCAAAAATAAATCAATAAAATAGAAAATTGTCATGGCAAGGCATCAATAGGTCACAAATAATATTATGAACAAGTTTGGATCATAAAATTATAGGCCCATTTGGGAAAAATTGGATTTTGACCAATATCTCCTTTTGTGCAATTGTTCAAAAATGCCCAACCTCTGAATGGTGTATTTTGCTCAATTTTCCACATTTTTGAATGTTCTTGGAATTTTTAGAAAGCTCTAAGTGTCCTCTAACCAACCTCTTTGGTTTCATCTCAATTGGAGTTTCCATGCTCAATAAATCTCCAAAACAAAAAGTTGACTTTTTGTTGACTTTGAAAAGGACCTGTAATGTTTTGATCCATACCTTCCAAATGAATCATTTTTTGGACATTCTTGTGAGACATGAAGTTGTATAGAATTGAATTTCCTTCAAAACAAGAGGTGGTGGAAAAATGTCTGAGAAAGTATGAAGAAGTTATGCTCAGTCAAAGTTTGGTTGACTTTTCACTGAAAAATCCTAATTTGGAAAGTTTGACTTTTGAGCAAATCTTGAGTTTTCTTGATGAATCATGATCAACCCTTGATCCAATGATGAATGTAACTTCAAAATGAGGATGTTGACCAAAAATCATGAAGTTTGACTGTATGTTGACCACAGTTGACTTTTTGTCCAATACAACTGATTTTCAACCATCTGAGCAATTGTTTGAGGAAATTTGACTTGTGAGGCTTGAAACTTGACATGGAGAGTCTTTGAAGCATATGAGGAGGCATGATGACCATTGGAAATGTTGGAAGTCCATCTTGATCTGAGAATTGCCAAACCCTAGTTTGGGTTGATTGTCTAGGAGAGGGTTTGTCTGATCAACCCTTGAGGAATCCTTGAGCATGGATGTATGAAATGTCTTGAGAAGTAGGAGGGCAAATTTTGGGGTATGACAGCTGCCCCTGTTCAATCTTCTTGTACTGGAAGGATTAGATTGTCATGCTTGCCTTTTGTGACCTGGAGGTAAAAGATGATTGAACACTCGAGTACACCTGAAAATTTGCTTTGGTGATGATCTGGAATGGGCTACGATGCCATTTGGAGACGGTAGAGACTTCGTTGGGGAATGAGTCGTACGCTAGACTCAAGATTGTTGTCAGGGTAGGAGAACTGACCGAGATGGGCTTAAGATGCCATCTGGAAAGATCGATGCTGGGGAGTGAGCCGTACACTAGGCTTTGTAGACGTTCTTGAAAGTGAGAAGAGCATGGAGATGGGCTTAAGATGCCATCCGGAGGGAGTCGTACGTTAGACTTCGTGCTCAACTTTGAATGAAGTTATTGGTTTGTATTGGTTTTTTAACCAAATATGCAGCATTCTAAAAGCGGAGAAATATTGACAAGTAGTCGGAGATGGGCTTAAGATGCCATCCAAGGCAACTGAGTCGTACGCTAGACTCTGTAGTTGCTGTTGATAATAAGAGAGAGTCAGAATACATCTTCGTGCTGATTACTCTGAGGAGATAGTGGTTGGAAAAATGTGGATAACTTCCCTGTTGTGCTTCGGGTATTGATCCAATGCCTGTTATCGGAGGATAACTTGTGATCGTTCAGATAGTTCTCCCGTCTGGATTCGGGTATTAATCTTGTATCTGTTGTCGGAGGACAACAAGGGTGGTCGTTTAGATAGTTTTCCCGTCTGGCTTCGGGCATTAATCCTGGACCAGTTGTCGGAGGACAACTAGGGCGGTCTTTCAGATAGTTTTCCCGTCTGGCTTCGGGCATTAATCCTGGACCAGTTGTCGGAGGACAACTAGGGTGGTCGTTCAGATAGTTTTCCCGTCTGGCTTCGGGCATTAATCCTGGACCTGTCGTTTCAGAAGTGATTTTCACCTGCTTTGGAAAAAACAAGAGAAACTTTTGACAGAATATTGTTAGTCTTATGCAAAGTATGATGCATGATGATGTGTATGGATGACATATGCACAAATTATGACTTTTATGAGTAATGTATGAATGGTAGATGTTGTGGTATTTCAAAACATATCCATCTTTGAAGAAGATGGATTTTAGGACCCGAGAAGAAGATAACTTCGATTCTTCCGATGCACTATCTGACCAAGTCTTGAGCCTAGACATTGTTGAGGATGGTAGAGGTCAAGAGATGCGCCGCTGAGGATCTTGTGCATAGACCCTGTTGGGGAGAATCTATGAGACACTCTACTGGGGATCTTGCACATAAATCCTGCTGGAGAGTAGTTTAGTTAGAAGAAGAATTGTAATCTCCCCTGGGAATAAAGGTGTATGTTTCTCCCACTATCGACCAAGTTTCCATAAATCTGGGAACTGTATGGGAGATATTACTGGGATGAAGTGTTATTGTTTGGAGACTGTAACATTTAGTTTGGTGGGTAACATATACTCCAGTTGGTGACACCCGTGGGGAATGTTTTGGTGACCGTCGTCATCTCAATTCCTAGAGCTAATTATTTTTTGTTTGTTCATGTTTGCAAATAGATTTTTATTGTCGATGCATATAATCATTCAAAGCAAACGTTGGACTTTATGCAAGCAACAACAACAAAAATTGTAAAGAAAGAACTTGTATTAATTTGAAATGTGGCGTGTGGCCAATCTCGTTAAGTTCCAACTATGCTAGTACTCATATATTTCAACTATCTCAAGAAAGTGAGTGAATCGATTTTCGCCATTTGAACCAAATGATAGTAGCGGAGTAGATAGATCGAGACATGGTCGTGCTTAAATCCCTAACTTTTCCTAGACCGCCTTTCGGGTTTTCTACCGGATACCCTTTTTGCCCAAGCCGCCTTTTCGTGTTTTCGACTTGTCGGTGTACATGTTTTGTTTATATCCTTAACTTTTGCCCGAACCTTTTGGTTCTCCAGATGCCCTTATTTTTGCCTCGACCTAGCCTCTCTTTATCGTAGTATTTGACTATCTGCGTTCACGGTGTGGGAAGTCTTCACCATCCATGGTGCTAAGTATCATAGCTCCGGAAAAACTGTCTTGACTACAAATGGTCCCTCGTATTTGCCCGGATCACCTTGTGGAAGAATGATGCGCTTGACTACTAGGTCACCAACTTGGTAGACTCGATGCTTGACCTTCTTGTTGAATGCTCTAATCATTCGTTTCTGATAGATCTGTCCATGGCAAATGGATGCGAGTCGTTTCTCATCAATCAAATTAATCGGTCCAATCGTCTTCGCCTAACTTTGCGTCCTGGAGGACTCTGGTTGAGGGTATCTGAACCTCGATTGGTAGGACTGCCTCCATACCGTATACAAGAGAGAAGGGGGTTGCCCCTGTTGATGTCCGTACTATAGTGCGATAACCGTGAAGAGCAAATGGTAACATCTCATGCCAATCTTTGTAAGTCACTGTCATCTTCAGTATAATCTTCTTAATGTTCTTGTTGGCGGCTTCCACTGCGCCATTCATCTTAGGTCGATAAGAAGAAGAATTGTGATGCTTGATCTTGAACTACGTGCAGAGTTCGATGATCATCTTGTTGTTGAGATTAGAGCCATTATCTGTGATAATCCTTTCGGGAGTGCCATACCGACAGATAAGATTGTGTTTGATGAATCGAGCCACAACATTCTTGGTAACAGATGCAAACGAGGCTGCCTCTACCCACTTGGTGAAATAGTCGATTGCCACAAGGATGAAACGATGTCCATTGGAAGCGGTGGGCTTGATTTCTTCAATCATGTCAATGCCCCACATTGCAAAAGGCCAATGAGCTGTTAGAACATTCAGAGGTACTGGAGGTACGTGCACTTTGTCGGTATAAATCTGGCATTTGTGACAAGACCGAGCATAGCGGTGACAATCAGCTTCTATGGTGGACCCATAGTAACCCGTTCTCAAAATCTTCTTAGCCATGGTATGACCACTGGAGTGGGTACCAAATGCGCCTTCGTGTAACTCTTCCATGATGCGTGCCGCTGTTTTCCGGTCTACACAACGAAGTAAGCACAAGTCGTGGTTGCGTTTGTATAAGATGCCGTTGTTGAGGAAGAATTTGGATGCAAATCTTCTCAAGAACTTCTTATCATTGACAGAAGCCCCTGTGGGGTATTCTTGAGTCTCAAGATACCTCTTCACGTCATAGTACCAAGGTTTCTCTTCTGTATCAAGCTCATAACAATACGCTGGTTCATCAAACTTTTCAATGATGATCTGAGGAGCCTCGTTGTCCCACCTAACCTTGAACATAGACGACATAGTAGCCAATGCGTCTGCCAACTAATTCTCTTCTCGTGGAATGTGATTGAAAGTGATCTCTTCGAAGTAGGGGATCAAACTTAGAACATGCTCTCGGTATGGAATGAGATTCGGATGCTTCGTATCCCACTCGCCCTTAATCTGACTGATCACTAAAGCTGAGTCTCCATACACTTGTAAGAACTTGATTCTTAAGTCAATAGCAGCTTTGATACCCATGATGCACGCTTCGTATTCGGCCATGTTGTTAGTGCAACTGAAACATAATCTGGCGGTGAAAGGCGTATGTTCGCCTGTAGGGGGATGTAATGATGGCGCCAATGCCATTTCCAAGTGCGTTTGAGGCTCCATCAAAAACCATGGTCCATCGGGATCCCTGGTCAGGTCCTTCGTCTGGGCCTGGTTCTTCACAATCTGTAACTAGTAGAACATCTTCGTCTGGAAATTCGAACTGCATAGACTGATAGTCATCTACGGCTTGATGAGCCAAATGATCGGCTACTACACTTCTTTTGATCGCTTTCTGAGAAGTATAATGGATGTCGTATTCGGTTAAGATCATTTGCCATCTTGCTATTCTTCCGGAGAGAGCTGGTTTCTCGAATATGTATTTTATCGGATCCATCTTTGAAATCAACAAAGTAGTGTGAGTCAACATATACCGTCTTAGTCGGCGAGCAGCCCAAGCCAAAGCACTGCAAGTTTTCTCGAGCTGTGAGTATCTTGTTTCACAGTCGGTAAAATTTTTGCTAAGGTAGTATATTGTATACTCTTTTCGACCAGACTCGTCATGTTGCCCCAACACACACCCCATCGAGTTCTCTAGCACTGTCAAGTACATGATAAGAGGTCTTCCTTCGGCGGGCGGCATCAGGATAGGAGGATTTTGTAGGTACTCCTTGATTTTGTCAAAAGCGATCTGGCAATCGTCGTTCCATTCCACTACTTGATCTTTCTTCAGTAACTTGAAGATTGGTTCACAAGTAGCAGTTAGATGTGCAATGAATCTAGCAATGTAATTCAATCGGCCCAAGAAACCTCTGACTTCCTTCTCGTTACGTGGAGCTGGCATCTCTTGAATAGCCTTAACATTGGCGGGGTCAACTTCAATACCTTTTCCACTGACAACAAACCCTAGGAGTTTTCCGGATCTGACTCCAAAAGTGCACTTCTTAGGATTAAGTCTCAGTCTGTACTTCTTCAACCTATCAAACAGTTTCTGTAGATGATCAAGATGTTCTTCTTCAGTCTGTGACCGAGCTATCATGTCGTCGACGTAGACCTCTATCTCGTGATGAATCATGTCATGAAATAATGTCACCATAGCACGCTGATAAGTGGCGCCCGCATTCTTCAGTCCGAACGGCATAACCTTGTAGCAGAAAGTGCCCCACGGTGTAACGAAAGTAGTCTTCTCCATGTCTTCAGGAGCCATTTTGATCTGATTGTAACCGGAGAAACCATCCATGAGGGAGAAAACCTTATGCTGAGCGGTGTTGTTAACAAGAACATCAATATGAGGAAGTGGGAAATCGTCTTTCGGACTCGCTTTGTTCAGATCTCTGTAATCCACACACATGCGTACCTTGCCATCCTTCTTAGCCACAGGCACCACATTAGCTTCCCACTGTGGGTAGGAAGTAACAGCTAAGAAACCGACATTGAACTGCTTCATAACTTCGGCTTTGATTTTCTCTGACATCTCAGGACGTATGCGACGAACCTTTTGTTTTACTGGGAGAAAACCTTCTTTTGTCGGTAAACGGTGCACTACAATATCAATGTCTAAACCCGACATGTCTTCGTATGACCAAGCAAAAAACCTCAATGTAGTCTCATAGCATCTGAACTAACCTTTCTTTAACACTGTTCTCAAGACCCGCTCCTATCTTAATCTCCTTTCTGTCTTCATCAGTACCCAAATTCACAACCTCAACCGACTCTTCGTGTGGCTGTATAACTCGCTCTTCTTGCTGTAGCAGTCTGACAAGTTCTCCTGGCACTTCACAATCTTCCTCACTTTCATCTTCGGCTTGGTAGATCGGATTATCGAAGTCATATTTAGCAATAGCATAGCTGTTATCAACGAGATTCGCAGTGATTCTGCAGTGTATCACGTGGGTGTGTGTAAGAAACACATAGCTTTTTGAAGGGGTGATAAAGTAAAAGAAAACAAACAACAATTGAATGCAAAAGTCCAACGATTTTATTGAATGAAAATATGCAAATGACAGATAATAACCCTCACAAACGAGCCATGATGCCCCGGGCAAGGCACTAGGCTTTAGAGTTTATTGTTCAAAACATAGAAAATACGAAAAGCAAAACAAAAACAAAGGCAATTACTCCTGTCTAAAGGAGATTGGTATGACGTCTTCAGTCTTCCAATTTCTAAGTCCGTTGTCGGGAGTTGGGAAGATCCACTTGCTGATGTCGAAGTCGTTGTCGTCGTCTTCTATAGCATGGATTCCACTCTGGCTAATGCGGAAAGGAAGTTGGCCGGCACGTTCGTGGCGTATCATCTTCTGACCTCGATGGTGAAGCCTAAACCGGTCTTGTCGGTTGAAAGGAAGATCCGGAGCTGTCCCCAAATAGTACTACCTCCTTCTTCAAAACTTGAGCATCTTTCGTGAGGCCATCCTAGGCGGAACTTGCGTAATTTCGGAGGTGGAGAGTCGGCATGACTGACTGGGATTGCTTCAAAAGCTTGACAGGGAGTCTCAAAGAATTCACCCTCCAGCTCGAGGTATCAGAATGACTGTAGATAATTGACCATATATTCTTCTTCACCACATACGGTAACAACCTTCCCTTTCACCAGGTACTTCAACTTCTGATGTAAGGTAGAGGTAACAGCGCCTGCCCCATGTATCCAAGGGCGTCCAAGTAGGCAAGAGTGAGCTGGACGGATGTCCATGACAAAGAAAGTGGAATCAAAAGTCTAGGAACCGACTTTAACTGGCAGAATGAGCTCTCCAAGAACTGTTCGCTTAGAACCATCAAAAGCCCTCACAATAATATCACTGGGTTTCAGAACCAGTCCTTCAACATCAAGTCGGTCAAAAGCAGTCTTCGGAAGGATATTCAGAGCAGAACCGGTATCCACCAAAACATGAGACAATGTAACGCCCTTGCATTCAACAGAGATGTGCAAGGCTTTGTTGTGTTTCTTTCCGGCAGGAGTCAAATCAACATCAGAGAAGCCTAGGCCATTGTTGGCTGCCAGGCTAGCAATACAAACTTCAAATTGATCCGTAGTAGTGTCCTGCGATACATGAGCATTCTTCAGAAACTTCACCAAGGCGTTAGCATGAGCCTCAGAACACAAGAGCAGAGCAAGCATGGATATCTTGGATGGAGTCTGCCCCAACTGTTCCACAACATTGTAGTCACTCTTCTTGATAATCTTCAGAATTTCCTCCATTTCTCATTTGGAGGTATCTTCAGTAACTTCCTTTGGTACTTCTGGCTGAGCAGGATGAGTCACTGGTTCTTTCCCTCTAGCTTGGGGAATGGATTGAATAGCTGGAATGCGAGCTGGAGTCGCAGTGCCTTTCGGAGGAGAGATATCTGGAGAGAATACCCTTCCAGTTCTGGTCACCTTACTTGATCCGGTGATGTTGTCAATGTCAGGAATGGTAGCTTCAATTGTAAGATCTTCAATGGTCAGAGGGTCTTGCTTGACGCCATGATAGTAAACATCAGCTCCATAATTCCAAGGGATAGCTTTGTTGGAGGAATATGGAACTGGTCTGGGAGAAGTAATGATGAGAGGTGTCACCCTAGGCACAGGATCAGTAGAGGAAATCCTTATTGTGTTAACGTCAACATAGTCTTTTGGGAAATCGTCACCCCATCCGGTTGCCTTAACATCTTCAATAAGAATCTTGTAGCTCTCTAGAACAGTATACTTCACCATGTAATCAAACATTCCACTTGGCTGCCCCAAGGTATCCCATGCAGATGGTGCAGCTTCATTCACATCTTCGATCTTCAGTTTCTTAGACATGTCTTCTCACAGACTCTCCATAGGTGGTTTCAGGAATAATATTTCACGGTTATCCATCATGCACTGAACACGTCTTCTCAGCCAAGCACAACCATCGGGTGCAGATGGGCACCAACGGCAATTCTCTGGGCATTCGGGGTTAACACTGGCTTGCAGCAAATTCTTCTTAACAATCATCAGAGGAATAGTCAGGTCATCTATGTTGAAAACATAAGTATCCTCCCCAACAACATTGGAACTCTTGTCATGGTTAGGCATAGGAGTGTTGATCACATTCGGAGTCTCAACAGGAGGATCAAACTCAATCTGCTTAGCTTCAATCATATCTTGAATCTTGTTCTTCAGAGCCCAACAGTTGTCAGTGTCGTGCCCCTGGACTATTGGAGTGGTAAGCACACTTAGCATTAGGATTGTATCTCGGAGAGGAAGTGTTGACACTCTGAGGAGGATCCTTCAATGTAATCAGCTCTGCTTTCAACATGTGTTGCAAGGCTTGTGACAACGGCATGTTGATCTTCGTAAACTGTCTTCGTGGCGCATTCTGGCTACGCGCGTTGTCTCGCTGAGGTTGCGCTGATGCAGGATTGGAGATCACAACTTCCCCCACAGATTGAGCACGGTCGGTCTTGGCTCGGCTTTTCTGACCATACACAGCATTAGTTTCTTTCTTACCACCAAAAGATCTCTTCGCAGCATTTGATGATGACTCTACCTGAATCTTTCCGCTCTTGATACCAACTTCAATACGCTCTCCTGTCAATATCAGATCGGTGAATCCGACCGAAGAGTTTCCAATCAGATGATTGAAGAATGGGTCTGTCAGTGTTCCCATAAACATATCAACCAACTCCCTATTGGACAGGGGTGGCTGAACTCTGCCTGCTAAATCTCTCCATTTCTGAGCATTCTCTTTGAACTTCTCATCACGACCCATAGACATGCTTTGTAGTTGCATGCGAGTGGGTGTCAATTCAGCATTGTACTCATACTGTCTGTAGAAAGCATCTGCTAAGTCACTCCAAGTACAGATACAGTCATTCTCTAGCTGATAATACCATTCCAATTGAGTTCCGGACAAACTCTCTTGAAAATAGTGCATCCACAACTTTCTATCACCAATGTGGGGATTGATCTTCTGGACATAGGACTTCAAATGCAGCTTTGGACAAGAAATGCCATCATACTTGGCAAAAGTTGGAACTTTGAACTTAGGAGGAATCACCACACCAGGGACAAGACTCAAATCATCAAAATTCAGCCCGTACATCTTCAGGTTTTCCACAGCATTCAGACGGTCCTCAAGTTGCTTATACTTGTCATCTTCATCAGAGTACTGGCTATGATCGTAGTCTTTTTCAGGCTCACGCTGACTGCCTTCGTCATCACCCTTGACACTCCCCTCATTCTTGACACTTCCTTCTGAGAGCTCTATCCGGCTGACCACTTTAGGACCACCTTTGTAACGTCTACCCATGTTGAGAACACCAACGACCTTCTTCTTTCTGTTGATGAGCTTCTTCATATCTTCTTGGCCTTGGACCAAGCTAGTGAACATCTCCTGGAACTGAGCATTCTGAGCCTGGAGATCTTTGACAGTCTGTTCAAGAGCCATTTCTGCTAAAATAAATAGCGAGAAAATGAGAAAACCAATCTTCAATGTACCTGTTATGAGATGTTATGCGATGTTTATGCAGATGCAATGCAATGTTTTCAAGGACCTTAGAGATTTAAATTTGTTAAACAAGCACGAACAAACATTTATTAGTTCTCTTTTTATTATTCTTTTTCTTTTTAAGTACAAAAGATAGTTCAAAACAAATAAAAGAAAACATATAAATCCTAAAGCTCTAAGTCTCCCATGGGCGCTTCCTCTTGGTTCCGAGGTAGGCGTTGATGTTCTACTCCTCGTGAAGTAGCTTTGTCAACTCTAGCACTTTCTTCTCACTTGCGTAGCACTGAGCTTCAAATGTATCCCTTTCTTCTTTAAGCTGAATCCAGGATCTCTTCAAGTCTTCAAGATCAGTAGGCATGTCAGGATGGAGAACGGTATAGGATACGTCACCTATAGCAACAAGTTCCATAATTACGGGTAAAACAGGCGTGAATGGCATCATGAGGTTTTGAGCTCGAGCTCGCACCCATTTGAGGTAAGGTTCCCAAGGAATGGAATTTTGGTGCCCCAAAGTCTTGGTATCAGTCTTCTTTACCATGCCCCAAGCGTGTATGAACCTTCGTCGGTAATTCTGGAGATCGTGGTTGTAGTCGAACACAATGTCTTGGAGAAGCATATCATGAGGACCATCTCTTCCGAGCAAAACCAAACTGATGTAGAGCTAGAGAAGGGTTGTAAGTAATACCTCCCCCTTATACCAAGGAGTGGTACATTAGGGAATTCTCCACAACACTCAATGAATGTGAAGTCCTTTTGAGAGAAAAGACTCCAACGGATATCTGAATGAGAGAGTGACATTAGCCTTTGAGACCACTTCAACCTTTGCTCGTTCTTCAAAACTGATGGAGGAAGGTGCGAAATAAACCACCTGGAAAGTAACGGTATACAACACATGAGAGTTCCTTGTCTTTTGATAGTACGAGTGTGGAGAGAATGTAGGATGTCCCCAAGTAAAGTAGGCACAGGATTACGGGTAAGAAACAACTTGATGGCGTTGACATCTATGAATTGATCCGAGTTAGGGAATAGAGCCAAACCATAGATTAGCAAGGCCACAATGTCTTCAAATGCATGGAAACTCATGACTTTGAGGAATTCTCGGGCTTTCTTAATTAGGAACTTAGCAAGTAAACCCTTAACTCCGCTTCTTGTTTCCCAATTGGCTTCAATGTCTGAGCGCTTAAGATGTAAGGCTGATGCAATGTCTTCGTACCTAGGAGCCTTTTCTAGACCGGTGAATGGCATTTGATCAAGAATAGGTATCCCAAGTAGCTTAGAGAACTCTTCCAAGGTAGGAACTAACTGATAATCTGGGAATGTAAAGCAATGGTGCTTCGGATCAAAGAACTGGAATAGGACATGCATCATATCTTGTTCAAAACTGGAGATAACCAAGTCAAGCAGATAACCATGCCTTTTGATGAACTGGGCATGATCAGGAATCTCTGAAACCAATTCTTTGAGCTGAGAAGGTATACCCATGAAGTTGATTCGGATAGTCTTTCTAGAAGCCATAATCCCTATAAAACAGAGCAAAGATAAATCCCTAGGTCCTTGAAATAGTTAGAAATGATATGCAATGCGAATGATGTCATGATGTCATGTTTAGCACACACAAGCAATTCACACAATGAGCCTAGGTTTAAGGCTTGCATGAGGTATAGGTGATTACCCCACCAAAAGTTTGAGTTGGTTCATCCCTGTCCTATAATAGTAACCGGGTTCTAGGAATCTCACATCATTGATCTTTCTCGTAGGCATTTATTTCAATACGACTACCAAGTGGTCGACCAAAAATATCCTAAAAGTCTGATCTCAATGAGCGTAGCATCGAGTATCAACCAACCTTAGTCTGCACCAAAGCCGGCCATCTCACACTACCTTCTAATGGCCAAGATGAGTCAATTAAGGTTCTAAAAGTTTAGTTAGTGCTTGATGACACCACGCAGAAGCCAAATACTATCCTCAACTTGGGAATGAAGAGTATCAGGACATCTAAAGTGTCACACTAACGTAGCCATCATGTTGACCGTTTCGATATACGTCTAACAAGCGCGACGATTTATTGCTACTTACCTAAAAGGAAACCCGGATCCGGGTGTAGGATCCCCCACAAATATAATACCCAAGCAACCCTTAAAAGTAAAGCATACAAATCAAACAGAAAACGGTAAAAATGATCTAGAAATCCCTAAGGCATTCTCTCTTTTTAGGGTGTCTCCCCAGCAGAGTCGCCAGTTTTGTAATACGGTGAATTAACTTTGAGATTTTTGTATCGCAAATGTGCGGATAGCAAGAGTCGCCACCGACTTTTCTTTTATCCAATTAAGGGAAGGTGAAAAGAACAAGAAAAGACCTTCGTTAGATTCTGAGTAAGGGAGAAGGTTATGAAAAGGGAAGGTATTAGCACCCCTTTCCATCTGTAGTTATCTACGGGCTCTTAGTTGCTCTTAGATCACTTTAAAATTGTGCTTTCTGTGTGTTTGATAAAAAATGTTTTGAAAAGGCATTTCGCTTTGACTTTGTAATGATTCATATAAGAATGTATACAAAGTGTTTGGAAATGTTTCGTTTTGAAAGGAGTTTGAACTTTGACAAAAAAGTGTGTGGTGTGAAAAGTATTTTGATAGAGCAAGCAACTAAAAGTCTTATTACCTACTCAGAGTTGGTCGTTTTCGTGTTATTTTACGTTCCTTTAGAATAGTGCTATCCGTACCATTAGTTGGTAGGTAACTCCATTCGTTGGATGTAAGCGGGACATTCGAAGGGACATCGGATGGTCATAGAAAGCAACTTGTAGGAAGTATCCTAGCACGTTCGAAGGGACTATCATTATTTTTCGTAGGCGACAATCGAGGGTCAAGATCATGTATTTGGAGGCGACATCGTGGGTCTTATGATCTTTGTATCGAAGGGACTATGATGATTTGTTTTGAAGGCAACGGTGCTAGAATACCTCTACGTTCGAGGGACATGACCATTTGAATTCGTAAAGGCAACGAGAGAGAAATACCCTAAGGGGTGCATGTGTGAAGAGAGTGTGTTAAATTCAGATATGTTATCTTGGAATTAGAGTGGTCTATGTTGATTTTAATCTTGCCATACACGCCTAATTACTAGCAGTTTATAAGGGTGCGGAAAGTAAATTGCGGAAATATAAAGTGCGGAAAGATAAATCCTACGCTATTACATGGCTTTGGGGCAGATACATAATCGAAAGTGCGGAAAATAAAAGTCCTAATTAAACTATTACATCCCATAGGCAATTACATAATTGAAAAAGAAAAGCAATAAAAATTGTCCGAAACAGTGTAACCTGTAAACAGATGAAACATCGGGAACCGGAAGAAAATTGCATAAGAGGAAAATGTTAGTAAAAATAAGCATTTTTGAATGAGAAAAAGTTTTTATGCAAATAATGACATTAATATGATAAAATAATTTTTTTGGGAATTTTTGGAGTTAATTTGATAATTAAAAAATCAATTAAAAGTCATTTAAAAGATAAATTAGCAATTAAATTAAATATGCATGCAAAAATAATAATTTTAATTTTAAAAATTAAATAAAGATTTTTCTGATGAGTATGCAAAAATAAATATTTTTGGTGTTTTTTAAATGCATGATAAAAATATTAGAAGATAAAATAAATTGAATGAAAATATTAAAAAAATAAGAAAATATGAAAAATATTTAAGTTTTGCAAAAGGGAAAAAGGATTGGTCTTGCCAGGGATTGAACTCAGGACCTCATGGAGAATCTTCCACATGCCATGCCTTAACCACTGAGCCAGCTTGCACTTCGTGTCAAAGGATCCAAAATCAATTGTTTTTGAACGTAAACGTGTCATGGATGTGTTTGAAAACAAGTCAACACGCGTGGGCCCGAATTGGAATGAATGGAAGAATCAGATGCCTCGAACGCGCCACGCAAGCTCTCACCGGTCTTCACCAGTCAACGACGCCGGAGCCCTAGCTCCGATCGTCTTCTCCGGCCAACCTGAAATTGAAACTGGAAAAATACGCGAAATAAAAAGTTCTAAGGTACCCTACCCCCCTAAATCGAGCATTCCGGATTCAATGTGGTATCAGTTTCGATTGAAAATGCCTCTATCATTCAGTTCGAAGCTTCACAGTTCGAAAACCCTAAACATGGCACAATGCGATTCTGACGTTCAAACTTGCTAACGATTGCCTAGATCAATCACATGGAGTCTCATGAACACATTAAAATCATTAGAATCGATTAAATCAAGAAGATAATAAAAATGCAATTTCAAGAAAAATTTGAATATGTATGAACATGTATGCATCGATTCAGGCTGTTTTGATCATTGGCAATGATGTATACTCACTCTAAATTACCTCAGGAACACGTTTGGATGGCTTGGCTTGGGCTGAAAGTGGCTGGAAATTAAAATTCGATTTTTGATAATTTGAGAAAATTTTTGACAAAATAAGGGTTGTGTATGGGGCTAGGGTTTCGTGTCCTTTGATGTGCAGCTTGCTTGGTATTTATAGAGTAAAATAGGAGAGCAAAGAGAGTGAAAAAAGATTGGATCTTCAATGTGCAATAAATTGCTTTCAAATAAAATCAAATTTTGGAAAAAAATTGATTTTCTCTTCAATGTGAGAGCTAGCACGAATTTGGTATGTTTCATGGGCTATCTTGGACCTCAAGTTTGATAGAAATTCACTCCTTTTGAAAAAATATCTTATTTTCATATTTTATATAATTTAATTTTGAATTAAATGGTTTTAAATTAAAAAATAAATCAATAAAATAGAAAATTGTCATGGCAAGGCATCAATAGGTCACAAATAATATTATGAACAAGTTTGGATCATAAAATTATAGGCCCATTTGGAAAAAATTGGATTTTGACAAATATCTCCTTTTGTGCAATTGTTCAAAAATGCCCAACCTCTGAATGGTGTATTTTGCTCAATTTTCCATATTTTAGAATGTTCTTGGACTTTTTAGAAAGCTCTAAGTGTCCTCTAACCAACCTCTTTGGTTTCATCTCAATTGGAGTTTCCATGCTCAATAAATCTCCAAAACAAAAAGTTGACTTTTTGTTGACTTTGAAAAGGACCTGTAATATTTTGATCCATACCTTCCAAATGAAGCATTTTTTGAACATTCTTGTGAGACATGAAGTTGTAGAGAATTGAATTTCCTTCAAAACAAGAGGTGGTGGAAAAATTTCTAAGAAAGTATGAAAAAGTTATGCTCAGTCAAAGTTTGGTTGACTTTTCACTAAAAAAACCCTAATTTGGAAAGTTTGACTTTTGAGCAAATCTTGAGTTTTCTTGATGAATCATGATCAACCCTTGATCCAATGATGAATGTAACTTCAAAATGAGGATGTTGACCAAAAATCATGAAGTTTGACTGTATGTTGACCACAGTTGACTTTTTGTCCAATACAACTGATTTTCAACCATCTGAGCAATTGTTTGAGGAAATTTGACTTGTGAGGCTTGAAACTTGACATGGAGAGTATTTGAAGCATATGAGGAGGCATGATGACCATTGGAAATGTTGGATGTCCATCTTGATCTGAGAATTGCCAAACCCTAGTTTGGGTTGATTGTCTAGGAGAGGGTTTGTCTGATCAACCCTTGAGGAATCCTTGAGCATGGATGTATGAAATGTCTTGAGAAGTAGGAGGGAAAATTTTGGGGTATGACACATGCCCTACTCATAACCTGGATCATACTGAGCAGGTGCAGATGTTTGTGAATGGTCTTAGAATCAAAATGAAGCAACTCATCGACACAATAGCTGGTGGCTCATCCAACTTCTCAATAGCCACTGGCATCAAGAAGATTATTGAAGTTATAGTTGCAAATGAGCATCTAGAATTATATGACAGGGTTACAAGAAAACCAGAGGGAGTGATTAATTTAAAGTTGGAAGTAAATAAACAACTCAAAATCAAAGAGGCGATAGCTGCAGAAGTGGAGAAAAAGTTTAAAGCTATGAACATGGGAACTCAACAGGTAGCACAGGTTAAAAATGTGGTTTGTGACATTTGTAGTAGACCACACATGACTGCGCAATATCTTGCAACTCCAAAACAAATTGAGGAGATAAAATTCTTGAAGTAGAATAACCCATATTCTAACACCTATAATCCTGGGTGGAAGAATCATCTGAATTTTTCCTGGAAAGATTAGCAACAACAAGCTCCTCAAAAGGCAGAATGGGAAGTGGCCATTGAAAAGATGGATGCCCACACTTCCCAATTCCAAGAAGAAACACTGAGCAATCACAGGAACACCACAGCTGCAATTAAAAATCTGGAGGTTCAAATAGGGAAAATTATGCAACAAGTAGTGATGCAAGCACAAGGCAATCAGAAGAACCATGAGAATGTTAATGTTGTCACAATAAGGAGTGAAAACGTTGCCAAAGAAAGATAAGATGAGGAAAAAATTGATGATGATCTTATAGAAGTGGATTTAGAAGTGAGAAAGAACAAGAAAAAACAGGAAGAAGTGGCGTTACCTGTGAAGCCAGCTGAAGAAAAGAGTAAACCTGAGATTAAGCTGCCATATCCCTCGCGAGTGGCAAAGAAGGACACAAAAGAGAAAGAGTTTGATAAATTTTTCAAATTGTTCAAGAAGCTAGAGATCAACATACCTTTCTTTGAAGCACTCGAGAAAATGCCTTTGTACCAAAAATTCATGAAGGAGATCCTATCCAAAAAAGGCCAACAGATGATGAACAGGTACCCTTTGATGAGAAGTTATGTGCAATCGCGCCCGAGAGAAAAATACATGTCAAGCAGAAGGATCCTAGATCAGTGGCAATACCATGCACCATAAAAGATAGAACTTTCAAAAGGGTTCTAATTGATTCCGGCTCTAGTGTGAGTTTAATGCCATTATCAATCTTCAAGAAGCTTGGTATTGAAAAGATAAGCGGGAGCGGATCAAAATTAAAATTTGCTGATCACACCATCAAGAAGTCATATGGGATAACTGAAGATGTGTTGGTCGAGATTGAAAACTTTACTTTTCTAGTGGATTTCCAGATCATGAACATACCTGAAGATGAAGAGACCCCAATCATTCTTGGTCGACCTTTTTTGTTGACTAGCAGGTGTAATTTTGATATCGAGACAGGTCTTCTGACCTTAAAACATTTTGATGAGAATATAACCATGAAGGTGTTCGCAGTCAAGAAACAAGGTGCGGGTGAAAAGAATAAATTTTCAGTTGGTATGGTCAAAGTAGAAGGAGAAAACAAAATGGCAACATATCTCCCAGGCATCATCTCTCAGGTGGCATTAATAAAAAGTCTCAAGTTCAGTCAAGAGGTCAAAGAGAAAAAGAAGAAGGAACAAAAAGGTGAAAAAGTCAAAAGTGGAAAGCACAAAGTGGCCAAGGCCAAAGTTTTGGGTTGCAAAAATATGGGCAACAAAGTGTGGAAGAAAAGTACTCGATGAAGCCAAGCGACGTTAAAAGCGCCGTGGGAGGCAACCCATGCTTTTAATAACTTAGTTTTGGTCTGTATGCGGGTAATAAAAGGGAGCCTCTGGTAAAAGCAGCAGCAGTATGCCGCGTTACCCTCTTGTCACCTAGGCATTGTTTAGTTCAAGTGTTCTTTCATATGCATTTTCCTTTCATGCTATGCATTGCTATTGTTGTTGTTTTGTTGGTTTTGTTTTAAGTATAATTAAGTGTCTTCTGGTTTACAATGGTGTTACAAAGTGATTGATAGCTAATGGATGAATCTAGAACTGATAGCTAGTGGATGAATGGTACTCACCATACTTGATCTCCCAAGGCACCCTGAAAGTTGACACAACCAAAAAACATATATATATATATATATATATATATATATATATATATATATAAAGATTGGACGCAGCTTAGTGACACTAGACTGAAATTGTTGGATGGTATACTCGAGTCGAAAAAGAAGCCACATGACACGCAGAGTGCTTCAAAGCGTGTAAGCTTAACCAACATGGTGAGAATACAAAGGCAAAATACAAAATATATCATCGTGAGAGCTCAGTCAGGTATGACTCTATCACTCTGATTTTGCATATGTTCTTTTAGCACATCACATCATGAAGACACACACTGAGGCATATTGTTTGTTTAACCTTGAGCCTTTCTAGTCATCCCGTATTAAATGTTTATCCCTTGTGAACCTCGTTGAGCCTTAGCCTTTTTGTTGTAATAAACCCCATTAACCCCCATGCCTTTCCATGATTGTGATTAAAAGTGTGCAAGAATCTAAGTTTGGGGTGATCATAATAAAGGGCAAGTGAAAAAAAAGGCCAAAAAAAAAAAAAAAAAAAAAAACAAGGCATGTGAATGTCCTAGAATAAAAAAAAAAAGAGAAGGAAGAAGAGAACTTGCCTATATTTTAGAGTCTAATGAGTACAATGCTCAAAGAAAGATTGAGTAGAGACGAGTCAAAGCGAATAAACCCCAAGGTTGTAAGTCGAAGCATAAAAATGAGAAAAATAATATGAATGTCGAGCCCAAAACCATTTGTTATCCATTTCTTTGTTTATCACACCGCCATTACAAAGCCCTCTTAACCAAGACCTCTTAAAGTATGTGTGTGAGAAGAATAAATACATTCAAAGTTAAAAGTGATATTGCATGCTTTAGTAATGTGAGTGCAAACACTTTAAACATGCGAGATCTTGTGAGAGTGTGGAAAGCTTGCAGGTAAAGAAGTCCTCTGATGTGGAAATATGGTAGACAGTTCGATTCAGGAAGCCATACGCTTGATCGAGAAGGAAGATATTAAGTTGCGAAAGATGCATGTTGTGTTGTGGAAAGGAGAAATTCCGGGTGACCTCTGTTTGGTCTCAATGCATTACTTGAGGACAAGAAATGAGATAAGTTTGGGATTGTGATCGGTCACCATTTCTAGTAAGCTTCTGTGTTTTATTCGGCACAAATTCATCACTTTGGTAACACCTTTGGTCGCTTTTAGTTGTTTTCAAGTAAGTTAGTGTGTGTCGGTTATCTTAGGATCATTGTGCATTTTGAATTAAAGTGTTTGTGAAAAGTATTTTTATGCTTTTGTTTGGTAGTCTCAGTGTTTCAGGTTGACACATATGATCGAAGAAACTTATGGAAGGATTATAAGGACTCTAGAAGGCTGAAAGTTTGAAGTTTTTGAAGAATTTAGAGGTCAACACGGGAACCCGTGAGAATCAACATGGCCCGTGTCGAAAATCCACTGGAAAGTGCAAAAAACCAAAGTCAGTGAATCAACACGGGCACCCGTGTTAATCAACACGGCCATGTTGATTGACCTGATAGAAAATCTTTTATTCAAGAGATCAACACGGGCACCCGTGTTAATCAACACGGCCCGTGTTGATGGAAGCATGTAGAAACTTCACTTTTTGATTTTTGGACCATTTCTTTGTCATTAAGGGTACTTTGGACTTTTGCTAATACTTGGATGAAGCTGAGACTATTAGAAGGAATTTTGGGAAAAGAGAAAAGAACTTTTAAAACGTACGAGAAAAATATTACAGAGGAGAGAAGATAGCTACTGCGAGGAATTCGGAGACGGCGAGATTCAAGGGCAGCCACCATTGAAGATCAACGTCATCGTTATTCTTTGTAATGTTTAACTTTTATCTAATGTTTTCTTCGAATACTATGAGAGGCTAAACCCCCCAATGCTAGGGGGTGATCCTGATTTGACAATTGTTATGAATTTGGATTATTGATTTCCTTAATGCATTATTTATCAATTTCAATTTAATTGTGTGGTGTTCTTATGCTTATGTATCGGACAAATACATGTAGATCTAAGACTAACAATTGGCAGGACTGTGATTGTTAGGGTTTCTACACAATTAGGTTATTAGGAGTCTCACCTAGGACTAGGAACTCTTTTTAATCACTTGAATTTCTTGATATTTTTATGGTTAAAACCAAGAGTTATTTGAATGGACATTTGAATAAGGATTGGAATTTTAATAGTTTTCTTCATTAAGGACTTAAGGAAGAACATTCTAGAGATAGGTAATTGAAAGTTTTCATATGTAATGAGGAAATCTGGATTCAGATCATAATTTGTTAAATCAACCACTCACCCTAACATCATTCTCCGTATATTTCATCAGTCCTTATTTTGTTACGATTATCATTTAAAGTTTTAAACTCAACCCAACCATTGTTTTTGTTCAATTGAATTAAGAGCACAAATAGGTATTTACTACGCAGTCCTCGAGATCGATACTTGGGGAAACTCATTATAACTACATCGGTGAAAATAGTACACTTACTATTTTTCCGATCATTAATCATTATAAATAAGAAGGTTCAATGTAAAATTTTGGGGTGTTCACTTGTACTAAGATCACTTGTCAAACTCGATTATTCCAAGCGTAAGGAAGAAAAGAGTGCAGAAGTGCTTGATGTACGTGAATCACCATTTATATTTCAATGCAAATCCTTTACTTTTCAATTATATTTTTTGAATACTTTACTTGCTTTCTATTTAGTTTTGATCAATCTTTTTACGTCGTTTTCTACTTCACGTAAATAATTCAATACCTTCTATCGGTCACGAGTTATTAGTCAGTCGGTCTATTAATTCTTGAACAATTCTTTTACGTTGTGTTTTAGTTCGTATGAACATGTAACCCCCGTACATTTACCTCTAGAATAATATGTAGTGATGCTATAAATGGTACATATAAACATACAAAAGCTGGAAAAGACAAGAAATTAAAACTGTATACAACACAAATTTAATATAATAATGTATACAATCAGCTTGTCTTCAGCATTGCACAGTAGAAAAGATAAGATCTGATGAGGTCTTCCTGCCATCTACTTGCCTGCAGTCTATAAACCAACCATCTAGCAATTCTTCTATCTATAACCTGTTCCTGAAAAATAATAAGAGGATTGGGGTGAGATTACTAAATCTCAGTGAGTTCCCTTATCTTACGGGTTCAGTCGGTTCTACAAGGTGCATGCATCAAAATGGATTCACCGAGAATCCAGGTTTTATCTCACAGTTGGGTGGAATTAACAACAAGGGTACACCACCATGGAATTCCCATAACTATCCAATGAGGCAACAACAAACACAAAGCCAATCACAAATAAATATGTAGACCCATACCCATGTACGAGGAATCCATGAGTACGTTAATGCCCCTAACCAGGCTACACTATAACTACCTCGATGAGTTACACCCATGCATCGCATCAAGAGACTTTCCCCGTTTATAGCATGATGATTCAGATCATTCCTAAGTGGAATTCCATCTGTGACAAGTTATAAATCCATGAAGTGACATTGCCTATATGGCGTCACGACCCCGTCCATCACCCAAACACATATGATTAAAAACTGGTGCAAAGACGTCATCTTGACAACATGATCCCACTGGGAGAAATCCTAATGGTCTTGCCTACATGGCACCATTAGAGGTGAGTTAGAAATCCACAAAGTGATATTGCGTACGTGGCATCACAACCCCACCACACCAAGCACGCAATGTTATTAATTGTTGGTGGAACGTTGCACATGGACCCACATAAGCGCATCACAATGGTAGCTCATGTGCTTTCGACATACCCATATCACATAGCAAGGTATCCCAGATCACATATCAAGGCACGAAATAAAGATCACACAGCATCAGTCGTGGTCATAAGTGATTTACGTCCTAGTATACGACCTACTTCAATTCAAGCATACATCCACTGAGATCACACAGCACGGTGCACACCGAGATCACATAACATATTACAAGCAATTACATTGCATATCAAGCTACACAGGCAACACATCCGAATCGTTTAGCCCGAAATGATTGGAAACACAATATTCGTACAATTGTCCAATACACAATACATTTTCAATATAGCATGTATTAAGAATAATCAACATCTATAATCATTATAAGTAGCATGCATAACATTATACTAGCTACAACATTCACAAAGTATCACTAACTAGATACTAAAACAAATTGTTCCCGATTATGGAACAAATTCTACACTTCGGGGAATTTAAACGTATATTTTACTTGGAAAAACTCACTAAGATGGGGTTCCATCACTTTTAGTTTAACATACTAGTTTGGGAACTAAATTTATTAGAAATTACTTTTCGTTAGCTTTCTAACGATACGAACCGTGTGTCATTCCGATACCTGAGGCGAAAGTTACGAATTTTTGAAGTTTTCCAAAATTTGCTGTCAGCGCTTCAGGAAATCGATTTTCCATATATGGAAATCGATTTCCACCTCTCCAGAAGTGATTTCTCACCATTTTTGCACAGGAAATCTATTTACCAATAGGGGTAATCGATTTCCTGAACGTAAACTCATTTTTTTCTGCATTTCTGAGCTTTTAAACCCATTCCTTTCCAACATTAAACAACCCCAAACCTCCATTATCATTATCAAACATGAATTCACAATATTATAGCATAAACAACCAGAATTCATTTGATGTAACAACATGCATTATCATCATAATAACACAATTTCATCAATGAGATCAAACATGTAAGCATCATTCTCAATCTAAACCCAACATGCAATTTGTTCTCAATTTCCTACCCAAGTCCTATCTAATGGAACTCACCTTGAATAAGAGATGTTGTTAGAGATGGATGATGAGTAGAGAACTTAGTTTGGAGTTGTTTCATTGAGCATGCAAGATGAAGAGTTGAAGTTGTGCTTGGTCTTCCTTCCCTCCTTTTCTTATTTCACGTTTTTGTCATACCCCAATTTTTGACCTAAGATACCATCTCATATCATCTACATATGCATCATTGCATCACTATTAAATTTCAACACAAGATAGATTGTGTGTGTGTTTACTGTGGAAAATGGTAAACAATTGCTGGTCTTCCCTAAGTCCTAAAACTAAGGGTTACTCGCGAGATCGACCAGTTGATCTCAAGACACATGCTAAGGTTTTGGTAAATTGCACTACTTCTGTAAGCAAAAAGGACCTTGGCCTAGAAACGGTTTCCAGAGCCTAAGGGAAACAGCACAATGGCTTTCCACACACAGAATTCTGACTACAACGCTGATTGGTAACTCGTGACCAATAGTTTACATTGAAATGTTTTGGTGAACGATTCGTTCAAAACGAAGCAGAAGTAAACAAAAAGTAAATACAAACTTAAATGTAAATTGATTGCATTGAAATAGAAAATATGGTGATTCACGACATCAAAGGCTTGAGTGACTCTTTCTTCCTTTAGCGCGGAATTGGGCAGAGTTTTGGAAAGCAATTTGAGGATACAAATGAACACACTAAAATTCTAACATACTGACTTATTTATAGTATTTACAAAGTAACTACTAAGACTAATCAACGGATGAGATTTAAACTTAAAAAAAACTTCCGCACACGATTTCGCCATCCGTTTAAAGCTTTGAACCCACGATCTTCTGAGGCAACTACCCACGATCTTCTTATTCTGACTTCTTCCCACTTCATGACTTCAGAAGGAAACTGCTTTCGGTTTCGATCCGTCTTCTTGAGGCATAACAAAATTTCCTAAGTCCCCTGGCCTGCATCTTCGACAGCAGGAGCATTTCAACTGATGCCTTCATCCGACCCAAACTTGTGTCGAATCGACCAACATATCACTTTTTCAGTTTAGTCTTATTTTCGACACTATTTCGCTCTGGCTGTTTGGTCGATTTGGTTTTGGCCTTCTAACCCAACTTCTCAACCGACATGTATTTTTCTGGTACTTCCAATTTGGCTTTATCAAGAATTTCCAGAAACTAACTTCATTTAAGACTAGTCCTTAACCTGTAGGGACCTTGGCCTTTAAGCAATGTCCTTAAGCATACTTTACAAATTTCCAGTTAACAAAATTCCCCCCAGAAATACCATTTTCGAATTCTTGATACTGTCGAACATGAGACAATGGTATCTATGAAGTTGCACCTTCCGTCGGTTTGATAGTTTCCGCTACCTTCTGAAGCCAGCTCACTGTTCCAGTCTTTTCATGACGTCAGGCAATCATGGAAACGTATATTGCTTTATTTCGAGATGTGGGGGCATTTAATGCTTGAACATCATTAATTAGGTAGTCGGTATGGCCCACCACGCTAGCGGCTTTATCTGCTCACACGTGCCCCTCGACGGACATGATTGAAAGCCTAGGGAATCGCCACGATTTCCTTTTGCCTTTTCATTTTCTTCACCTCCGCGCCTATAAATAGGCATTCCTCTTATTCTCTTTCTTTTCTTCTGTGCTCTCATTCCTCAAACAGAAAAAACCCATAAAAATCTTCATCCTTTACACTCTCAATCTTCAGATCAAAAACCCAGGAACAATTTCAAAACCCTAACCGCTTATATCCTTTAACCCCAACTATCAAAGGTTTTCAACATTTTTGAAATCTCCATCTCAACCCAGGAAGTAATGATCTTTATTATTTTCACCTTTTCTCTTAGTCAAAACCCAAAGATCTTCAAAACCCTTTCTACTTTCACCATCTTCATCTTTAACAATGGCAGACAAGGACATTTCAACAGCTTCCCCCGCAACTCTTCAACTCCTCCATGTTGATGGAAAACCCTATGTACCAGAGCCTCCGTTCTCTAAAGAAAAGGAGTAATTTCTTTAGACAGGAGTAATTGCTTTTGTTTTCTGTTATGCTTTTCATTTTCTACGCTTTGAACAATAAACTTTAAAGCCTAGTGCCTTGCCCGGGGCATCACGGCTCGTTTGTGAGGGTTATCATCTGTCATTTGCATATTTTCATTCAATAAAATCATTGGACTTTTGCATTTAAATGTTTGTTTCGTTCTTTGCTTTACCCTTCAAAAAGCTATGTGTTCTTACACACACCCGCGTATACTACTATGATTCACTCACGATCTCATTGATATGACTTTGCTATTGCTAAATATGACCCGACAATCCGATCTACCAAGGCGAAGGTGAGGAAGATTGTGAGGTTCGAGGAGAACATCAGACTCCTACAGGCAAGAAGAGCGAGGTTATGCAGCCACACGAAGAGCCAGTTGAGGTTGTGAATCTAGGTACTAACAAAGACAGAAAAGAAATCAAGATAGGAGCAGGTCTTGATAACAGTGTCAAGGAAAGATTGGTCCATATGCTATGAGACTATATCGAGGTTTTTGTTTGGTCCTACGAAGACATGCCAGGTCTAGACATAGACATTGTGGTACACAGTTTCCCGAAAGAAGTTTCTCCCACATACAAAAGCAGAAGGTTAAATCGCATGTGTCCTGAGATGTCAGAGAAAAACAAAGCCGAAGTTATGAAGCAGTTCAACGTCGGTTTCTTAGTTGTTACTTCTTATCCACAATCGGTTGCAAATGTGGTACCTGTCATACCCCAAAATTTACCCTCCATCTTCTCAAGATATTTCATACATCCATACTCAAGGATTCCTCAAGGTTGATCGGATGAAACCTAGACAATCAACCCAAACTAGGGTTGGCAATTCTCGACTCGGATGGACTTCCAACATCTCAATGTTCATCATGCCTCCTCATATGCTTCAAATTCTCAAAATTCAAGCCTCCTGACCAAGTTTGCTCATACAATTGCTCAGATGGTTGAAAATCAGTTGTATTGGACAAAAAGTCAACTGTGGTCAACATATAGTCAAACTTCATGATTTTTGGTCAACATCCTCATTTTGAAGTTACATTCATCAATTGATCAAGGGTTGATCATGATTCATCAAGAAAACTCAAGATTTGCTCAAAGTCAAACTTTCTAAATTAGGGTTTCTCGGTGAAAAGTCAAGCAAACTTTGGTGAGCATAACTTCTTCATACTTTCTCAAGAAATTTTCCACCTCTTGTTTTGAAGGAAATTCAACTCTCTACAACTTCATGTCTCACAAGAATATTCAAAAAATGCTTCATTTGGAAGGTATGGATCAAAACATTACAGGTCCTTTTCAAAGTCAACAAAAAGTCAACTTTTGTTTTGAAGATATATTGAGCATGGAAACTCAATTGAGATGAAACCAAAGAGGATGGTTAGAGGACTCTTAGAGCTTTCTAAAAGTCCAAGAACACTCAAAATGTGGAAAATTGAGCAAAATACACCTTGTGCAAGTTGGGCAATTTTGAAGAAGTGCACAAGAGAGATACTTGTAAAAATAATTTTTTGCAAATGGGCCTAGTTTTCTTCATTCAAACTTGTTCCTTATACAATTTGGAACATCCAAGCCCAATGCCACGAATTTTATTTTTCTATTTAATTTGGATTTCATTCATTTAAATACAAATTAAATTCAAAATAAAATATAAAATCAAAATTAATACAAAATTGATTTTCTCATCCTTGAGATCCAAGTAACCCAAGAAAATGGCAAATTTAAAATTTGGTTTGATTTGGCAAGGAATTGATGAAAATTGATCAAAAAGATAAGATTTGATTTATACAAAATCAAATAATCTTTACATTGATTGATGATTATTTCTTCCTCAAATCGGCTCAATTTCCATCCATTATAAATATACAATGCATATCAGAATGAGAAGGAAAAATTGCTTGGAGAAACCTAACCTAACTCAAAAAACTGTGCCTCTCAAGCCTTCAGCCCTTATTCAGCTTGTTTGATTGGTTTGAGGATCCAAACCACGTTCCTTGACATCCTTGAAGCATCAGACCTTTACATTGTCCAAAAACATCAGAATTGCAAGAACCGATTTGGTTTGTTAAACTTTTTCCAAAATCGATTTCCATTATTCATGCATTTTTAACATGTTTTGTTGTTGTTTTGTGATTAGAACGAAGCTTGGAAGCTTTCGGGTGGTTTGATTGATTTCCATGGCCTAAACACGAATCACCAATGCTAGGGTTTTCGGTCTCAAATTAGGGCTTCTTTAAAGCGGATAAATTGGACCATAAGACCACCACCATCGTGTTTAGATTTCAATTTGCAATCGATTCATGTACTCACATTAATTTATATTACGTGTGTGAGATTTTGAGAATTGCGGGACTATAAGCGTGCCGAAAGTAAGCTACCTTTTCAAAAATTCAAAGCGAAGATGAAGCTTGGTAGCGTGATTACGGGCAATCGAGGAGATGACACTCGTTTACAAACCATTAGCTCGTTTCCATGATTTCGGTTGGTAAAAAGTGGGGTTGTGAAGGCAAGGTCTGAGTTCGATTCGACCATGTAAAGTGATTTTTACATGTTTTTGCAATTTTTTCTATTTTCTTATTTTCTTTAATATTTTCATGTTAATTTAATTTATCTTTCATAATTTTTATCATGCATTTAAAAAATACCAAAAATATTTATTTTTTGCATACACATCAGAAAAATGTTTATTTAATTTATAAAAATAAAAATATTATTTTTGCATGCATATTTAATTTAATCTCTATTTTACCATTTAAATCACTTTTAATTGATTTTTAATTATTAAATTAACTCCAAAAATCCCAAAAAATTACTTTAGCATATTAATGTTATTTATAGCATGAAACATTTTTATCATTCAAAAATTATTATTTTTACTAACATTTTCCTCTTATTCAATTCTCTCGTATTTCCCGATTTTTCATCTGTTCACAGGTTATCTCGTTTCGGACAATTTTTTATCGTTTTCCTTTTCATATTATGTAATTGTCTATGGGATATAATAGTTTAATTAGGACTTTTATTTTCCGCATTTTAAATTATGTATCTGCCCCAAAGCCATGTAATAGCGTAGGATTTATTTTCCGCACTTTATATTTATAATTTAATTTACTTTATAAAAGCTGCTAGTAATTAGGTGTATGGCAAGATAAACGAACATAGATCACTCATAATTTCAAGATAAAAATATTCGAATCAACACACTCTTTTCACACGTGCACCCCTTAGGGTAATTCTCTCTCGTTGCCTTTATGGATTCAAATGGTCATGTCCCTCGAACGTAGAGGTATTCTAGCACCGTTGCCTTCAAAACAAATCATCATAGTCCCTTGATACAAAGATCATAAGACCACGATGTAGCCTCCGAATACATGATCTTGATCCTCGATTGTCGCCTCTCGAAAAATGATGATAGTCCCTTGAATGTGCTAGGATACTTCCTCTGAGTTGCCTTCTATGACAATCGATGTCCCTTGAATGTCCTTTACATCCAGCAATAAGGTTACCTACCAACTAATGGTATGGATAGTACTATTCTAAAGGCACGTAAAATAACAACGACCATTATGAGTGGTAATAAGACTTTTAGTTGCTTGCTCAATCAAATATTTTCACACCACTTTTGTCAAAGTTCAAACTCTTTTCAAAGCGAAACATTTCGGACACTTTGTATACATTCATGAATCATTACAAAGTCAAGCGAAATGCCTTTTCAAAACATTTTATTAAACACACGAAAGCACATTTTTAAGTGATCTAAGAGCAGTAGATAACTACGGATGAAAAGTGCTAATACCTTCCCTTTTCATAACTTTCTACCTTACTGAGATCTAACGAGGTCTTTTTCTATACTTTTACCTTCCCTTAATTGGATAAAGAAAAGTCGGTGGCGACTCTTGCTATCCGCACATTTGCGATACAAAAACCTACAAAAGTCGAGTTCACCGTATTACAGGCTGGCGACTACTTGAGAGACACCACAAAGAGAATGCCTTAGGGATTTTTAGATCATCTTCTTTGCTTTCTGTTTGACTTGCTTGCTTTATCTTTATGGGTTGCTTGGTATTATACTTGTGGGATCCTACACGGATCGGGTTTCCTTTAGGTAAGTAGCAATAAATCGTCGCGACCGTTAGGCGTATATCGAAGCGGTCAACATGATGGCTACGTTAGTGTGACACTTTGGATGTCTGATACTCTTCATTCCCAAGTTGAGGATAGTATTTGGCTTCTGCGTGGTGTCATCAAGCACTAACTAAACTTTTAGAACCTTAATTGACCCATCTTGGCCATAAGAAGGTAGTGAGATGGCCGACTTTAGTCTGAGACTAAGGTTGGTTGATACTCGATACTACGCTCATTGAGATCGGACTTTTGGATATTTTGGTCGACCACTTGGTAGTCATATTGAAATAAGCGCCTCGAGAAAGATCAATGATAGTGAGATTCCTAGAACCGGTTACTATTATAGGACGGGATGAACCAACTCAAACTTTTGGTGGGAATGTCCTTCTACCTCTTGCAAGCAAACCTAGGCTCATTGTGTGAATTGTTTGTGTGTGCTAAACGACATCATGACATCATCGCATTGCATATCATTTCTAACTATTTCAAGGACCTAGGGATTTATCTTTGCTTTCTGTTTTGTAGGGAATTATGGCTTCTAGAAAGACTATCGAATCAACTTCATGGGTATACCTTCTCAATCTCAAAAGGTGGTTTTAGAGATTCCGGTTTGAAGAAGATATGATGCCGCGTCTATTCAGTTCTTTGACCGAAACACCATTGCTTTATATTCCCAGTTATCGATTGGTTCCTACCTTGGAAGAGTTCTCTAAGTTTCAGGATACCTATTCTTGATCAAATGCCATTCAGGTTTAGAAAGGTTCTAGGTATGAAGACATCGCATCGCCTTACATCTTAAAGCGCTCGGACATTGAAACAATTGGGAAACTAAAGCGGAGTTAAGGGTTTACTTGCTAAGTTCTGATTAAGAGCCGAGAATTCCTCAAAGTTATGAGTTTCCATGCATTCGAAGACATTGTGGCCTTGCTAATCTATGGTTTGGTTCTATTTCCTAACTCGGATCAATTCATAGATGTCAGCGCCATCGAAGTTGTTCCCGTAATCCACATGCCTACCTTACTTGGAGATATCCTACATTCTCTCACACTCGTGCTTCTAAGAGACAAAGGAACTCTCATGTGTTGCATACCGTTACTTTCAATTGGTTTATTTCGCACCTTCCTCCATCGATTTTGAAGAATGAACAAAGGTTGAGATGGTCTCAAAGAATAATGTCACTCTCATTCAAACATCCGTTTGAGTCTTTCTCTCAGATTTCACTTTCATTGAGCGTTGTGGAGAATTCCTAACATACCACTACTTGGTATAAGGAGGTATCACTTACCCTTCTCTAGCTCTACGTCGGTTTGGTTTTCGAAGAGATGGTCGCATGATATGCTCCTCAAGATATTATATTCGACTACAATCACGATCTCGAGTTACCGACGAAGGTTCGTACGCTTGGGGCATGGTAAAGAGGCGATACCAAGACTTTGGGGCACGAACTCCATTCCTTGGAACCTTACCTCGAATGGAGTGCGAGCTCGAGCTCAAAACCTCATGATGCCATTCACGCTGTTTGGTAATTATGGAACTGTTGCTATAGGTAGCGTACCCTATATTATTCTCCATCCGACATGCCTACGATCTTAAAGACTTGAAGATCACGGATTCGACTCAAAGAAGGAATACGTTAAAGCTCGATTGCTATGCAGGCGAGAAGAAGGTACTAGAGTTGACAAAGCTACTTCACGAGGCGAAGCATCACGCCTACCTCGGCACCAAGAGGAGCTCCCATGGAAGACTTAGAGCTTTAGGATTTATATGTTTTTCTTTTATTGTTTTGAACTATCTTTTGTACTTAAAAGAAAAAGAATAAAAAGAGAACTAATAAATGTTTGTTCATGCTTGTTAACAAATTTAAATCTAAGGTCCTTGAAACATTGCATTGCATCGCATAAACATTGCATATCATAGCATAACATTGCATCACGGTACATTGAAGATTGGTTCTCATTCTCTAGCTATTTATTTTGCGAAATGGCTCTCGAACGATCTATCAAAGATCTCGAGCTCGAGAATGCTCGGTTCATTGGATGTTCACTAGCTTGGTCCAAGGCCAGAAAGATCTGAAGAAGCTCATCAACAGAAAGAAGGTTGTTGTGGTCTTCTCAACATGGTGACGTACAAGGTGGTCCTAAAGGGTTAGCGAATAGAGCTCTCGGAAAGCGTGTCAAGAATGAAGGGAGTGTCAAGGGTAATGAAGATAACCAGCGTGAGCTGAGAAGGAGAGAGGATCGAAAGCTCTTACTATAGCCAATACTCGATGAAGGCGATAAGTACAAACAACTTGAAGACCGTTGAATCTTGGAAAACTGAAGATGTCAAGACTGAATTTTGATGATGAGTCTTGTTCTGGTGTGGTGATTCCTCCCAAGTTCAAAGTCCCCACTTTGCCAAGTATGATGGTTTCTTGTCCAGAAGGCTGCATTTGAAGTCCTATGTTAACCCCCACAGTGATGAGAAGAGTTGGGATGCATTATTTTCAAGAGTTTGTCAAGACTCGGTTGGAGTGGTATTATCGGCTAGAGAATAGTACCATGGAATGACTTAGCGGATGCTTTCTGAACAATATATGAGTATAATCTTGAATTGACACCACTCATACAACTACAAAGCATGTCTATGGGTCGTGATGAAAGTTCAAAATATGCTCGAAATGGAGAATTTGAAGGAGTTCAGCCACCCTTGTCAATAGGGAGTTGGTTGATATGTTCATGGGAACAACTGGCGGTATTCTTCAATCATCGATTGGAAACTCTTGACGGATTCACCGAGTTGATATTGCGGAGAAGCGTATTGAAAATTTGGTATCAAGGCGGAAGATTTAAGTAAAGACATCTTCAAATCTTTGAAGAATATCTTTTGGTGGTAAGAAAAGAAGCCAATGATGTGTATGGTCGGAAAAACCAAGACCGACCATGCTCAATCTGTAGAGGCGGTTGTGATCTCAATCCTACATCGGCACAACCTCGGTAGCGAGCAGCGCCCCGAGGCAGATTTATGAAGATTAACATGCCGTTGTATGAAGCCTTGCAACACATGTTGAAAGCGAGAGGTGATTGCTTTGAAGGATCCTCCTCAGTGTCAACACTTCCTCTCGAGATACAATCCTAATGCTAAGTGTGCTTACCATTCCAACAGCCCGAGGAGCACGACAACGACAGCTGTTGGGCTCACGAAGAACAAGATTCAAATATGATTAAAGCTAGCGAGTTGAGTTTGACCCTCTGTTGAGACTTGAATGTGATCAACGCTCCTATGCCTAACCATGACAAAAGTTCCAATCTTTGTTGGTGAGGATACCTACGTTTCAACATAGATGACGACCATTCCTCGATTGGTGTTAAGAAGAATTTGCTGGCCGGTGTCAGCAGGATGCCAGGACGTTGGTGCCCATCACTTTGATGGTTGCGCTTGGCTGAGAAGGCGTGTTCGATTGCATGATGGATAGCAGTGAAATACTATTCACGAAGCCACACTGTGGAAGTGCGTGTGAAGACATATCTAAGCGAAGATCGAAGATGTGAATGGTATCTGCGTCTGCATGGGATACCTTAGGAAGCCAAGTGGAAAGTATGATTACATGGTGAAGTACTTTATTCACAAAACTACAAATTCCTATTGAAGATGTTAAAGCGACGGATGGAGTGCGATTTCCTAGAACTATCTTGATGTTAACACTATAAGGATTTCCTCTATGATTTTGTGCCTAGGTGGCACCTCTTATTATTACTTCTCAAGACCAGGTTCCATATTCCTCAACAAAGCTATCCCTTGGAACTATGGGTGATGTTTACTATCATGGCGTCAAGCAAGACCTCGACCATTGAAGATCTTACGGTTGAAGCTACCATTCGGCATTGACAACATCATAGGATCAAGTAAGGTGACGAGCAGGAAGAGTTTTTCTCAGAAATCTCTCTCCAAAGGCTGACTCAACTCGCATTCGGCCTATTCAACGTTCCCAAAGCTAGAGGAAAAAGAACGGTGACTCATCACCTCGACAAGTGCGAAAGGAAGTTCTTGAAGACACCTCGAAACAAGGAATGGAGAAATGAAATTATCAAGAAGAGTGACTACTGATGGTGGAGCAGTTAGAGACGAGACCCGTCCAAGATCTCCATGCTTGCTGCTCTTGTGCTCACGAGGCTCATACTAACGCCTTGGTGAAGATTTTGAAGAATGCTCATGTGCCGCAAGACACTACTACCGATCAATTAAAGTTTGTATTGCTAGCTTTGGCTGCCAACAACGGCCTAAACCTACGATCTGAGTTGACTCTGCAGGAAAGAAACACAACAAAGCCTTGCACATCTCAGCGGAATGCATAGGCGTTACATTGTCTCATGTCTTGGTTGATACGGTTACTGCTCTGAATATCCTTCAAAGGCGCTTTCGATCGACTTGATGTTGAGAGGTTGGTCACGAAGCAGGTGATATAATTGTAAGAGCTTTTGATGGTTCTAAGCGAGAAGTGCTTGGAAACTCACTCTGCGGTTAAAGTCGGTTCCAAACTTTTGACTCCACTTTCTTTGTCATGGACATCCGTCCATTTCTCTTACCTACTTGGGCCCTTGGATACATGGGGCGGTCTTATTATACCTTACATCGGTAAATGGCAAGTGAAGGAAAGTTGTTACATGTGGTGAAGAAGAATATATGGTCAGTCATCTGATCATTCGATACCTCGATGTGGAAGGTGAATTCTTTGAGACTCCTGTCAAGCTTTTGAAACAATCCCAGAATTCTTTGACCTCTCCGTCCTCTGAAGTTCGCAAGTTCCGCCTAGGATGGCCTCGTGAAGGATGCTCAAGCAACATTGAAGAAGGAGGTAGTACTATTTAGGGTCAACTCCAATCTTCCTTTCAAATCTAACAAAATTGGTTTAGGCTTCACCAGTAAAGGTCGTGAGATGATACGTCGCGAGCGTCTTAAGCCAACTTCCCTTCATCGGTCAGTGGAATCCGTGCTATAGACGACAACAACGACTTGACATCAACAAGTGGATCTTCCCAACTCCGACAATGGACTCGGCAATTGGAAGATTGAAGGCGTCATCAATCTCCTTTAGACAGGAGTAATTACTCTTGTTTTGTTTTGTTTTTCGTATTTTCTATGTTTTGAACAAGAAACTCTAAAGCCTAGTTCCATCCCGGGGCATCATGGCTTGTTTATGAGGGTTATTATCTGTCATTTGCATATTTTCATTCAATAAAATCGTTGGACTTTTGCATTCAATTATTGTTTTCTTTCTTTTGCTATCACCTTAAAAGCTATGTGTTTCTTACACCCACGTGATATACTGCTGAATCACTCCGAATCTCATTGATAACAACTATGTTGTTATAAATATGACTTGATAATCCGATCTACCAAGCGAAGATGAAAGTGAGAAAGATTATGAAGTGCGGAGGACTTGTCAGTACTTTCTGACAAGAAGAACGAGTTATCTGACCACACGAAGGCAAGTTGAGGTTGTGAATTTGAAGTCTTGTGAAAGGCAGAAAAGATCAAGATAGGAATGAGTCTTGAGAATAGTGTAAAAGAAAAGTTGAGTGGGATGCTACGATACTACATTGAGGTTTTTGCTTGGTCATACGAAGACATGTGAGTTTAGACATTGATATTGTGGTACACGTTCAGAGCAAAAGAAGGTTTTCCCCAGTGAAAGCGAAGGTTAAATCATATGCACCTCACGAGATGTCGGAGAAAATCAAAGCCGAGATTATAGGCAGTTCAACGCGGGTTTCTTAGCCGTTACTTCTTACCCGATTAGGTTGCAAATGTGGTACCGTACCTAAGTATGGCAAAATACGAATATGTGTGGATTCTGAAGTCTGAACAAAGCAAGTCAGAAGGCGATTTCCCTTCCTCATATTGATATTACGGTTGACAACCTTTGCCGCATAAGTTTTTCTCCTTCATGGATGGTTTCTCGGTTACAATCAGATCAAAATGGCTCCACGAAGACATGGAGAAGACTACTTTTGTTACCACGGTGGGGCACTACATTACAAGGTTATGCGTTCGGATGTAAAACAGGCGCCATATCTATGCTATGGTGACATTTTCATGACATGATTCATCACGAGATAGAGTCTACGTCGGCGATATGATAGCTCGATCACAAATTGAAGAACATCTTGATCATTTGACTGTTTGATGATTGAAGAAATACAGATGAGACTTAATCTAACAAGTTACATTTGGAGTCGAGATCCGGTAAACTCCTAGGGTTTGTTGTCGGTGTTAAAGGTATTGAGGTTGACCCGCCAAGGTAAAAAGCCATTCAAGGATACCAGCTCCCCACTTTTCGAGAAGGAAGTCGGAGGTTTCTTGGGCCGATTGAATTACATTGCCGATTCATTGCACATCTCCAGCTTTATGAGCCAATCTTAAGTTACTTAAGAAAGATCAAGTAGTGGAATGGAGCAACGATTGCGGATCGCGTTTGACAAAATCGAGGAATACCTACAGAATCCTCTTATCCTGATGCCCTTCGCGAAGGAAGACCTCTTATCATGTACTTAACGGTATTAGAATTCAATGGGGTGTGTGTTGGGGCAACATAGCAGTCGAGTCGAAAAGAGTATGCAATATACTACCTCGACAAAAAATTTACCGGTATGAAACAAGATACCCACAGCTCGAAAAACATACTGGCAACTTTGGCTTGGAGCTGCCGCGACTAAGGCAGATATATGTTATTTCACTATATGATTTCTAAGATGGATCCGATAAAATACATATTTGAGAAACCGACTCTCTCGGAAGAATAGCGAGATGGCAAATGATCTTACTTGAATCGACATCTCGAAGCGATCAAAGGAAGTAGCGATCATTTGGCTCATCAAGCCGTGAATGACTATCGGTCTGCGATTCCCGGTGATGTTTTACTAGTTATAGATTGTGAAGAACCGAGGCCGAAGAAGGACACGAACAAGGATCCCGATGGACCATGGTCTTTAATGGACCTCAGCGCGCTTAGCAATGGCATTGGCGCCATCATTACATCACTTTTGAGGCGGACGCCGCCTTTCACCGCTGATTGTGTTTGGTTCACTAACACATGGCGAATATAGCGTGCATCCTTGGTAACAAAGGCTGCTATTGACTTAGAATCAAATTCTTGCAAGTGTATGGAGACTCGGCTTTGGTGATCGGTCGGATTAAGAGCGAGAGTGGGATACGAGGCATCGGTCTCATTCCTACTCGAGCATGTTTTGAGTTTGATCTACTTGAAGAGATCACTTTCAATCACATTCAAGAGAAGAGAATCGATTCAGACAGCGTTACTATGTCGTCTATGTTCAGGTCGAGATGGGACAACGAGGCTCCCCGGATCATCATTGAAAGGTTGGCGACCTATTGTTATGAGCTTGATGCGGAAGAGAAACCTTGGTACTACGATGTGAAGAGGTATCTTGAACTTGGGGTATCCGGAGGGCATGCATCGCGATAAAAGTTTTGAGAAGGTTTGTCAGAATTCTTCCTCGACAACGGCATCTTATACAAAGCGCAATGCGATTGTGCTTACTCCGTTGTTGTAGACCGGAAATAGCGGGCGTATCATGGAAAATTACGAAGGCCATTTGGTACTCACTCCGATTGGTGGCGAAGATTAAAGGCAGTTTCATTGATCACCGGTTATGCGCTGCAGCAGTCTTGCCATGCGGTACGGTTATGATTGCTTTTACATTTTACCGTTGTTCATGCGGTAAATCATTTACATCGTTCATCCTTGTGCAATCGACTATTTCCAAAGTGGGTAAGCGACCTCGTTCGCATGTTACCAAGAATGTTGTGGCTTGTTTCATCAAGCACAATCTTATCTGTCGATATGGCACTCTAAAAGTTATCACGGATAGCGGCTCTAATCTCGATAACAAGATGATCGTGAACTACGCACGCGATTCAAGATCAAACACCACAATTCTTCTCATATCGGCCTAAGATGAATAGGCGCCGATGGAAGCACGTATGAAACATTAAGAAGATTATACAAAAGATGACGGTGACTTACAAAGAGATTGGCATGAGATGTTACCATTTTCTCTTCATGGTTATCGCGCTTCTGATCGGACATCAGCAGGGGCAACCGCTTCTCTCTTATATACGATATGGGCGATCCTGCCGGTGAGGTTCGAGATACCCTCAGCGAGTCCTCGGGGCGCATAGTTAGATGAAGAGCGATTGGGTCGGACTCGCCTTGAGATTAACTTGATCGATGAGAAGCGACTGCGTCCATCGCCATGGACGGTTTCGAAGCGAATGATGTCGGGCATTCAACAAGAAGGTCAAGCCGCAAAGTCTGATCGGTGATCTAGTAGTCAAGCGCATCATTCTTCCACAAGGTGATCGGGGGCAAATGGACTCCACCCTGAGGGACTATTTGTAGTCAGACAGTATTTTCGGCGGAGCTATGATACTTAGCACCATGGATGGGAGGACTCCTGCAATGAGCGGACATAGTCAAAATACTCGCGCAAAAAGAGACCCGCTAGAGTCGGTGGCCTGAGCAAAATAAGGGCATCTGGCGAACCAAAGGGTTCGGGCAAAGTTAAGGATATATACAAAACATATACACCCGGCAGAGTCGCTTTGAAAAGCGACTTGGGCAAAAAATATCGTTGGTGAAAACCGAAAAGTGGTCTAGGCAAAGTTAGGGATTTAAGCGTCGACTATGTCTCGTCGATCATCTCACTACGGACTACTATCATTCAAGATTCAAATGGCGAAGATCGGTCTACTCACTTACTCGGCAGCAAGGACATGAGATAGTTGAAATATATGAGTACTAACATAGTTGGAACTTAGCGAGATTGTTTACGCATAGCTTTTACTTTTCTTGTGTACAAACTACTTAGCCATCGCCGCCTTTCAAATGAATACAAGTTTCTTTCTCTTTACAATTTTTCTTTGTTGTAGATAAAGTCAATGTTTGCTTTGAATGATTATATGCATCGACAATAAAAATCTATTTACAAACATCACGAAAAGTGAGGCATACAAAAAGTAATTACGAGACTCAAGAATTGAGATAGCGATGAAAGTCACAAAACATTCCATGCGAGCATGTCCCTGACAAGGTGTCACTAACCTTCCCGATGGATACGCATCGGTCCCAGCGGTATCCCTCAACTCGACGGATTGCACGATGCGTCAGCAATAGATTCCGGCCAGTATTTGTCCCCGGCGAGAATATCTCGAACAATTCCCTTCTCCGTGGCAATGATATCCGAGGCTTGAAACTTGGTGAGATAGTACATCGGAGGACCCACACCTTTATACCTCGACGGAGATTCCATGAGTCGGCTCCTTCTAACGGTCTCCGGCAACTACCAAATACTCTCGGTAAGGATTACCACATAAGATCCCAGTGAGTATCTCCTAAATTTCTCCCCAGCAGGGTCTATGTGCAAGATCCTCAACAGCGTGTCTCTCGACCTCTACCATCCCCAACAATATCTAGGCCCAAGACTTGGTCAGATAGTGCATCGGAAGAATCAAAGTTATCTTTCTTCTCAGAGGTTTCCATCCGTTTCATCCCCAAACAGAAGTTAGAAATCCTCAAGCAAAGCATCCACATCTTCTTCAAGATGGATATGTTTTGAAATACCACAACATATATCATTCATACATTATTCATAAAAAGTCATAGTTTATGCATATGTCATTCATACACATTGTCATGCATCATACCTTGCATAAGACTAACAATATTCTATCAAAGTTTCTCTTGTTTTCCAAAAGCAGTGAAAATCCTACGAAGCAGCAGTCGGGATTAATGCCCAAAGCGGGACGGAAAACTATACGAAGGCGACCACCCTTGTTGTTCTCCAACAACGAGATCCGATTAATACGAAGCAGGGCGGAAACCACTATCGAGCGATCTGAGTTATCCTCGATAAGAAGCGGTGGATCAATACCGTGCCTGACGGAAAGATATCCGCATTTTGCCAACTACTATCTCGAATGTCGGCCACGAAGATGTATTACGACTCTCTCTTATTATCAACAGCAACCCACAGTCGCGTCGGCTTCGATTGCCTTGGATAGCATCTTAAGCCCATCTCAGACTATTTGTCGCGTTTCCACTTCCGAATGTTGCATATTTGGTTAAAAACCAATACGAACCAATAACTTCATTCAAAGATGAGCACGAAGTCTAACGTCGACTCCTCAGGATGGCATCTTAGCCCATCTTCATGCTCCTACTCCGGAAGCGTCTATAGAGCCTAGCGCGACTCACTCCTCGTACGATCTTTCCGGATGGCATCTTAAGCCCATCCGTCGGTTCTCCTATCAACGATCTCGGTCTAGCGTCGACTCATTTCCCCAAGAAGTCTCAACTTCTCAAATGGCATCTATAAGCCCATTCCATCATCAACCAACAGCGGTGCAATTTTCGGGTGTACTCGGTGTTCCAATCATCTTCTACCTCACAGTCACGGCGACCACGCCAATCTAACCCTTCATTACAAGAAAGATTGAGCGAGGGCAAGCTGTCATACCCAAAATTTTCCCTCCATCTTCTCAAGATATTTCATACATCCATACTCAAAAGTTCCTCAAGGGTTGATGGAACAAACCCTCTCCTGAACAATCAACCCAAACTGAGTTTGGCAATTCTCGACTCGATGGACTGGACATTAACGTTCACCATGCCTCCTCATATGCTTGAAAGATTCTCCATGACAAAATTCAAGCCTCACCAATAAGTTGCTCGAGATAATTGCTCGGATGGTTGAAAATCGGTTATTGGACAAAAAGTCAACTATGGTCAACATCCTCATTTTGAGTTACATTCATCAATTGATCAAGGGTTGATCATGATTCATCAAGAAAACTCAAGATTTGCTCAAAAGTCAAACTTTCTAAATTAGGGTTTCTCAGTGAAAAGTCAACCAAACTTTGAATGAGCATAACTTCTTCATACTTTCTCAAAAACTTTTCCACCACCTCTCATTTTGAAGGAAATTCAATTCTCTACAACTTCATGTCTCACAAGAATGTTCAAAAAATGCTTCATTTGGAAGGTATGGATCAAAACATTACAGGTCTTTTTCAAAGTCAACAAAAAGTCAACTTTTTGTTTTGAAGATATATTGAGCATGGAAACTCCAATTGAGATGAAACCAAAGAGGTTGGTTAAAGGACTCTTAGAGATTTCCAAAAAGTCCAAGAACACTCAAAAATGTGGAAAATTGAGCAAAATACACCTTGTGCAAGTTGGGCAATTTTGAAGAAGTGCACAAAGAGAGATACTTGTAAAAATCAAAAATTTTGTAAATGTGCCTAGTTTTTCTTCATTCAAACTTGTTCCTTATACAATTTGGAACATCCAAGCCTAATGCCACGAATTTTTACTTTATTTTTCTATTTAATGTGGATTTTATTCATTTAAATACAAATTAAATTCAAAAATAAGGTATAAAATCAAAATTAATTGCAAAATTGATTTTTTCTCTCATCCTTGAGATCCAAGTAACCCAAGAAAGCTGGCAAATTTCGAAATTTGGTTTGATTTGGCAAGGAATTGATGAAAATTAATCAAAAAAGATAAGATTTGATTTATACAAAATCAAATAATCTTTGCATTGATTGATGATTATTTCTTCCTCAAATCAGCTTAATTTCCATCCATTATAAATATGCAATGCATATCTCATGAATGAGAAGGGAAAAATTGCTTGGAGAAACCCTAACCTAACTCAAAAACACCGTGCCTCTCAAGCAACTAGTAGCCCTTGTTCCAACTTCTTTTAGTTGGTTTTGAGGATCCAAACACGTTCCTTGACATCCCTTGAAGCATCCCAGACCTTTACATTGTCCAAAAACATCAAGAATTGCAAGAACACGATTTCAGTTTGTTAAACTTTTTCCAAAATCGATTTCCATTATTCATGCATTTTTAACATGTTTTGTTGTTGTTTTTGTGATTAGAACGAAGCTTGGAAGCTTTCTGGGTAGTTTAATTGAATTTCCATGGCCTAGAACACGAATCACCATTGCTAGGGTTTTCGGTCTCAAATTAGGGCTTCTTTAAAACGGATAAATTGGACTATAAGACCACCACCATCGTGTTTAGAATTCAATTTGTAATCGATTCATGTACTCACAATTAATTTAGATTACATGTATGAGATTTTGAGAATTCACCGAGGACTATAAGCGTGCCTTGAAGCCCAGCCACCTCAAAAATTTAAAATGAAGAAGATGAAGCTTGGTGGCGTGATTACAGGCAATCGGGAGATGACACTTCGTTTACAAACCATTAGCTCGTTCCATAACATGTGTACTCTGCAGTTCGGTTTGGTAAAAGCGTGGGGTTGTGAAAGCAAGGTCTGAGTTCGATTCTGACCATGGCAAAGTGCTTTTACATGTTTTGCAATTTTTCTAATTTCTTATTTTTCTAATATTTTCATATTAATTTAATTTATCTTTCATAATTTTATCATGCATTTAAAAAATACCAAATATATTTATTTTTGCATACACATCGAGAAAAATGTTTATTTAATTTATAAAATTAAAAATATTATTTTTGCATGCATATTTAATTTAATCTCTATTTTATCATTTAAATCACTTTTAATTGATTTTTAATTATTAAATTAACTCCAAAATCCCAAAAATTATTTTAGCATATTAATATTATTTCTAGCATGAAACATTTTCTCATTCAAAATTATTATTTTACTAACATTTTCCTCTTATTCAATTCTCGTATTTCCGATTTTCATCTGATCACAGGTTATCTAATTTAGGACAATTTTTTATCGTTTTCCTTTTCATATTATGCAATTCTATAGGATGTAATAGTTTAATTAGGACTTTTATCCGCATTTTAAATTATGTATACGCCCCAAAGCCATGTAATAGCGTAGGATTTATTTTCGCCACTTT
>CM038793.1:153809810-153853072 GCA_021764765.1 Vicia sativa | reverse complement strand
AAGAGACCCAAGCAATCATCCAATTTGGGCCAAAACTTTTGTTAAAATCGTACTTGCACCCAGGGGACATATCAAAGCCTCGAATGGCCATTTGTGCCATCAAGCATTCTTGGTGTTATAAGAGGCAAAGGGAAAACACCCATGAGCTATCGATTAGAGGTGCGTTAGAGAAAAATCCATGTGTATGAAATTACATGGGGAAAAATCAATGAGTTGAACTCGGTGGAGGCGTTTCGAAGAAAAGCGGATGAAGACAATCGGCTAACTTTGCTAAGTAGATTCTTTCAACAAAGGAAAGAATCCACGGCGATACAAGCCAAAAGTAAATACTGTTGTCAATCAAAATCTAGGAATATGTTAACAAGCGATCGACCATGGCTGCGATGAAATGATGATTTTGCCTCGATTACGAAGTAGCTTGGACATCTAGTCAATGTTGTCTCTATACTTCGGGAAGAATATAATATACCAGCAGTGGAGATCACTAGTGATCACGGATCTTGCTAAAATGGCTTTACACAAACCAACTTGCTACTTGTGATGAACAATGGCTCGATTGAGAGCAGGGATGCCTTTGAGAGGCCGATATGGCTGGGAACTATTTGAAGCTGCTTTGATCAGAGCAAGGTTGAAGAAACATCCATTAACAAGGTGTTAGTGGATTGTGGCGTTCTTGTTAACAATGCCACATCATATTCTAAAGAGGATCGGTAAAGTTCGACACGGTATAAGGCCCATGCGTGGTCTTATCAAACTACGAAGGAAGGACGAAAACTACCATGGGGGTGTCACGGTGAATATTATAAATCGACTCGGTCACTAGGCGACAATATTCATGGTCATCAAGGTCGACCAAGTTATAATCGATAGTGGGCGGAGAATGATTGCATAGAGTGAGTGCTTGTGCCTTCTTCTATGCATCAGCGGATCATATGGCGAGAAGATGGTATCGTGAGAGAACATCGAGGGCGATCAAGGTACTTTATGGCGGATATCAATGTTGTGGGCTAAAACCAATTTGTGGAATTGTGTCTAGCTCCACCGCCATCAGTGGAAGAAGTATGCCAACTTAAATGAGGCATTCGTTTCGTTGAAGCGCATGAAACCCACGGACTTGTGTGGGATGTTGAACCTGGAGGATCCCTATGCGGAGGAACCCGTGCCCGACAGTGAAACCATCATCCAGCAGTGATGTCGACTAGAGGCTCACGAGTTTCGGCGTACATTGCGAAAATAAAATAAATTCGACTATAGAAGAGAGAAAAAATGGCCACAAAAGCGCTAGCTTCCCGTCTCGAAGGAGTAAATCTGGTGCGTAGATCCGGAACCACCATATAAAGCAAGGCGGTCAGCGGAGCGTCGATGAGCAACGTTTGGATTGCATATCGATGGCGAACCTCTAGGTTTGAAAAGGATCCTATGGCACAAAAATGTAGCCACAAGATCCTTTGGAAGAAATCGACCTTGGGAGAGGTGATAAAGACCAACCTATATTAAGCGTAACATCGACCAAAAGCTCATAGCGAGATAATATATTTACTAAAATAATTTAAAGATTGTTTTACTTGGGACTATAATGAAATGCCGGGTTTGAGCGAGGGTGGTCGAATTGAAATTACCAATAAAAGGCGGAAAAAAGCCCGTTAACCTGAGCGCCTCAACAATTTGCTTGCGGTTATGCCGAAGATCAAGGAGGAAGTAGAAAGACTCCTCAAAAGCAAGTTCATCGAGGCGCAAGGTATGTCGAATGGTTGGCCAATATTGTGCAGTTATTAAGAAAATGGAAAGCTAAGAGTGTGCATTGATTTTAGAGATTTAAATCTGCCACTCCTAAAGATGAATATGCCATGCCCGATGGGTGAAATGCTAATCAATTACGTACTAGCTTTGAATATTTAAGTATGCTTGATGATTATCTTTATAACCAAATCTTTATTACGAGATGATGATGTCTTAGAAGGCGTTTCGTTGCCCAAGGGCATTAGGCACCTATGAATGGTAGTCATGCCATTCGACGAAGAATGTCGGATCAGCGTACTAGGGGTAATGAATAATATGTTCCATGATTTCATTGAAAATTTCATGCGAGGTTTACATCGGCGATATTGTAATCAAGTCGAATAGTAAATCGACACATGAGAACAGCAATCTTTCAAAAATGCAAAATATGGGTTGAAAATGAATCCATTAAAATATGCTTTTGTGTGTGAAGGAGATTTCATTGGTTTATTGTGCATAAGAGGCATTAAAGTTAATCGAGCAAGACCAAAGCTATCATGGACGTCAACCGCCATCGACCTAAAGGAGATTCGGTCTGTTGGGCAAAGTAAATTTCTTGAGGAGATTCATTTCCAACTTAAGTGGCAAAACTAAGGAATTTTCACCACTACTTGATTGAACAGGAGTTTATATGGCAGAGGAGCATCAAGAGGCTTTCGACAAAATAAAGAGTATCTGGTGAAGCCTCTATATTGGAAACTCCACTTAGAAATAGGCCTATGAGGTTGTACATAGCGACCTCAAAATCGACCATAGGTAGTATGCTAGTTCAAGAGGATGACAATCATGTATGCATGCGATCACGTGTATTACCTTAGTCGTGGGTTAAATGGTCCTGAAGCTAGGTATAGTGACATAGAAAAACTATGCATGTGTTGTATTTCTCTTGTATCAATGAAGCAATACATAAAACCGAGTTGATTTTATATTTCTTCTCATTTGATATTAAGCATATGTTGTCTAAACCAATTTGCATAGTCGAATTGGTAAATGGGCGATGCTTGAATATTCCTTAACGTACGTGCCTTTAAAAGCAATGAAATGGCAATAGTGGCGATTTCTTAGTGACCATTCTATGGTGGCTATGCTAGAAATTTTACATTTGGTGCCTTGGAAATTATATTTGATGGTTCTAGTCACAAAAGCGGTGCGGGGGATAGGAGGAGTTATAATTTCTCCGATGGAATTCTAGGAGTTGAATACACCATCGACGACAAGCTGCACTAATAATGGTAGAATGAATCCTTATTCTTTGGACTTGAGCTCTTTGCTAAATTGGGGGCAAGGTGTGAAATTATGGGAGACTCAATTGGTAATCAAACAAGTATCAAAAGAGGATAGATTAAGAGAATTTGATCATGTATTGTGATTTCCATAAGGTTGCTAAAGCATTCGAACAAGCAAGTCTTGACATATACCATGGCGAGAACATCAAAATAGCGATCTAGCGCGAAAGCCTCGGGATACAAAAAGAATGAAGGCGAAGAGCCTATTCAAGTAAAGAAAAGGTTAGAGCTACTTCTCATCCCTTGGACTTATCAATTATAAAATTAGGCGCAATAGATACCAAATTTTTTGAAATTTTAGCAATTGATAAAGGGCAAGGCAATGGTGGCGCAAAGCCACAGTTGACTATTCACGGTGCATGCTGGGTTGACGGACCGTAAAATAAAATATCGTGCCTTGAGTTTTGTTTTGATCGAAAATGAATTATTCAAGAAAACAGTCGAAGGGGTATTACTTAAGTGCCTAGGAGAAAGTGAGGCATATGTAGCAGTGTCGAGTGTGCACAGTGGAGCATGCGGTGTACACCAAGATGGACAAAAGATGAAATGGTTGTTGATGCGAACAGGTGTTTATTGGCCCTCAATGTTGAAAGATTGTATCAATTAAGCTAGGGATGCCAAGAATGCCAAATGCACGGGGCATCGGCCGTGCCGACAAGCGGTGCATGCCATTGTAAAACCGTGTTCATTTAGAGGATGGGCCACGGATGTGATTGGGAAATAAAACCACATCACCTAAGCGGTACATTTGGTCGGTATTGATTATTTCACCAAATGGGTTGAGAGTAGCTTTAAAAATGTTGACCAGAAATTGCGATTGATTTTATACAAAATCATATTATGTGTCGGTTTGGAATTCTGAGGCGATCCAACCGACCAAGATACAATGTTCACAGCGAGAAAATGCAGAACTACAGGAAGTTGGAACAAAACTATTGACTTCTACCCTTATTACGCTCAAGCAAATGGCCAGTCGAAACGCCAATAAAGTAATAATGGTACGATCAAGAAGCATGTGGGTAAAAAGCCAAGAAATTGGCACAAATGCTAGATCAAGCTCTGTGGGCATGTAAACGTCTCTAAAAAGAGCAGGAGGGCAACCCCATTTGGTGGCATATGGATACGATGTTGTTTGCGGTGAAATACATGTTCAATTTGAAGGATTCACGACAACATGAAATACCATGAAGATTATTGAATATGATGGTGATGAGTTGATCGATTTGGATGAAGAAAGGATGTTGGCCCTGGCCTTGAGGCAAAAAGATAGAGTGGCTAAAGCCTATAATAAAAGGTAAAGGACAAAGTATTTCATGTTGATGATTTAGTTTGGAAAGTAATATTGCCTATGGAATGAAGCGATAGGGTGTTAGGGAAATGGTCCCCTAATTGGGAAATACCGTTCAAAGTAATCCAAGTTTTTCCAATAGCATATGTTGGAAGAATTGGCTGAGATCATTATTAGGGTGAATGGCAAATACTTGAAGAAATATAAACCCATTCTTCAAGAAATCTCAATTCACGACCACGTAAAGAATGTGTGTCAAAGAAAAATTTGGAACATAGTAATATGAGCCAACATATTAATTGTACAAAATTATAAAACAAGAATGCCAAAAAAATGGTATTTTATAAAATTGTGAGAATTCATATTACAAAAGTAGAGGAACCACAAACAAATACATCAAGCGGTCACATTAATCAAAATTTGCCAAATTTTCTTTGGAAGCCCAATCACTCTCGGTGAGCAACAATATTATAGCCCATCAACTCACGATCTAAGGTGTGCAACTCCTCTTGACTCGAGTTGTGGAAGTATTATTGATAAGGGCATCTTTAGTAAATTAGAGCATTTCGTTTGGGAATATTAACTTTGGTCAAGTTCTTTATCTTGTTTTACAACAAGCTCCGACTCTGCGTTCTGCTTCCAATTCCTTCGTCGACTCGACAATTCATTGCGAATTTGGCTGACTCTTTTCCTTTTAGGACCTTGCTCTTTTTAAATACATGATTAACGAGCCTTTAACCCTTGACCACCGCCGGTCTTCTTCACCATTTCACGTTCCTCTTCACCGTCGCTTGTTTGGTGTCAACCAAGCTGTTCAACCTCCTTCGTTTGAGTGATGTTTGCGGAGAGAAAGGATGTTTTCAAATCTGCTATCATAAGCAGAATTAAATATCAAGACCCTTTAAGCGGCGATAGCATCTAGAGCTCAAGTCAATGGTGAATCCTCATGCAGCAAATGAGGCAGTCGAGGGATTAAAAGCATAAGAATGCGAATGGTGTCGATCGGTTTCTTGACTTTAGTGGCGGGTCCCGACTTGTCACCATAGACCTAAAGTGGTCAGTCCCGAGAAGAAACATACGATTCTGATTGATCCAATCTTGCCAAAAGCGACGCGACATCATCTACATCCATAATAGGCGAAACATCCTTCGGCTCGGAGGGGCCAACTAAATTATCCCTCTCGGAAAGACTACGAATACGGGGCGGTAGCGGTGACAATTTGGGAACCTCTGAATCCTCCGTTGAATGCGAAGACTAGAGTCGGGAGCTAGTCAAACAATAATCTTCATACTGTGGGGTAGTGATTGAATCGAGTCACTAAGAAGCCCAGTAGCGAGTTCAACAAACTCACGGCCATGTTGGGATCTGTTGGTCTTTGAGGTGAAGAGCTTACGAAGAGGTGTAGTACGGCACCTTTGTGGCGTTGTTCGGAAGCTTGACCTAGAAAAGTATAAACATCGAGACGGTATAATTCGATGGTTAAAACACCTTAGAGGATACGATAAATACTTGTGGTGGTGGTGAGGGATTCTTGTTTCGTTTCTCTGACGAAGCATTAGCATCTTTGTTTATTTCTTCAATGACTTGGGCACAAGCGTGGGTCAGGTGACAATGGTATTGATTATGATACTACTATCAACATGTGAAAGTAAAGGCGATTATCGTGACAAGTAGTTAGAACACTTTACCTCGCGTCTTATGTTGAGTGGTTGATTATCGACCATTAGGCTCCACCTTCTTATCAACCTCACTCCAGGAGTCTTGACCGTTGGGGCTTTATTTTCTTCTTTATTGCCTTTTCCTCGGGCAAAGGCGCATGCCTCTTTTGTGGTCTTTGGATTTCGGGAGTGGGAGGCGGGCATCGGTGATGGTACTGAGAAACAAAGAATATATCGAGAAATCTTAATCTTTCAGATCAAAGTAATAACATGTTTACCTCGGTTCTCCAAGTGGTGAGACTTTTTGTCCTTCTTGGACCTTTTGGATATGGTAGAGACATGCAAATCCATTGACGTTTCGACTACGCTGCAAGAGAAATAGAGGCGTTAGTTGATTGGTAAAATACAAGATGTGAAAGCATGAGCGTTCACGCTACGAAGAATCATCCTTCTTGATAGAAGCGGTGGTTTTCTTCAGGAGAGGTATGAATGAGTGTGGCGCAAGGCATCAAATATAAGTGGGGTGTTGAATAAAAATCGTGAACATAGGTGCAGTAAACATACCTTGGACTATGAGGGGCCTCCTTTGGTGCTGGTTTGTGAGTTAGGTCGATGGCCCTCCTTGGTTTTAATAGCGGTTTTTGCCTATGAGCAACTACATGGCGAGTGCAACTAGAAAAGAAGCTAAGTCAAATAAGATGTAAGCCAATGTGAAAAAACAAAACATTCAAGAGGTGGTTACCCTTGGGTACTCTGACAAGCTCTCACATATTCAAGGTCGATATGAAGAAAGCTTTGGTAGTCATGCAACCAATGCTTGTCGGAACCACCACATCGGCTCTCTTTTTGTAAGCATTTGCATGTTAGGCCAGAGCTATTCCACCAATCTAGGATAAGTGAAAAGCCAGGGCCAAAGGCTAGTCGGCAAGGAGGAAATTTGATTTTTCAAAGTGAAGTCGTAAAGATATTTGTCTTTCGTGGCGGGGATGTTGAGGTGAGAATCCTCCAGGTTATCTTCTCCTTTAGCTCTTGGTCCCACGTCATGGATGGTTCGACGAAGATTGTTTGGCAGTACACCACTCTAAAAATTACAGAGCTTGAATTTCTACGATGTGAGCCCTTGCCACATTTTGTTGTCTTCACAGAAATGAAAGCAACAGTTAGCTCATTCATCTTGACAACATCATTCCTAAGCGTAACAAGATCTGACGCCACCAAGTTTTAAACTCTTGGGTGGAAGAATCTTGGTTTAAATGGAGTGAATGTAAGCTGGCTCAAAGCGAGCCAGTATGGTGTCAAGTCTCATGATTACATCGGCTTGGTCATCTAGAACATCAATAAGTAATTCATGGGACGGATAAAGATGACCTAAACCTGTCAGGAGCCCAATCTATAGCCAAGTTGGGTTAAGTGGTACATAAGCAAGGGCTCATGGTGATGGCGAATGTGAGAGCGGGGGGGTGGACGTCTCAAAGACCAAAAGATCTTTTGATGTCTTGCTTGACGGGAAAAGATTCGATGAATCTGATGGCCCTCACCATCGTGAATGGAGCCATGAAGGTGTGAAATCTTCCAGTCGAGCATGATGTCAAAAGCATCTTGAAGACTTAGGTCATTTGGAGAAGTCTTGTCTATAGAAGTCGAGGCAAGTAACATGGCCGGGGCCCCTCATCTTGAAATTGAAACAACCATCGAAAAGGCTTCACATCTTGAGAAAAAGTGGCATTTAGCCACGGTTGCAAACGAGAAGGACCATGGACGATTACATTTTCTTCTTTGGATTATTGGAATTGAAACTCTTTATTTGATTGACCACGTCGGTCATAAAGGTATAAAGAGGCCAACATTAATTGGCCTAAAGCAACATTTTATGCAATGGAGAGCGGCCAAATGGGCGGTGTTTGGCTATATGCATCGACCTCAAACAAAACACGAGCGAGATAGCGGAGAGTCAAAAAAGCGACATGCTCCTCATCGAGATTTCCTCAATATCGGTGATTGTGGTTGATGAAGTTGGTGTAGGTTGGATATGGGTTCGCCAACATATTTGATGGGAATTGGCTCGTGGTCGGTATGGTTGAAAATGGTTCCAACAGGGCTTCACGCTGTTAAAGCGACCACATCGATGTGTGGGTTATCATGCCACTTTGTATGAAAAGTGTTGGTGGATCCTTCAGTATAAGGTAGTATGTCTGGTGGAAGAGCTGACTTTGGATTGTTTTGCTTTTGATACATGAAATGTTGCGGATAACAAGAGTTGCCACCGACTTTTCTTTTATCCAATTAAAGGAAAGTGAAAAGAGCGGAAAAAGAACGTTAGATTAAGTAAGGGAGAAGTTATGAAAGGAAGGTATTAGCACCCCTTTCCATCGTAGTTATCTACGGGCTATTAGTTGCTTTAGCTCACTTTAAAATTGCTTTACGTGTGTTTATTTGAAAATGTTTTGAAAGGCATTTTGCTTTGACTTCGTAATGATTCATCTTTGGAATGTGTCACGAAGTGTTTGGAAATGTTTCGTTTTTGAAAAGTGTTTTAACTTTGACAAAAGTGTGAGGTGTGAAAGAATATTTTGATAGAGCAAGCAACTAAAGAGTCTTATTACCTACTCGAGCAGTGTTTCCGTATTTTACTTTCCTTTAGAATAGTGCTATCCATACTATTGGTTGGTGGTAACCATTCATTGGATGTAAGAGGACATTCGAAGGGACATCGGATGGTCATAGAAGGCAACTTGTAGGAGTATCCTAGCATTCGAAGGGACGATCATCACTTTAAGTAGGCACAATCGGGGCAGATCATGTATACGTGAGCCACGTCGGGGACTATGATCTTTAATTGAGAAAGACTATGATGATATATTTCGTGAGCACGGTGCTAGGATACCTCGTTCGAGGACTTGACCATTTATTGAAGAACGAGAGAGAATACTCTAGGGGTGCGTGGTGAAGAGAGTGTGTTGGATTCGGATAATTTTATCTTGAAATTATAAGTGATCTATATTCGTTTTATCTTGCCATACCTGAGTTACTAGCGATTTATATGGGTGGAAAGTAAATTGCGGAAAGTAAAGTGGAAAAGTAAATCCTACGCTATTACATGGCTTTGGGGTGATTACATAATATAGGAGGTCGGAAAGTAAACCCTAATTAAAACTATACATCCCATGGCAGTTACATAATATTGGAAAAAGAAATCTTGAGAAAGTTAATCCTAACTATTTACAACACAGAAGCGGATACATAATAATCGAGAAGAAAGAATTCACATAAGAGGAAATATGTTAGTAAAAAAGATTTTTGAGTATGGAAAAAGTTTTAGGTTAGTAATCCTAATTAGATGATAAAATAATTTTTGGAATTTTACGGATTGATTTTAATAAGAAAAGTAATTAAAAGTCAATTTATGGTTAATTAATGATTAATTAAAATATGCATGCAAAAATATTAATTTTATGCCAAAAATTAAATAAACATTTTCTATCCTAAATGCAAAGGAATTATTTTTTGGTGATTTTTGATGTGTTAGAAAATTGTTTGAAAAGAAATTAAAATAAGAGGAAAATAATGTAAAATAAGAAAATTATATTATTTTGCAAAGTGTTAAAAAGATTTGTGGCTGCCAAAGTTCGAACCGAGGCCTTCTTCCCACCGTGTCTTTGCCTTACTGACCAAAGCGCATATCGTGTTAGTAAGCGAAATAAATTATTAAATAATAAAACAAAATTTTAAAATATTCAAAAGCTGAAATCCTGCCTTGTATGTGCGTCTTCTTTGTTTTGAACGAGTTTTACTCTGGTTCTTGTTAAGTAGCAAAAGCCTTTAGTGCGGCTTTTCCAGCTACAAAGTCCTACAACATTCAAAATCTTAGAAAGCAGAATATAAATTAAAGGTAAGGCCATGGATTCGATTGGAAACTTTGTTCTCGATATGATGGTGCCCTCAATTTGGTCCAATTTTGCACGAATCAAAGGATCTAATTCAAGGTAAAACCCTAACCATGGCATATCACGATTCTGCATAAGATTCAATTAAACAATCCGGATAAGCGAAACTTATTCTAAACACAAAGCAAACAATCAAAACATATTAAATATACGAAAAGCGAAATCGATTTAAAGAAAGTGTGAAAATCGTGAGTTTGATTTTATGAGTCTGCGCTTTGCTTGCTTGTGAGTGTCTGAAGCGATCGAGAGGACCTCGAGGAATGTGTTGGAATGCTTAGAATTGATTGAATTAGTGAAAACACGGCTGCCACTTCCTTGTATCACCGCGGATTTTTGATGCTTGGTAGGGTTCTTTGAGGCGAGAAATTAGTCCCTTGTGCTTGTGGATGCATCATGTATATAGTAGAATATGAATTAGGTAAATTGAAGAAATTATATGCCAATCAATGAGAAAATATTTGATTTGGAATGAAACCAAATATTGCCTTTTTGATCAAATCTCATTCAATTCCTTTTCTAATCAATGCAATTTCGGAATTAATGACTTGTGTATTTGGTCCTCAAGTATGAGAGAAAATCCACCTTGCAATTAATTTTTCTATCTTTTATTTTAATTAAATTGGCTTTTAAATGATTAAAATCCAAAATAAATAAAAAATAAAAGATAAATTCGTGGCCTTGGGCTTAGAGGTTCCATGATTCAAAGACATGTTTGAATCAGAAAAGTTAGGCCCATTGCAAAATTTTGGTTTTTCAAATATTTTTCTAATTTTATATCATTTATATTTTGGGATATTATTAGATTTCATGCTATTCTTCTTTACAAATAGTTGACTTTTTTGTTGACTTTTAAGGACCTATAATATTTGGTTGAAATTGAATTCTAAAATGAATTTAAAAATTGAAATTTTTTGATAAAGTATGAAAAGTTAATACTTGATCAAAGTTACATTGACTTTTTGTTTGAGAAAGCCCAATTTAAAACTTTGACTTTTGATCAATTCTTGACTTTTCTTGATGAATCATGATCAACCCTTGATCAAGTATTGAATATCACTTCAAAATATTGATGTTAACCGGTGGTTGTTTTAATATGATTGTTGGATTGACAGTGTGAAATGTCTTGAAAGTAAGAGAATTTTAGGTATGAAATTAGCCTGGGCAGATGCCATCGAGGAGCGATCTTTGAGGAATGGACGTTAGATTAGACCACGTAAGTTTGTCTATGAATGAAGCTAATGGTTCGTGTTGGTTTTAACCAAATATACTGCGGCGATACGGTAGAATGTCGAAAAATAGTAGATGGGTGGGCCAGGAAATAAGTCGAGCATGGTTGTGAGTTCTTTGTTATAATAAGAAGTTAGAATAAACCCGTCCACAGCAGCTATTCTAGGGGTAGATATTTAGCGGAAATATGGATAGCTTTCCGTCTTGCTGGGTGATTGATCAATACTATCTGATTGTAATCTGATTTTCAGTTTAAATCTGTTGAATAATCTGTTGATGTCAAATTATATACCTGATTGACCTCCTGAACAATGGCTGCCGACTGGACGTTCAGGACTATATCTCAATGGTCATCAGGCTGGAATGGGAACCTCAGGCTGGTGTGGATCAGGTCATGGATGCTGGTCAGATTATCAAAACTCAATTTGATCAGATCGACTTGGAAAGTCAGAGATCATTTAATGGATGGTATTATCAAGACGATCATGATCCTTGCCACGACCACTTTCTATTTTGATTTATTTTTGAATTTAAAAGCATTTAATTCAAATTTAAATTAAATAAAATATGAAAACAAGGTATAATTTAAGTTGGGTTGGTTTTATCAAGCTTGAGGACCAAGAAAGCCCACACAGCTTGCCAAATTCGTGCTAGCTCATACGGAAGGAAAAATCAAATTTTGAAAAGATTTGATTTGATTTGAAGAGAAATTATTTTGCATTCAGAGCATATCTTTTTCTTTCTTTTGCTTCAAACTATTGCCTTATAAATACCTATTGCATTCACAAGACCAAAGGAGGAAACCACAGCATCTTGAAGCAACCCTAAATTCCAAATTTTTCACAAAGTTGGCAATTTCGATTTTGGATTTTCACAAGTTTCAAGTTGTTTCAAGCACTCATTTGTGTTCTGGACATCCCAACAACCGTTCCCACCTTTACACAAAGTCAAATCATCGATTGTGCTACATAGCTCACTAGATTTGGTATTTTGCTTGATTTAGGTTCTATAATCCATGCGTTATTAGCTGTTTTCTTTTGATTGTATGGATTCGGGACATTCATTAGATCATGAATGATGCATCTCATGTGAGCAGGCGTAGAAAACACAAACCACCATTGTGAGGCATTTGGATTTGTTTGATTCAGGAACGTCTGAGGATTTTGAGACAGCGGACACCACCATCGTGTTCGTGGCCTCGTGAGGCTCCTCTTTGTCTTTTATTTTGCGTATTTTGCGAGGTTTGAAGTTTGGACTCGTCGGAGAAGGCGGCGGAGCTAGGGCTCCGGCGTCGTCGTTATTGGATCGGAGGCCGGCGGGGCTTGCGTGCTTTCCGTGCGTTAGATCCGTCCATCCTGGCTGGGGTCCCGCGTGTTGTGTTTTGAATTGTATAATTATGACACGTTTCCCTTTTAAACCATTGTTTCCAGTTCAATACACCAAAGCAGACCTAGCTCGGTTAGCGTGTTGAGTAATTTCTGCGGAGGCGTGAGTTCGAATCACAGCTCTGATATATTTTACTCCAAAACTAACTTTTTCTATTTCTTATTTTCTTAATATTTTCCTTTCAATTTAATTTATCTTCAAATATTTTTCTCATGCATTTAAAAATCACAAAAATATTTTCCTTTTGCATTTAATGGAAAATGTTTATTTAATTTTGACATTAAAATTAATATTTTTGCATGCATATTTAATTAATTGCTAATTAACCATTAAATTGACTTTTAATTGCTTTTAATTATAAATCGATTGAAAATTACAAAATTATCTTATCATCTTATTGTCATCACTAATCTAAAATATTTTTCCTCATTCAAAAATCATATTTTTACTCACATTTTCTCTTATGCAATTTTCTCATTATTCCAGATTATGTATGCCTTCTGGGTTGTAACGTTTGAGACGATTTTTCAGCTTTTCATTTCAATATTATGTAGCGCCTATGGGATGTAATAGACTAATTAGGACTTTTAATTCACTCTGTTAATATAGCGCTGAAGCCATGTAATAGCGTAGGACTTTATTTTCAGCACTTTACTTTCATGATTCTTCGCATCCTATAAATTGCTAGTATTGGTGTGGAAAGATAAAAAGCGGACATGAATCACTTCTAATTGCAGATAACATATAAAATTTAACTCACTCTTTTCACATAGCTTGGGGTAATTCTCTCTGATTTGCCTTTCGATTAAATGGTCGAGTCCTCGAGCGTACAGGTATCCTAACCTGGTGCCTCTGAAATATATCATCATATTCCCGATACAAGATCATAGACCCACGATGTAGCCTCTACGAATACATGATCTCGTCCCTCGATTGTTGCCTCTGAAAAAGTGATGATCGTCTCTTGAGATGTACTGGGGTGCTCCTGCAAGTTGCCTTACATGACCATCAGGTGTCACTTGAGGCGTCCTTTTACATCCAGAATAGGGTTACCTACCAACTAATGGTGTGGATAACGCTATCCTAAGGGCGTAAAACAACACAACCATTTCGAGTAGGTAATAAGACTTTTAGTTGCTTGCAAACAAAATACTTTTTACACCACACACTTTTGTCAAGTTCAAACTCTTTCAAAAGCGAAACATTTGAACACTTTGTATACATTCCTACATGAATCATTATAAAGTCAAGCGAAATGCCTTTCTAAACACATCAAACACACATAAAGCACTTTTTAAATGATCTAGAGCAACTGAGCCGTAGATAACTACGGATGGAAAAGAATGCTAATACCTTCCCTTTCATAACCTTCTACCGATCTAACAAGGTCTTTTCTGTTCTTTTCACCTTCCCTTAATTGGATAAAGAAAAGTCGGTGGTGACTCTTACTATCGCGCATGCGATAAAAGCAAAAACAAAATCTCAAAATCGAGTTCACCGTATTCTGAAATGGCGACTCTGGGAGACACCTAAAGAAGGTCCAAAGTTTTTAGATCATCTTTGCTTCCTTGACTTGCTTGCTTTATCTTTAAGGTTGCTTGGGTACTATACTTGTGGGGGATCCTACACGGATCAGGTTTCCTTTAGGTAAGTAGCAATAGATCGTCGCGAGTTAGGCGTATCACAAAGCGGTCAACATGAGGGCTACGTTAGTGTGACACTTTGGATGTCCTGATACTCTTCATTTCCAAGTTGAGGATAGTATTTGCCTTCTGCGTGGTGTCATCAACACTTTCAACTTTAGAACCTTAATTGACCCGTCTTGGCCATTATAAGGTGAGTGAGATGGCGACTTTGGTCTTGGAGACTAAGGTTGGCTAATGCTCGATGCTACACTCATTAAGATCGGACTTTTGGGATGTTTTCGGTCGAGTTGGTAGTATTGAAATGAAGCCTAGGAGAAAGATCAATGATGTGAGATTCCTAGAACAGGTTACTATTATAGAGACAGGATGAACCCACTCAAACTTTGGTAGGGTAGACACCTATACCTCATGCAAGCCTTAAACCTAGGGCTATTGTGTGTTTTGTTTGTGCTTGCTAAACATGACATCATGATATCATATCATTGCCTATCATTTCTAACTATTTCAAGGACCTAGGGATTTATCTTTGCTCTGTTTTGTAGGGATTATGGCTTCTAGAAAGACTATCCGAATCAACTACATGGGTATACCTTCTCAGCTCAAAGAATTGGTTTCAGAAATTCCCAATCATGCTCGGTTTGTCAAAAGACATAGTTGCTCTGCTTGACTTGGTTATCTCCGGTTTTGAAGAAGATATGATGCACGTCCTATTCCAGTTCTTCGATCCAAAACACCATTGCTTTACATTCCTAGATTATCAGTTGGTTCCTACCTTGGAAGAGTTCTCTAAGCTACTTGGGATACCTATTCTTGATCATATGCCATTCACCGGTCGAGAAAAAAGGCTCCTAAGTATGAAGACATCGCATCGACATTACATCTAAAAGCGGTGGACATTGAAGCCAATTGGGAAACGAAGTGGAGTTAAGGGTCTAGCTAAGTTCCTAACAAAAGCACGAGAATTCCTCAAAGCTATGAGTTTCCATGCATTTGAAGGCGTTGTGGCCTTGCTAATCTATGGTTTGGTTCTATTTCCTTTCGGATCAATTCGCAGATGTCAACGCCATCAAGATATTGCTTACTAGCGATCGATTGCCTACTTTACTTGGAGACATCACATTCTCTCCACACTCATACTATCAAAAGACAAGGAACTCTAATGTGTTGCATCGTTATTTTTCCAGTGGTTTATTTCTTCTGCATCGATTTTGAAGAAACGAGCAAAGGTTGAAAAGCTGTCACTCTCATTCAGATATCCGTTGGTGTCTTTTCTCTCAAAAGGACTTCACATTCATTGGCGTTGTGGAGAATTCGTTAATGTACCACTAATTGGTATAAGGGGAGGTATTACTTACAACCCTTCTCTAGCTCTCATCAGGTTTGGTTATGCTCGAAGAAATGGTCCTCATGATATGCTTCTCCAAGATATTGTGTTTGACTACAACCACGATCTCGAATTCTGATGAAGGTTCCATGCAGCAGGGGCATGTAAAAGGCGATACCAAGACTTTGGGGCACCAAAACTCCATTCCTTGGGAACCTTACCTCAAATGGAGTGCGACTCGAGCTCAGAAACCTATGATGCCATTTACACCCGTGTTACCGTGTCATGGAACTGTTGCTATAGGTGGCGAATCCTATCTTTCTCCATCGACATACCTCTGATTTTGAAGACTTGAAGAGATCTGGATTCAACTTAAGAAAGGATACATTCGAATCTCGATTGCTATGCAAGCGAGAAGAAGGTACTAGAGTTGACCAGCTACTTCACAGGGAGGCGAAACATCAGCGCCTACCTCGGCACCAAGAGGAAGCTCCATGGGAGACCCTAGAGCTTTAGGATTTTTGTTCTTTTATTTTTAAGATTATCTTTTGTACTTAAAGAAAATAAAAGAGAACTAATAAATGTTTGTTCACTGTTTGTTTAACATTTAAATTCCTAAGGTCCTTGAAAACATTGCATTGCATTTGCATAAACATTGCATATCATGGCATAACATCTCATAACGGTACATTGAAGATCGGTTTCTCATTTTCTCGCTATTTATTTTAGCGAAATGGCTCTTGAGCAATTGTCAAAGATCTCCGGGCTCGGAATGCTCGAGTTCGGAGATGTTCACCAGCAGTCCAGGCCAAGAAGATCGAAGAAGCTCATCAACAAAAGAAGAAGGTCATTGGTGTTCTCAACATGGGAAAGGCGTCACAGGGGTCCTAAGGTGGTCAGTGGGATATAGTTCTCGAAGGGAGTGTCAAAGCGGGGAAGTGTCAAGGGAAGCGAAGAAGACCAATGTGATCACGAGAAGAATGAAGACTATGAGAATGATCGGTACTCTTATGAGGATGACAAATAAAGCAACTTGAAGATCGTCTGAATCTTGTGAAAATCTGAAGATGTCGGGGCTGAATTTTGATGATCACGAGTCTTGTTCACAGTGTGGTGATTCCTCACAAATTCAAAGGTTCCTACTTTTGCCAAGTATGATGGCATTTCTTGTCCAAAGCTGCATTTGAAGTCCTATGTTGGAAGATCGGCCTGTGATGGCGAGAAGTTGTGGATTCATTATTTCAAGAGAGTTTGTCGGAACTCAATTGGGTGGTATTATCATCTAGAGTGACCATATCCGTGCACAGGTAACTTAGCGATGATTTCTACAAGCAATATGAGTACAATGTTGAATTGGCACCCTCTCATGCAACTATAGAGCATGTCTATGGGTCGTGATGAGAAGTTCAAGAGTATGCTCGAAATGGAGATCTAGCGAGGCAAAGTTCAACCACCTTTGTCCAATAGGGGTTGGTTGATATGTTTATAGAACAGCAGCGGCCCATTCCTCAATCATCGATTGGAAACTCTTGACGGATTCACCAAGTGATATTATGAGGACTCTTTTCGACCGGACTCGTCATGTTGCCCCAACACACCATTGGGTTCTCTCTAACCAGAGTACATGATAAGAGGTCTTCCTTCAGCGGTGGCATCGGGATAGGAGGATTTTGTAGGTACTCCTTGATTTTCAAAGCGATCGTGAATCGTATTCTTCCACTACTTGATCTTTCTTGATGCTTGATTGGCTCACAAGTAGCGATTAGATGTGCAATGAATAGGCAGTAGTTCAATTGGCTGAAGAAACCTCGACTTCCTTCTCGATGCAGGGGTGGCATTTCTTGAATAGCTTTAACCTTGTGGGGTCAACTTCAATACCTTTTCTGACACAAACCCTAGGAGTTCTGGATCGGACTCCAAAGGTGCACTTGTTAGGGTTGAATCTAGTCTATACTTCTTCAACCTATCAAGCGGTTTGTAGATGATCAAGATGTTCTTCCTCGTGGCCAAGAGCTATCATGTCGTAGACCTCTATCTCGTGATGAATCATGTCATGAAATAATGTCACCATGGCAGTGATAAGTGGCGTTCTTGATCGAGCGGCATAACCTTGTAGCGAAAGTGCCCCAGCGTGTAACAAAGTAGTCTTCTCCATGTCTTGAGGCCATTTTGATCTAATTGTAACCGGAGAAACCATCCATGAAGGAAAAACCTTATCTTTGACGGTGTTGTCAACGAACATCAATATGAGGAAGTGGAAAATCGTCTTTCGGACTTGCTTTGTTCGAGATCTATAATCTCTGTCATTACATACTACTACCATCCTTCTTAGGCACGAGCACCACATTTGACCATTGTGGATAGAAGTATGACTAAGAAACCGGTGTTGAAGCTGTTTCATGACTTGACTTTGATTTTCTCGACATCTCGGGGCGCGTCACGAACCTTCATTTCTTGGAGAAAACCTTCTTTTGTCGGTAATCGATGTACCACAATATCAATGTCTAAACCCGGCATGTCTTCGTATGACCAAGCAAAAACCTCAATATAGTCTCGTAGCATACGAACCAACCTTTCTTTAACTTGTTCTCGAAGACCGCTCTATCTTGATCTCTTTTATCTTCATGATTTTAAATTCACAACCTCAACTTGCTCTTCATGTGGTTTGTATAACTTGATCTTCTTCTTTGTAGCGATCGACAAGTTCTCCTGGCACTTCACAATCTTCCTCACCTTCGTCTTGGCTTGGTAGATCGGATTATCGAAGTCATATTTAGCAATAGCATAGTTGTTATCAAGATTGAGTGATTCTGCGGTGTATCACGTGGGTGTGTAAAGACACTTTTTGAAGGGGTGATAAAGTAAAGAAAGCAACAATTAAATGCAAAAGTCGGCGATTTTATTGAATGAAAATATGCAAATGACGATGATAACCCTCACACGAGCCATGATGCCCCGGGCAAGAACTACTGGAAGAGTTTATTGTTCAAAACATAGAAAATACAGCGAAACAAAACAGAGCAATTACTCTGTCTAAAGGAGATTGGTATGTCGTCTTGATCTTCCAATTCTTTGAGTGGTGATGGGAGTTGGAAGATCCATTTGCGATGTCGAAATCGTTGTCGTGTCTTCATGCATGGACTCCATCTTTCTGATGTGGAAAGGAAGTTGGCCGGCACGTTCGTGGCGTATCATCTTGACCTCGGATGAAGCCTAAACCGGTCTTGTATTTGAAAGGAAGATCGGGGCTGACCCCAAATAGCACTACCTCCTTCTTCAGCAGTGACTTGAGCATCTTTGTTGAGACCATCCTAGGCGGAACTTGTGTAACCGGGGAGTGAGGAGAGTCAGGCATGACTGGGTATTGTTTCAAAGCTTGACGGGAGTCTGAAGAATTCACCTCCATCTCGAGATATCGGAATGATTGTAGATGGTGACCATGTATCCTCCTCACCACATCTTGTAACACCTTCCCTTTTGGTTGCTTGACACGATGCAAGGTAGAGTGGCGCCCCATGTATCGGGCGTCAGTAGGCAAAAGTGGTGGACGGATGTCCATGACAAAGAAAGTGGAGTCAAAAGTGCAGGAACCGACTTTGTGACGAATGAGCTCTCAGTATTGTTAGAACCATCAAAAGCTCTCACAATAATGTCCTGGGTTTGGAACCAATCCTTCAACATCAAGTCGATCAAGCAGGTCTTGGTGGGATATTCGAGGCGAGCGGTATCCACCAAAACATGAGATAATGTAGTGCCCTTGCATTCAACGAGAGATGTGCAAGGCTTTGTTGTGTTTTCTTTCGGAGTCAAATCGACATCGAGAGAAGCCTAGGCATTGTTGGCAGCGGGCTAGCAATACAAACTTCAAATTGATCGGTAGTAGTGTCTTGCGATGCGTGAGCATTCTTGAAACTTCACCAAGGCATTAGCATGAGCCTCGAGCACAAGAAGCGAGAGCAAGCATGGAGATCTTGGGCCAGATGCATCATTGTTCCACAACATTGTAGTCACTCTTCTTGATAATCTTGAATTTCCTCCATTTCTCATTTGGAGGTGTCTTGACAACCCTTTGGCCAGGATAAGTCCTTTGGTTCTTTCCTCTCGCGCTCGGGAATGGTGAATAGGCGGAATCGAGTTGGAGTCGCGGTGTCTTTTGGAGGAGAGATATCTGGAGAATACTCTTCGGTTACGGTCACCTTACTTGATCCGGTGATGTTGTCAATGTCGGGAATGGTAGCTTCAAGCTGTAAGATCCTCAATGGTCGGAGGGTCTTGCTTGGCGCCATGATAGTAAACATCGACTCCATAATTCCAAGAATAGCTTTATCGGAGAATATGGAGCCGGTCAGGAGAAGTAATGATGAGAGGTGCCACTCTAGGCACATGATCGAGAAAATTCTTATAGTGTTAACATCGGCATAGTCTTACAGGAAATCGTCACCCCATCCGGTTGCTTTAACATCTTCAATAGGAATCTTGTAGCTCTCGAGATAGTGTACTTCACCATGTAATCATACTTTCCACTTGGCTGCCCCAAGGTGTCCCAAGCGAGGCAGTGCGACTTCATTCCATCTTGATCTTGACTTCTTAGACATGTCTTCACGGACTCTCCACAAGTGGTTCGAGAATAGTATCTCACGGTTATCCATCATGCCTTGAACGTCTTCTCGACCAAGCACAACCTCCAGTGGAGATGGGCACCGCGACAATTCTGGGCATCTGGATTGACACCGCTCAACAAATTCTTAACGGTCATCGGAGGAATGGTCAAGTCATCTATGTTGAAAACATAAGTATCTTCACCAACAACATTGGAACTTTTGTCATGGTTAGGCATAGGCGCGTTGATCACATTCGAGTCTCAACGGGAGGATCAAACTCAATGCAGCTTCAATCATATCTTGAATCTTGTTCTTGAGCCAACATTGGGTGTCGTGCCACTGGCTATTGGAGTGGTAAGCACATAGCATTAGGATTGTATCTCGGAGAGAGTAGTGTTGACACTACGGAGGATCCTTCAAAGTGTCAACTCTACTTTCAACATGTGTTGCAAGGCTTGCGACAATGGCATGTTGATCTTAGTAAATTGTCTTAGTGGCGCGTTACGGCTCTGGCGTTGTCTCGTTGAGGTTGTCTTGATGTAGGATTGGAGATCCTGTGCCCCACAGTTGAGCGAGGTCGGTCTTGGCTCGGCTTTTCGACCATACACAACATTGGCTTCTTTCTTACCAAAAGATCTCTTACGGCATTTGAAGATGTCTCTACAGAATCTTCCACTCTTGATACCTACTTCATATGCTCTCACAATAAATATCATTTCGGTGAATCCGTTGAAGAGTTTCAATTAGATGATTGAAGAATGGGCTGTCGGTGTTCCCATAAACATATCAACCAACTCCCTATTGGACAGGGTGGTTGAACACTGCTGGATCTCTCCATTTAGAGCATATTCTTTGACTTCTCATCACGACCCATAGACATGCTTTGTAGGTTGCATGCGAGTGGGTGTCAATTCGACATTGACTGTCTTATGCATGCATCTGCTAAGTCACTCAAATGCGGATACGGTCATTTCTAGCATAGTACCACTCAATTGAGTTCGGACAAACTCTCTTGAAAATAATGCATCCTGACTTTACGTCATCGGTGTGGGGTTGATCTTACGAACATAGGACTTCAAATGCGACTTTGGACAAGAAGTGCCATCATATTGGCAAAGTAGGAACTTTGAACAGGAATCACCACACACGGGTTTCCACGACATTGAGCCCGGTCTTCAAGTTGCTTGTAGTTGTCATCTTCATCCAGAATCGTCATTATCATAGTCTTTTTTTAGGTCCCAGGCGCCTTCTTTATTTCCTTGACACTCCCCTCGGTCTTGACACTTCCTTGAGAGCTCTATCCGGTGACCACTTTAGGACCACCTTTGGCGTCTACCCATGTTGAGGAACACCATGACCCTCTTTCTATTGATGAGCTTCTTGAGATCTTGGCCTTGGACCAAGGTGGTGAACATCTCTGGGCCAGGCATTCGAGGCTTAGGATCTTTGACGGTTGTTCAAGAGCCATTTCTACTAAAATAAATAGCGAAAATGAGAAAACCAATCTTCAATGTACATGTTATGAGATGTTATGCCATGATATGCAATGTTTATGCAAATGCAATGCAATGTTTTCAAGGACCTTAGAATTTAAATTTGTTAAACAAGCACGAACAAACATTTATTAGTTCTCTTTTATTCTTTCTTTTTAAGTACAAAGATAGTTCAAGACAATAAAGAAAAGCATAAATATCCTAAAGCTCTAAGTCTCCATGGCGCTTCCTCTTGGTGCCGAGGTGGTTGATGTTTCGCTCCTCGTGAAGTAGCTTTGTCTAGCACCTTCTTCTAGCTTGCATAGCGAGCTTGAGCGTATCCCTTTCTTCTTTAAAGTTGAATCCGAGGATCTCTTCAAGTCTTCAAAATCGGTAGGCATGTCGGGATGGAGAGCGATTATAGGGTTCGTCACCTATAGCAGGGTTCCATAATTCTTGGTAAAGCAGGCGTGAATGGCATCATGAGGTTTTGAGCTCGAGCTCGCACCCATTTGAGAGTAAGGTTCCCAAGGAATGGAGTTTTGGTGCCCCAAAGTCTTGGTATCGATCTTCTTTACCATGCCCCAGCGTGTATGAACCTTCGTCGGTGATTCGGAGATCGTGGTTGTAGTCGAACACAATATCTTGGAGAAGCATATCATGTGGACCATCTCTTGAGCAAAACCAAGCGGCGTAGAGCTAGAAGGGTTGTAAAATACCTCCCCTTATACCAGAGTGGTACATTAGAGAATTCTCCACAGCTCAATAAATGTGAAGTCCTTTTGAGAGAATTCCAGCGGATATCTGAATGAGAGAGTGACATTAGTTTTGAGACCACTTCAACCTTTGTTCGTTCTTCAAAGCGATGGAGGAAGGTGAAATAAACCACCTATAAAATGTGATGCACATGAGAGTTCCTTGTCTTAGTAAAATGCAGTGTGGAGAGAAGTATGGATGTCTCAAGTAAAGTGGATTCGGAGTGAGGAACAACGATGGCATTGACATCTATGAATTGATCCAGTTTAGGAATAGAACCAAACCATAAATTAGCAAGGACAATGTCTTGAATGCATGGAAACTCATAACTTTGAGGAATTCTCGGGCTTTCTTAATTAGGAACTTAGCAAGTAAACCCTTAACTCCACTTCTTGTTTCCCAATTGGCTTCAATGTCGGCGCTTAAGATGTAAAGGCGATCAGATGTCTTCGTACTTAGAACCTTTTCTAGAGGTGAATGGCATTTGGTCAGAATAGGTACCCCAGTAACAGAGAACTCTTCAAGGTAGGAACTAGCGATAATGGGAATGTAAAGCAATGGTGTTTGGATCAAGCTGGAATAGGACATGCATCATATCTTCTTCAAAACCGGAGATAACCAAGTCAAGTAGATAACCATGTCTTTGATGGGCCGAGCATGGTGGAATCTACAGAAACAATTCTTTGAGAGAGAAGGTATACCGTGAAGTTGATTCGGATAGTCTTTCTAGAAGCCATAATCCTACAAAGCAGAGCAAGATAAATCCCTAGGTCCTTGAAATAGTTAGAAATGATATGCAATGCGAATGATGTCATGATGTCATGTTTAGCACACCAAACAATTCACACAATGAGCCTAGGTTTAAGGCTTGCATGAGGTATATGATTACCCACAAAAGTTTGAGTTGGTTCATCTGTCCTATAATAGTAACCGGGTTCTAGGAATCTCATCATTGATCTTTCGTGGCGTTTATTTCAATCACGACTACCAAGTGGTCGACGAAAATATCCCAAAAGTCGATCTCAATGGCGTAGCATCGGTATCAACCAACCTTATGCGCACCAAAAGGCCATCTCACTACCTTCAATGGCCAAGATGGGTCAATTAAGGTTCTAAAAGTTTAGTTAGTGCTTGATGACACCACGCGAAGCCAAATACTATCCTCAACTTGGGAATGAAGAGTATCGGGACATCTGTGTCACACTAACGTAGCCATCATGTTGACCGTTTCGATATCGTCTAACGGTGTGACGATTATTGCTACTTACCTAAAGGAAACCGGATCCGGGTGTAGGATCCCCAAGTATAATACCCAAGCAACCCTTAAAGATAAAGCATACAAGTCAACGAAGCAGTAAAATGATCTAGAAATCCCTAAGGTTCTTCTCTTTGTCTCCCGTGATCATGATTACATAATACGGTGAAGACTTTGAGTTTTGTATATCAAAATGTGCGGATAGCAAGAGTCGCCACGAATTTTCTTTTATCCAATTAAGGGAAGGTAAAAAGTACGAGAAAAAGACCTTCGTTAGATTCTGAGTAAGGGAGAAGGTTATGAAAAGGGAAGGTATTAGCACCCTTTTCCATCCGTAGTTATCTACGGGCTCTTAGTTGCTCTTAGATCACTTTAAAATTGCTTTCTGTGTGTTTGACAAAAATGTTTTGAAAAGGCATTTCGCTTTGACTTTGTAATGATTCATGTAGGAATGTATACAAAGTGTTTGGAAATGTTTCGTTTTGAAAAGAGTTTGAACTTTGAAAAAAAGTGTGAGGTGCAAAAGTATTTGATAGAGCAAGCAACTAAAAGTCTTATTACCTACTCGAATGGTCGTTTTGTATTATTTCGTTCCTTTAGAATAGTGCTATCCATACCATTAGTTGGTAGGTAACCCATTAGTTGGATGTAAAAGGACATTCGAAGGGACATCGGATGGTCATAGAGGCAACTTGTAGGAAGTATCCTTACATTCGAAGGGACTATCATCATTTTTTAGTGGCGACAATCGAGGTCAAGATCATGTATTCGTGGGCGACATCGTGGGTCTATGATCTTTGTATCGAAGGGACTATGATGATTTGTTTGAAGGCAGCGGTGCTAGAATACCTCTACGTTCGGGACTGACCATTTGAATTCGTAAAGGCAGCGAGAGAATTACCCTAAGGGTGCATGTGTGAAAAGAGTGTGTCAAATTCGAGATATGTTATCTTGAAATTATGAGTGATCTATGTCCAATTTTATCTTGCCATACGCCTAATTACTAGCATTTATAGGGTGCGGAAAGTAAATGGCGAAATGTAAAATCGGAAAGATAAAGTCTCACGCTATTACATGGCTTTGGGGAATACATAATTGAAAGTCACGGAAAATAAAAGCCCTAATTAAACTATTACATCCCATGAGGTTACATTGGAAAAGAAAAGCAATAAAATCGTAAAGCGGTATAACACATGAGCAGATGCAAAATCGGAAAATCGAAGAAAATTGCATAAGAGGAAAATGTTAGTAAAAATAAGTATTTTTGAATGAGAAAAAGTTTTTGTGTTAATAATGACATAAATATGATAAAATAAATTTTTGGGAATTTTTGGAATTGATTTGATAATTTAAAAACAATTAAAAGTCATTTAAACAATTAATTAGTAATTAAATTAAATATGCACGCAAAAATAATAATTTTAATTTTAAAAATTAAATAAACATTTTTAAATGATTATGCAAAAAAAAATAAATATTTTTGGTGTTTTTTAAATGCATGATAAAAAATATTAAAGATAAAATAAATTGGATGGAAAATATTAAGGAAAAATAGAAAAAATGAAAATATAAGTTAGTTTTGCAAAAGAGAAAATAACATGGTCTGACAGGAGTTCGAACACAGCGACCATGAGAGCATCTTCACTGACGCCTTAACCTTGAGCCAGCGTGTCTTTTGTGTCATGGTATTACAAGCGGGTGAATATAGGAGTCACGCGTGTCATGAGTTTGTGAGTTCAATCCGCGATCGACCACGCGGGCCCGACTATTCACAAATGCACCGTCGAGAAAGCTTTCGCGCTGGCCTTAGGGTCGGCCAGTCAGCAATAGCAGGGCCTAGCTCGGTCGTCTTCTCAAACAAACAAAATTGAACACGCAAAATCGTGAAAAAAAGCAAAGGGATACCCTACCCCCTAAATCGACCATCCAGATCAATGATGGTGTTAGTTTTGGTGAATAGACACAATACAAACGGTTCGAAGAAGATAACGAAAAACTAACTATGGCAAATCGTGATTTTACGTGCAAGCTTTAAAGCGATGGCCCCAGATCAATCATATGGAACCTCATGAACACATTAGAATGGTTAGATTTGATTAAAAAACACGAGATAAATAAAATGCAAAATCAAGAAAAATATGAATATGTATGAACATGTAGGAGCCTGATTCGGTGATTGACCATGGGATGATGTATACTTACTCAATTACTCGGAACACAATGGGATGGTTTGGATGGTGAAAGTGGCTGGAATTAGGATTTTGATTTTCACAACTTTGTGAAAATTTTGAGCAAAATAAGGGTTGTTGTAGGGGCTAGGGTTTAGTCCTTGGCTGTGCAATATGATCGGTATTTATAGAGTGAGGAATGAGTGCAAAGAGAGTGAAAAGATATAGTATTCAATGTGAAATAATTCCTTTCAAATAAAATCAAATTTTGGAAAAATTTGATTTTCTCTCCATAAACAAGCTAGCCGAAATTGGCAAGTGTTGTGGGCTATCTTGGACCTCAAGTTTGATAAAATCAATCCTTTTGAAAATATATCTTGTTTTCATATTTTTTATAATTTAAATTTGAATTAAATGGTTTTAAATTCAAAATAAATCAAAAAAAATAGAATGTGGTCATGGAAAAGCATCAATAGGTCACAAATAATATTATGATGAAGTTTGGATCATAAAATTATGGCTCATTTGGAAAAATTGGATTTTGACAAATATCTCCTTTTGTGCAATTGTTCAAAAATGCCCAACTTCTGAATGGTGTATTTTGCTCAATTTTCCACATTTTTGAGTGTTGTTGGACTTTTTAGAAATATCTAAGTGTCCTCTAACCAACCTCTTTGGTTTCATCTTAATTGGAATTTCCATGCTCAATATATCTTCAAAACAAAAAGTTGACTTTTTGTTGACTTTGAGAAGGACCTGTAATGTTTTGATCCATACCTTCCAAATGAAGCATTTTTTGAACATTCTTGTGAGACATGAAGTTGTAGAGAATTGAATTTCCTTCAAAATGAGAGGTGGTGGAAAACTTTCTGAGAAAGTATGAAGAAGTTATGCTCAGTCAAAGTTCGAGTTGACTTTTCACGAAAAACCTAATTTGGAAAGTTTGACTTTTAGCAAATCTTGAGTTTTCTTGATGAATCATGATCAACCCTTGATCAAATGATGAATGTAACTTCAAAATGAGGATGTTGACCAAAAATCATGAAGTTTGTTGTATGTTGACCACAGTTGACTTTTTCAATACAACGATTTTTAACCATCGAGCAATGTCTGAGAAACTTGACTTGTGAGCTTGAAACTTGACATGGAGGATCTTTGAAACATATGAGGAGGCATGATGACCATTGAGATGTTGGAATTCCATCTTGATCGAGGATTGCCAAACCCTAGTTTGGGTTGATTATCAGGAGAGGGTTTGTCGATCAACCCTTGAGGAATCCTTAGTGTAGATGTATGAAATGTCTTGAGAAGTAGGAGGGCAAATTTTGGGGTATGACACCAAGACCGACCATGCTTTCAATCGTGGGGAAGTTGTGATCTCTAATCCTACATGACGCAACCTCGTGAGACAGCAACAGCAGTAACCCGAGCCGCAGAGGCGATTTCAAAGATCAACATGCTTTGTCTGAGCATTGCAACACATGTTGGCGGTGATTACCTTGAGGATCCTCCTCAAAACATCAACACTTCCTCAGAGATACAATCCTAATGCAAAGTGTGATTACCACTCCAACGACCCCGGGACATAACTTAGCGATGATTGTTGGGCTCGAAGAACAAGATTCAAGATATGATTGAAGCTAAGCAGTTGAGTTTGATCCTCTGTTGAGACTCGAGAATGATCCAGCAACCTATGCTAACCATGACAAAGTTCCAATGCTATTGGCGAACTCTTATGTTTTCAATATAGATGACTTGACCATTCCTCGATGGTATTAAGAAGAATTTCTTTGCAAGCGGTGTCGATCAGGATGCCCGGAATTGTCGTTGGTGCCCATCGCACGATGGATGTGCTTGGTTGAGAATCGTCTTCAATGCATGATGGATAACATGATGCTATTTCTAAAACCATCACACAATGGAAAGGTGTGAACTTGTCTAAAATCTGAATCGAAGATGTGTGACGTACGAGTATGGGATAACTTGGGGCCAAGTGGAAAGTTTGATTAAATGGTGAAGTATCATTCACGAAAGCTATAAGATTCCTATTGAATATGTTAAGGAAGCCGGATGGGAGGCGATTTCCCGAGAAGACTATCTTGATGTTACCACAATAAGGATTTCCTCTGCGATCACATGCCTAGAGTGGAACCTCTCATCATTACTTCTCCAGACCGATTCGTACTCCTCGACAAAGCTATACCTTGGGACTATGAAGTTGAGGTTTACTATCATGGCGTCAAGCAAGACCCTCGACCATTGAAGATCTTCTGAGTTGAAGCTACCATTCCGACATTGACAACATCATAGGATCAAGTAAGGTGACGAGCAGGAAAAGTGTTTTCTCCGAGATCTCTCCTCAAAAGCGACTCCGGCTCGCATTCCGATATTCAACTAGTTCACGAAGCTAGAGGGAAAGAACCGTGACTCATCACCTTGGTAAGTACCAAAGGAAGTTCTTGAAGACACCTCGAAACAAGAAATGGAGGAAATTAAGAAGATTATCAAGAAGAGTGACTACAATGTTGTGGAGCAGTTGGGACAGACTCGTCCAAGATCTCCATGCTTGCTCTACTCTTCTTGTGCTCAAAGGCTCATGCTAAAGCCTTGGTGAAGTTTACGAAGAATGCTCACGTGCCGCAAGACACTACTCGATCAATTTGAAGTTTGTATTGCTAGCTTTGGCTGCAATAACGGCCTAGGTTTTTGATCTTGATTTGACTCTGTAGGAAAGAAACACAACAAAGCCTTGCACATCTCTATGCAAGGCACTACATTGTCTCATGTTTTGGTGAATCTGGGTTCCTCTGAATATCCTGAAGAGGTGCTTTTGACCGACTTGATGTTGAAGGATTGGTCTTGAAGCGGTGACATAATTGAGACCTTTTGATGGTTCTAAGCGAGCAATTACTTGGAGAGCTCATTCTACCTATTAAAGTTGGTTCCCGGACTTTTGACTCCACCTTCTTTGTCATGGACATCAGTCCAACCTACAACCTACTTGGACACCCTTGGATACATGGGGCGGTACCTCTATCTTGCATGGAAGGTGAAGTACCCGGTGAAGGGAAAGGTTGTTATAGTATGTGGTGAAGAAGAATATATGATGGGTCATCTGCGATTTTACGATATCTCGAGATGGAAGGTGAGTTCTTGAAACTCCTGTCAAGCTTTTAGAGCAGTTCCAAGGGTCATGCACAGTGACTCTCCCGTCACTCTGAGATTACACAAGTTCCGCCTAGGATGGCCTCGTGAAGGATGCTCAAGCTACGAGTTGAAGGAGGAGGTAATACTATTGGGGTCGGCTCACGATTTTCTTTCAAGTCGAAAGGCTGGTTTGAACTTCACCATCAAAGGTCGGAAGAAGATGATCGCCACGAGCGTCTTGGCCAACTTCCTTTCCGCATCGGCAAAGATGGAGTTTATGCTATAGAAGATGACGCGGCGACCGACATCGGCAAGTGGATCTTCCAACTCCGGACAGCGGACTCGTAATTGGAAGGCGAAGGCGTCATACCAATCTCCTTTAGCTAGGAGTAATTGCTTTTGTTTTTTACTTTTGCTTTTCGTTTCTATGCTTTGAACAATAAACTTTAAGCTTAGTGCCTTGCTCGGGGCATCATGGCTCCTTTGTGAGGGTTATTATACATCATTTGCATATTTTCATTCAATAAAATCGTTGGACTTTTGCATTTAAATGTTGTTTCTTTCTTTTACTTTATCACCCCTTCAAAAAGCTATGTGTTCTTACACACCCATGTGATACAACTGAGAATCACTCGAATCTAGTTGATAACTATGCTGTTGCTAAATATAACCCGATAATCCGATCTACCGAAGGCGAAGGTGAGGAAGATTGTGAAGTGCCAGAGAACTGTCGAGGCCCTTTCTGACAAGAAGCGAGTTATCTGACGCATGAAGAAGTCGATGGAGGTTGTGAATTTGGATCTGATGAAGGCGGAAAAGAGATCAAGATATGAGCGGGTCTTGAGAAGGATGTCAAAGAAAGATTGGTTCGAGATGCTACGAGACTATATCGAGGTTTTGCTTGGTCATACAAAGACATGCCGGGTCTAGGACATTGAATGGTACACCGTTGAACGAAAGAGGTTTGTCTCCGTGAGCGGAAGGTTAAATCGCATAAATCACAGATATACGAGAAAATCAAAGCAGTTATGAAGCAATTCACGGTTTCTTAGCTATGACTTCTTATCCACGATTGGGTTGCTAACGTACCTAAGGATGGAAAATACGAATGTGTGTGGATTCTGAGATTTGAGCAGGCGGTCCAGAAGGCGATTTCCCACTTCCTCATATTGATGTTACGGTTGACAACAACGCCCAACATAAGGTCTTCTCCTTCATGGATGGTTTCTCCGATTACAATCGAGATCAAAATGGCTCGAAGACATGGAAGAAGACTACTTTTGTTACACGTTGGTACTACTCTGCTACAAAGTCATGCGTTCGGATGAGAAGCAGGCGCCACTTATCGGTACGCTATGGTGGCATTATTTCATGACATGATTCTTCCACGAGATAGAGGTCTCGTCGGCGACATGATAGCTCGATCAGGGCGAAGAAGAACATCTCGATCATTTGCGGAAACTATTTGATGGTGAAGAGAATACGGAGACTAGACATAATCCCAACAAGTGCACCTTTGGTCGGATCCGATAAGCTCCTGGGGTTTGTTGTCGATGGTAAAGGTATTGAAGTTGACCCCACCAAGGTTAAAGCTATTTGAAATGCCGGCTCCCCACCGAGAAGGAAGTCGAGGAGGTTTCTTGGACATTGAACTACATTGCGATTCATTACACATCTAAGCGCTGCTTGTGAGCCAATCTTGAGTTCTTGAAGAAAGATCAAGTAGTGGAATGGAGCAGATTGCTAGGTCACTTTTGACAAAATCAAGGAGTACCTCTGAGAATCCTCTATTCGATGCCGCCCAGAAGAGACATCTTATCATGTACTTGATAGTGTTAGATAATTCAATAGGGTGTGTGTTGGGGCAACATGGCAGTCAGTCGAAAAAGTATGCAATATACTACCTTACCAAAGCGTTTACATTGTGAAGAAGATACTAGGCTCGAGAAAACTTCGGCGTTTTGGCAGGAAACGCTCGCCGACTAAGGCGATATATGTTGACTCACACTACTTTGTTGATTTCCAAGATGGATCCGATAAAATACATATTTGAGAAACCAGACTCTCGGGAAGAATAGAAAGATGGAAAATGATCTTGACGAATCGACATCAATATACTTCTCGAGAAAGCGATCAAAGGAAGTGTAGTGGCCGATCATTTAGCTCATCAAGCGTAGATGACTATCGGTCTATGCGATTCGAGTTTCAGACGAAGATGTTTTGTTAATTCTTGATTGTGAAGAACCGAGGACGAGACGAAGGACACGAACAAGGATCGATGGATCATGGTCTTTGATGGAGCCTCAAATGCACGTGGCATTGGCGCCATCATTACATCTCCTCTTGGCGGGCATCGCCTTTCACCGCCAGTTATGTTTGGTTGCACTAATAACATGGCGGTCTGGCGTGCATCATGGGTATTAAAGGCGCTATTGACTTAAGAATCAAGTTCTTGCAAGTATATGGAGACTCGACTTTAGTAATCGGTAAGATCAAGGCGAGTGGGATCTGAGCATCGAATCTCATTCCCTATCGAGCATGTTCTAAGTTTGATCCCCTACTTGAAGAATTACTTTTGATCACATTCCACGAGAAGAGATCGGTTGGTAGGCAGCGTTGGCTACTATGTCGATCTGTTCAGGTTAGATGGGACAACGAGGCTCCCCAATCATCATCAGAAGTTTGGCGAACCGGTATCTTGTGGTGAACTTGATACAGGAAAACCTTGGTTCTACAAAGTGAAGAGGTATGTTGAGACTCGGAATATCCAGGGGCATCATCAGCGATAAAGTTCTTGAGATGATTTGCATCAAATTCTTCCTCGACAACGGCCTCTTATACAAGCGCAACCCGCGACTTGTGTTTACTTGACGTGTGACCCGAGCAGCAGGCGTGTCATGGAAGAATTACGAAGGCATTCTCTACCACTCCGGTGGACATACAATGGCTAAGAAGATTACGAGAAGCAGTTACTATTGGTCCACCATGGAAGATGGTTGTCACATTATGCTATCTTGTCACAAATGCCAAATTCTGTGAGACAAAGTGCACGTACCTCGATACCACTAATGTTTTAAGCTCCTTGGCCTTTTGCAATGTGGGGCATTGACATGATTGGAGAAATCAAGCCCACGCTTAGCGGACATCGTTTCATCCTTGTGGCAATTGACTACTCTAAATGGGTAGAAGCGGCCTCGTTTGCATATTACCAAGAATGTTGTGGCTCGATTCATCAAGCATAATCTTATCATCGGTATGGCACTCCACGAAAGATTATCATGAATAACGGCTCTAATCTCAACAACAAAATGATCACCGAACTACGCATGCAATTCAAGGTTAAACATCACAATTCTTCTCCATATCGGCCTAAGATGAATAGGCCGATGGCCGCCAACAAGAATATCAAGAAGATCATACAGAAGATGACAGTGACTTATAAGGATTGGCATGAGATGTTGTCATTGGCTCTCCATGGTTATCGCACTATAGTACGGACATCGATAGGGGCAACTCCCTTCTCTCTTGTATACGGTATGGAAGCAGTCTTACCCATCGAGGTTCAGATACCCTCAACTAGAGTCCTTCAGGATGCAGAGCTAGGCGAAGACGAATGGATCCAGACTCGCCTTGACCAAATTAACTTGATTGATGAGAAGCGACTTGCGTCCATCTTCCATGGACAGATCTATCGAGTGAATGATCGGAGCAAAAGAAATCAAAAACATCGAGCCTACCAAGTCGGTGATCTAGTAGGCAAGTGCATTATTCTTCCACAAGGTGATCGAGTGGACTCCCACCTGAGGGACCATTTGTAGTCAGACAGGTATTTTCCGGGACTGTGATACTTAGCACTATGGATGGTGAAGACTTCCACACACTTGTGAGCGGACATAGTCAAAAATACTACGCATAAAGAGACCGCTAGGTCGTGGACCTAGGAAAAATCAGGGCATCTGGAGACCAAAGGTTCGGGCAAAAGTTAAGGATATATACAAAACATGTACACCAAAGTCAAAAACACACAAAGGCTTGGGCAAGGGGTATCCGTGGTGAAAACCGAAAGAGGCGGTCTAGGCAAAAGTTAGGGATTTAAGCGTACACTATGTCTCGTCGGTCCTTATCTGAGACTACTACTATCATCATTCAAGATTCAAATGGCAAAATCAATTCGCTCACTTTCTCTTGACGAGGAAGATGAGATAGTGAAATATATGAGTACTAGCATAGTTGAAACTTAACGAGATTGTTTCCGCATAGCTTTTACTTTTCTTGTGTACAAACTACTTGGCCATACACCCTTTCAAATTAATACAAGTTCTTTCTCTTTACAATTTTCACTTGTTGTTTGCATAAGTCCAACATTTGCTTTGAATGATTATATGCATCGACAATAACAATCTATTTACAAACATGCGAAAAGTGAGCGAACAAGGTGGATAATGCATCGAGGTGAGATGGCGATGAAAGTCTGTCGTTCCCACAAAGTACAATCCCCTCGGGAATTGTCGCTCACTACAAACCTTCCCTAGCCGGATACATCTTCCTCCACTAGTTCAGACATTCCAAGTTTCATCGCATTAGTCACGGCGATCCGGTCAACAACGGATTACACCGGTCTTGACAACATTTCATCCCAGTGAGGTATTTATCAGTGAATATCTCTCAACAATTACCATTTCCGGCGTGACAATATTAGGACTCGAAACATGGTCGGATAATGCATCGGAGGCCTACAATTCCCCATCTAGAGTTTCCAACGGGCTCCAGTCCTTCTAGCCCGTTCCCGGTAACAATCAAATGCTTCCGGAGTCGACACAAAGATCTGACGGGCGCCTAGTTTCCATTTTCCCCGGCGGGGTCGGCGCGAGATTCGGCAAGGCGCCTCCTAAATTTTTCCTAGGACAAGGTCTACGTACAAGATTCTCGATGGTTGTACATCTCGGTCCTACCATCCCAGGCGGTGTAAATATCTAGGCTCGAACTTGGTGAATGGTGCATCGGAGGAATCAGGATATCTTTCTCCTCTTCCAGCGGGGTTTTCATCCGTTTCGTCCCCAAATAGAAGCCGAAATACCCCGGCGAGCATCCACATTTTCTTAAAGATGGATATGTTTTGAAATACCACAACATTTATCATTCATACATTATTCATAAAGTCATAACTTGTCATATATCATTCATACATTCGTCATGCATCATAATCGCATAAGACTAACCATATTCTATTAGGTTTCTTGTTTTTTCCCAAAGCGGTGAAAATCTCTTACAGGCTCTTGAGTCAAGATTAATACAGGCAGGCAGGAAACCCTATCGACGACCACGAGTTGTTCTCGACACAGATCGGGATTAATACAGGGGCGGAAAACTATTTGAGCGATCACCGGTTGTCCTCGACAGCGGACATTGGATCAACACCAAAAGCGCAGGGGAAGCTATCCACATTACGCGACCATTATCCTCGAGAATAATCAAAGCGAAGATTTATCCTGACACTCTCTTATTATCAATGACAACTCTGATGCAGCATACGACTCGGTTGCCTTGGATAACATCTTAAGCCCATCTCAGATTATTTGTCAACATCTCTCCACTTTAGAATCTTGCATATTTGGTTAAAACCAATACAAACCAATAACTTCATTCAAAACTGAGCACAAAGTCTAACGTCACGACTCCTCCGAATGGCATCTTAAGCCCATCTCCATGTTCTTTTCTACCTTGGGAACATCATAGAGCCGCATAAGGCTCGTTCCCGACATCAATCATTCGATGGCATCTTAAGCCCATCTCGACAATTCTCCTATCGAGCGGCGTTCTTGAGTCTAGCGTCACGACTCATCCCCGGTGAAGTTTCCGGCTTCTCCAAATGCATCGATAAGCCCATTCACGTGCATCATCAATCAACGAGGGGTGCAAATTTTCGGTGTACTCGGTGTTCAATCATCTTCTACCTCAGTCACGAAAACGCGTATGCCAATCTAACCCTTCAGTACAAGAAGATTGAGCAAGGGCAGCTTTATACCCAAAATTTTCCCTCCTACTCCTGAGACATTTCACATATCCATACTCGAAATTCCTCGAGGGTTGGTCGAGACAAACCCTCTCCTGAACAATCAACCCAAACTAGGGTTTGGCAATTCTCGAGATCAAAATGGACTTCAACATCTCAATGGTCATCATTCCTCTAATATGCTTCAAAGAATCTCCATGACAAGTTTCAAGCCCTACAAGTCAAGTTTCCTCAAACAATTGCTCAAATGGTTGAAAATCGGTTGTATTGGACAAAAGTCAGCTATGGTCAACTTATCAGTCAAACTTCATGATTTTTGGTCCACATACATATTTTGAGTAACATTCATCATTTGATCAAGGGTTGATCATGATTCATCAAGAAAACTCAAGATTTGATCAAAAGTCAAACTTTCCAAATTAGGGTTTTCAGAGTAAAGTCAAGCGAACTTTTGGTGAGCATAACTTTCTCATACTTTATCAAAATTTTTCCCACCTCTCATTTTGAAGAGAATTCAAATCTCTACAACTTCATGTCCCACAAGCATGGTCAAAAAATGCTTCATTTTGAAGATATGGATCAAAACATTACAGGTCCTTTTCAAAGTCAACAAAAAGTCAACTTTTTGTAAAGTGTTATTGAGCATGGAAACTCCAATTGAGATGAAACCAAATAGGTTGTTTAGAGCGACATCTAGATATTTCTAAAAGTCCAAGAACACTCAAAAATGTTAAAATTGAGAAAAATACACCTTGCACAAGTTGGGCATTTTTGAAGAATTGCACGAAGCGATATCGACAAAATCAATTTTTCAAATGGGCCTATAATTTTATGATCAAACTTGATCATAATATTATTTAAAGACCACTTGATGCCTTGCCACGACCACTTTCTACTTTTTGATTTATTTTGAATTTAAAGAATTTAATTCAAATTTAAATAAAATAAAATATGAAAACAAGGTTATAATTTAAGTTGGGGTTGGTTTTATCAAGCTTGAGGACCAAGAAGCCCACACTTGCCAAATCGTGCTAGCTCATGCAAGGAAGAAAAATCAAATTTTGAAAAGATTTGATTTGATTTGAAAAATTATTTTGCATTCAAGAGCATATCTTTTTTCTTTCTTTTTGCTTCTAACTCTTGCCTTATAAATACCTATTGCATTCACAAGACCAAAGGAGGAAACCCTAGCCTCTTGAAGCAACCCTAAAATTCCAAAAATTTTCACAAAGTTGGCAATTTCGATTTTGGATTTTCAGTAAGTTTCAAGTTGTTTCAAGCACTCATTCGTGTTCCTGGACATCCCAACAACCGTTCCCAGCCTTTACACAAAGTCAAATCATCCCAGGTCGTGCTACATAGCTTACTCCAATTTGGTATTTTGCTTGATTTCGATTTCTATAATCCATGCATTATTAACTGTTTTCTTTTGATTGTATGGATTCAGGACATTCATTAGATCATGAATGATGCATCTGATGTGAGCTTAGTAGAAAACCACAAACCACCATTGTTAGGGCATTTGGGCCCATTTGATTGAACCAAATTTGATCTGAGGATTTTTAAGGCCAGCGGACACCACCATGTGTTTGACCCTCGATTTAGGGGTAGGCTCCCTCTTTGTCTTTTATTTTGCGTATTTGCGGGTTTGAAGTTTGGACTCGTCGGAGAGCGGCCTAGGAGCTAGGCTCGTGGCCGTTGACTAGATCGGGAGCCGGCGGGCTTGCGTGGCTCTTCCATGGATTACGTTAGTCCATCCATTGGCGGGGTCCCGTGTGTTGACGTGTTTGGTGTATAATTATGACCGTTTTCCCTTTTAAACCATTGTTTCCAGTTCAAAACACCAAATGACCTAGCTCGGTTGGCAGCGTGTTGAAGTAATTTGCGAGAGGGTGTGAGTTTGAATCCACGGCTCCGACAATATATTTTTACTCACGAAAACTAACTTTTCTTTTCTTATTTTTCTTAATATTTTCTTTCAATTTAATTTATCTTCAAATATTTTCTCATGCATTTAAAAATCACCAAAAATATTTTCCTTTTGCATTTTAATCGAGAAAATGTTTATTTAATTTTTGACATTAAAAGTAATATTTTTGCATGCATATTTTAATTAATTGCTAATTAACCATTAAATTGACTTTTAATTATCGAAATCGATTCGAGAAAATTACCAAAATTATCTTATCATCTTATTGTCATCACTAATCTAAAATATTTTCCTCATTCAAAAATCATATTTTACTAACATTTTTCTCTTATGCAATTTTCTCGTATTTTAGATTATGTATACGCTACAGGTTGTAGCGTTTGGACAACTTTTCTGCTTTTCTTTTCAATATTATAGCGCATATGGGATGTAATAGACTAATTAGGACTTTTACTTTCCGCACTCTATTAATAAGCGCCCCAAATGTAATAGCGTAGGACTTCATTTTTACTTTTATTTTCATAATTATTTTCGCACCTATAAAGCGCTAGTAATTAGGCGTGTATGGCAAGATAAAAGCGGACCTAGATCACTTCTAATTGCAAGATAACATGTCGATTTACACACTCTTTTCACACATGCACCCTTAGGGTAATTCTCTCTCGTTGCCTTTCGATTAAATGGTCAAGTCCCTCGAGCGTAGAGGTATCCTAGCACCGTTGCCTACAAAATATATCATCATAGTCCCGATACAAAGATCATAGACCCATGATGTAAGCCTACGAATACATGATCTCGTCCCTCGATTGTTGCCTCTGAAAAGTGATGATCGTCCTTGAATGTGCTAGGGTACTCCAAGTTGCCTTCTATGACCATCCGATGTCCCTTGAGCGTCCCTTTACATCAATGAATAGGGTTACCTACCAACTAATGGTATGGATAGCACTATCCTAAAGGTAAAACAACACAAAGCGACCATTCTGAGTAGGTAATAAGACTTTTAGTTGCTTACTCAAACAAAATACTTTTTACACCACACACTTTTGTCAAAGTTCAAACTCTTTTCAAAATGAAACATTTCCGAACACTTTGTATACATTCCTACATGAATCATTACAAAGTCAAAGCGAAATGCCTTTTCAAAACATTTTTGTCAAACACCGAAAACTTTTTTAAATGATCTAGAGCAACTAAGGCCGTAGATAACTACGGATGGAAAGGGGTGCTAATAACTTCCATTTTCATATCCTTCTCCCTTACTCAGAATCTAACAAAGGTCTTTTCCTGTTCTTTTCACCTTCCTTTAATTGGATTAAAGAAAAGTCGGTGGCAACTCTTGCTATCCGCACATTTGCGATAAAAAGCAAAACAAAATCTCAAAGTCGGTTCGTATATTACACCTTCCATTTGGAAAAGATTTGTATAGTCTTCAGTTGGGTTCCCGACTTGTTTGGTATTAATCTTTGACCTTCCGTTGGAAAATATCTTTTACTATTTGGAAAAATAAAAACTTTGTGAGGGATATAGTTAGCTTTATCACGATTATGATGCATATATGACAATGTATGAATGATATATGCACATGTCATGATTTTTATGAATAATGTATGAATGGAATCTTGTGGTATTTCAAAACATATCCATCTTGAAGAAGATGAGTGCGATCTGCTTGAGGATTTAGAAGCAGCAGGATGAGCGCAAACCACGATTTGGAGGAGAAAAGATGTCCTTGATTCCCCGATGCACTATCGACCAAGTTTTGAGCCTAGATATTAATCTTTGTTGGAATAGTAAAAGGCAGGAGATACTCCATTGGGGATCTTGTCGTAGATCTTGTTGGGGAATATCGATTATTTCTTGGAGTCGAGGTTCGAAGATTCCTTTGAGGTGATGAATCTGAAGTTTGTTGAAACCTCTGGCTGGGGAATAAAGAGATATAAGTTTCCTCCGATGCACTATTTGACCAAGTTTCAAGTGCGGATCTTTTCTGTGTCGGGAATGATAATCATCGGAGATATTTTCTTTGGGGATAAATATCTACGTATCTCTATTGACATTCTTGCTCGGAGGCCCAGTGCTGTGAGGTGAGCTGGTTAAGATCACTGCTTGGGGACTAATGTGATGAAGCTTGAAGTGTTGGAACACTTGCGGGAAGAGATTAGTACTTCGTCGGAGAAGGTTTGATGGCTCTATGGGGATTGTACTCTTGTGAAAGTAACCTATGGGGGATGCATTGGTGACTTTAGTCGTCATCTCAATTCCTAGAATCTGTAGTAATTACTTTCGTTCGTTCGCTTTTCGTATGTTTGTGAACGGATGTTTATTGTCAAATACATATAATCATTCAAAGCAATCATTGGATTTTATGCAAAAAACAACAATAGTGAACACTTTGTAAAAGAAGAATTTGCATTAATCTTGAAAGGTGGCGTATGGCCAGGTTTGTATACAATGAAAATAAAAGCTATGGAAGTAATCTCGTCGAGTTTCAACTATGCTAGTGCTCATATATTTCGACTATCTCATCTCCTTGTTGTCAGTAGAAAGTGAGTGAATTTATTTTGCCATTTGAATCTTGAGTCTTGATAGTAGTGTGAATGCGTAGTAGGTGATCTGGAAAAGACATAGTAAATGCGCTTAAATCCTAACTTTTCCTAGAACGCCCTTTCGGTTTTCGAGTCTCTGGGATACCCTTTTTTGCCAAGCCGCCTTTGCAGGTTTTCGACTTGTCGGGTGTACATTTTTTTGTATATCCTTAAATTTTGCCCGAACCTCTTTGGTTCGCCAGGATGCCCTTATTTTTTCCTAGGTCAGTTGACCTAGCGGGTCTCGTTTATGCGTAGTATTTTTTGACTATGTCTGCATTTACAGGGTGTGGGAAGTCTTCGCCATCCATGGTGCTAAGTATCATAGCTCCGCCGAAAAATACAGTTTTGAATACAAACGGTCCCTCGTAGGTGGGAGTCTATTTGCCCCTGAGATCTCCTGAGTCTCAAGATACCTTTTCACTTCGTAGAACCAAGGTTTCTCTTCTGTCTCAAGTTCATAACAATATGCTGGTTCGTCAAACTTTTCGATGATGATTTGGGGAGCCTCATTGTCCTATTTGACCTTGAGCATAGATGACATAATAGCTAATGTGTCTGCCAACTGGTTATCTTCTCGGGGAATATGATCGAAAGTGATTTCTTAGAAGTAGAGGATCAAGCTCAAAACATGCTCCCGATATGGAATGAGATTCGGATGTTATCCCACTCGCCTTTAATCGGTGATCACTAAAACTGAGTCTCCGTACACTTGCAAGAATTTCATTCTTAAGTCGATGGCAACTCTGATACCCATGATGCACGCTTCGTATTCGGCCATGTTGTTAGTGCAACTGAAACATGATCAGGCGGTGAAAGGCGTGTGTCCTTCTATAGGAGATGTAATGATGGCGCCAATGCCATTGCCAAGTCGTTTGAGGCTCCATCAAAGACCATAGTTCATGGGATCCTTGTTGGATCCTTAAATGCAGGCACAGTTCTTAGCAATCAATAACTAACAAAACATCTTAAATGCAGAGTCGACTCATAGGCGATAGTCATCTGACGGTGACCAAATGATCGTACTACACTTCCTTTGATCGCTTTCTCAAAGTATATTGGATGTCGTATTCGGTCAGATCATTTGCCATCTTGGTATTCTTAGGAAGGCGAGTTTCTCAAATATGTATTTTATCGGATCCATCTTAGAGATCAATAAGGTAGTGTGAGTCAGCATTATCTTTGTCTTAGTCGTGTGACCGAAACCAAGCGGCGCAAGTTTTCTCGACTACAGTATCTTGTTTCACGGTCGGTAAACTTTTGCTAAGGTACATGATAAGAGGTCTTCCTTGGCGGTGGCATCGGGATAGGAGGATTCTGCAGACCTCCTTGATTTTGTCAAAATTTGTTTGGAAATTGTCGTTCCATTCCACTACTTGATCTTTCTTGATAACTTGAAGATTGGCTCACAAGTAGCGATTAGATGTCTGAATGCGGCAATGTAGTTCAATCGTCCCAAAACCTCGACGCTTTTCGGTGCGGGGCGGCATTTCTTGAATAGCTTTCACCTTTGCTTGAGTCCTTCAATACCTTTACCACGGACAACAAACCCAAGAAGTTTATGGATCGACTCCAAAGGTGCACTTGTTGGGATTAAGTCTTAGATGCATGCTTCTTTAGTCTATCAAGCGGTTTACTTAAATGATCGAGATGTTCCTCTTGATGCGTGATCGAAGCTATCATATAAGTCGAGCATAGACCTCGATCTCGTGATGAACCATGTCATGAAATAATGCCACCATAGCACGTTGATAAGTGGCGCGGCGTTCTTGATCTGACGGCATGACCTTGTGAGAATGTGCCCAACATGTAGCAGTAGTCTTCTCCATGTCCTCGGGAGTCATTTTGATCGGATTGTAACGGAGAAACATCCATGAAGGAAAACCTTATGTTGAATGGTGTTGTCGACCAAAACATCAATATGAGGAAGTGGGAAATCGTCTTCGGACTAGCTTTCTGTTCAAATATCATAATCCACACACATTCATACTTTGCCATCCTTCTTAGGTATGAACATCGCATGTCGGATGAAGGCGGACTTTGTAGGTTTTGTATCGCCAAATGTCGCGGATAGCAAGAGTCGCCACCGACTTTCTTTTATCAATTGGGAAGGTAAAAAGTACGAGGAAAAAGACCTTTGTTAGATTACGAGTAAGAGAAGGTTATGAGGAAGGTATTAGCACCTTTTACTCCAGTAATTATCTGAGCTCTTAGTTGCTCTTAGATCACTTAAAAATGCTTTACGTGTGTTTGCCAAAAATGTTTGGTATTTAAAGCTGACTTTGTAATGATTCATGTAGGAATGTATACAAAGTGTTCGGAAATGTTTCATTTTGAAAAGTTTGAACTTTGACAAAAGTGTGTGGTGTGAAAAATATTTGATTGAGCAAGCAACTAAAAGTCTTATTACCTACTCGAGTTGTCGTTTTCGTGTTATTTCGTTCCTTTAGAATAGTGCTATCCATACCATTAGTTGGTAGGTAACCTTATTAGTTGGATGTAAATGGGACATTCGAAGGGACATCGTATGGTCATAGAAGGCAACTTGTAGGAAGTATCCTAGCACATTCGAAGGGACTATCATCATTTTTACGTGGCGACAATCGAGGTCAAGATCATCTATTCGGAGGCGACATCGTGGGTCTTATGATCTTTGTATCGAGAGGGACTATGATGATTTTTTGAAGGCAGCGGTGCTAGAATACCTCTACGTTAGAGGACATGACCATTTGTCCATAAAAGCCTTGAGAGAGAATTACCTAAAGGGGTGCATGTGAAAGAGTGTGTTGATTCGAATATTTTATCTTGAAATGAGTGATCTACGTTCGTTTATCTTGCCATACCGCCTAATTACTAGCAGGTTTATAGAATCTTGAAATTAAATTAAATAAAGTCGGAAAAATAAATCCTCTATTACATGGCTTTAGATCGGAAAATAAAGTCTAATTAAACTATTACATCCCATACAATTGCATAATATGAAAAGAAAAGCGATAAAAATTGTCGAAGCGAGATAACTTGTGAACAGATGAAAAATCGGGAATCGAGAAGAATTGAATAAGAGGAAAATGTTAGTAAATAATAATTTTGAATGAGAAAAATGTTCATGCTAGAAATAACATTAATACTAAAATAATTTTAGGTTTTTGGAGTTAATTTAATAATTAAAAATCAATTAAAGTTTTAAATGATAAAATAGAGATTAAATTAAATATGCATGCAAAAATAATATTTTAATTTTATAAATTAAATAAACATTTTGATGTGTAATGCAAAAAATAAATATATTTGGTATTTTTAAATGCATGATAAAATTATGAAAGATAAATTAAATTAACATGAAAATATTAAAGAAATAAGAAATTAGAAAAATTGCAAAACATGTAAAAAGCACTTTGCCATGGGAGGATCGAACTCGAGGACCTTGCCTTCCACAACCACGCCTTTACCAACGAACGTTACACATGTTATGGAAGCAGATGAATGGTTTTGTAAGCGGTGTCTTCTCTGATTGCCCGGAATCAGCAAGCTTCATCTTCTTCGTTTAAATTTTTGAAAAGGTAGCGTCGGCCTCGGTCGACGCTATAGTCACGCAATTCTCAAAATCTCATACATAATCTAAATTAATTGTGAGTACATGAATCGATTACAAATTGAATTCAAACACGATGGTGGTGGTCTTATAGTCCAATTTATCCGTTTAAAGAAGCCCTAATTTGAGACGAAAACCTAGCAATGGTGATTCGTTTCCCATGGAAATTCAATTAAACTACCGAGAGAAAGCTTCCAAGCTTGT
>CM038793.1:153772474-153809710 GCA_021764765.1 Vicia sativa | reverse complement strand
CGCTAGGGTTTCTGGCCTCAAATTAGGGCTTCTTTAAACGGATAAATTGGACTATAAGACCACCACCATCGTGTTTAGAATTCAATTTGTAATCGATTCATGTACTCACAATTAATTTAGATTACATGTATGAGATTTTGAGAATTGCGTGGACTATAGCGCGACCGAGGCCGACGCTACCTTTTCAAAATTTAAATGAAGAAGATGAAGCTTCATGGATTCCGGGCAATCGGAGATGACACTTACATAAAACATTCGCCTCCGCTTCCATAACATGTGTGCACCTCGGGTTCAAAGGCGTAGTTGTGAAGGCAAGGTCCTGAGTTCGATTCCCAGCCATGGCAAAGTGCTTTTTACATGTTTTTGCAATTTTTTCTAATTTCTTATTTTCTTTAATATTTTCATGTTAATTTAATTTATCTTTCATAATTTTTATCATGCATTTAAAAAATACCAAATATATTTATTTTTTGCATACACATCAGAAAAATGTTTATTTAATTTATAAAATTAAAAATATTATTTTTGCATGCATATTTAATTTAATCTCTATTTTATCATTTAAATCACTTTTAATTGATTTTTAATTATTAAATTAACTCCAAAAATCCCAAAAAATTATTTTAGCATATTAATGTTATTTCTAGCATGAAACATTTTTCTCATTCAAAAATTATTATTTTTACTAACATTTTCCTCTTATTCAATTCTCTCGTATTTCCCGATTTTTCATCTGCTCATCAAAGATCCTTGCTTCGACAATTTTTATCGCTTTCCTTTTCATATTATGCAATTGTCTATGGATGTAATAGTTTAATTAGACTTTTATTTTCCGCATTTTAAATTATGTATCTGCCCCAAAGCCATGTGTAATAGAGGATTTATTTTCCGTGACTTATATTTCGCATTTAATTTCCGCACTTATAAACCGCTAGTAATTAGGCGGTATGGCAAGATAAAACGAACGATCACTCATAATTTCAAGATAAAAATATTCAATCAACACACTCTTTTCACATGCACCCCTTAGGGTAATTCTCTGCCTTTATGGATTCAAATGGTCATGTCCTCGAACGTAGAGGTATTCTAGCACCGCTGTTTCAAAAAAATCATCATAGTCCCTTCGATACAAAGATCATAAGACCCACGATGTCGCCTCCGAATAGATGATCTTGACCTCGATTGTCGCCACTAAAAATGATGATAGTCCTCTCGAATGTGCTAGGATACTCCTACAAGTTGCCTTCTATGACCATACGATGTCCTTCGAATGTCCCATTTACATCCAACGAATAAGGTTACCTACCAACTAATGGTATGGATAGCACTATTCTAAAGGAACGTAATAATGAAAACGACTAATTCTCGAGTAGGTAATAAGACTTTTAGTTGCTTGCTCAATCAAATATTTTTCACACCACACACTTTTGTCAAAGTTCAAACTCTTTTCAAAATGAAACATTTCAACACTTTGTATACATTCCTACATGAATCATTACAAAGTCGAAATACCTTTTTCAAAACATTTTGGCAAACACACGTAAAGCACATTTTTAAGTGATCTAAGAGCAACTAAGAGCTCAGAGATAATTACGGAGAAAGGGGTGCTAATACCTTCCCTTTTCATAACCTTTCCCTTACTCGTAATCTAACAAAGGTCTTTTTCCGTACTTTTTACCTTCCTTAATTGATAAAAGAAAAGTCGGTATACTCTTGCTATCCGCACATTTGCGATATACAAAACCTACAAAGTCCGCTTTCACCGTGACATAAAGATCTATACCTAAGAAGGATGGCAAAGTATGAATGTGTGGATTATGTGATATTTGAACAGAGCTAGTCCGAAAAGACGATTTCCCACTCTCATATTGATGTTTGGTCGACAACACCATTCAACATAAGGTTTTCTCCTTCATGGATGGTTTCCTACATAATCGATCAAAATGACCCCGAGGACATGGAGAAGACTACTGCTACAATGGGGCACATTCTCACAAGGTCATGCCGCTCAGATCAAGAACCGCGCCACTTATCAACGTGCCATGGTGGCATTATTTCATGACATGGTTCATCATTTAGATCGAGGTCTGCTCGATTTATATGATAGCTCTCGATCATTGCATCAAGAGGAACATCTCGATCATTTAAGTAACACTGCTTGATAGACTAAAGAAGCATGTATTCAAGACTTAATCCCAACAAGTGCACCTTTGGAGTCAGATCCGATAAACTTCTAGGGTTTGTTGTCTGTGGTAAAGGTATTGAAGTTGACCCCGCAAAGGTGAAAGCTATTCAAGAAATGCCAGCTCCCCGCACCGAGAAAGAAGTCAGAGGTTTCTTGGGACGATTGAACTACATTGCCAGATTCATTACACATCTAACTGCTACTTGTGAGCCAATCTTCAAGTTACTGAAGAAAGATCAAGTAGTGGAATGGAACGACAATTTCCAAACAGCTTTTGACAAAATCAAGGAGTATCTGCAGAATCCTCCTATCCTGATGCCACCTGCCGAAGGAAGACCTCTTATCATGTACCTTAGCAAAAAGTTTACCGACTGTGAAACAAGATACTCGTAGCTCGAGAAAACTTGCACATGGTTTTGGGTCAACACTAAGATGAGATATGCTGACTCACACTACCTTATTGATCTCTAAGATGGATCCGATAAAATACATATTTGAGAAACCTGCTCTCTCCGGAAGAATACCAAGATGGCAAATGATCTTGACCGAATACGACATCCAATATACTTTTGAGAAAGCGATCAAAGGAAGTGTAGTAGTCGATCATTTGGCTCATCAAGCCGTAGATGACTATGCCTATGCAGTCAATTTGCATTTAAGATGTTTTGTTAGTTATTGATTATAAGAACCTGCTGCACTTAAGGATCCGAACAAGGATCCCGATGAACTATGGTCTTTGATGGAGCCTCAAACGCACTTGGCAATGGCATTGGCGCCATCATTACATCTCCTATAGAAGGACACACGCCTTTCACCGCCTGATCATGTTTCAGTTGCACTAACAACATGGCCGAATAATGGCTGCGGCATCATGGGTATCGTGAGTTGCCATCGACTTAAGAATGAAATTTGCAAGTGTACGAGACCAGCCTTTAGTGACCGATTAAAGCGCAGTGGATACGAAACATCCTAATCTCATTCCATATCTGGAGCATGTTTGAGCTTGATCCTCTTCTTAAGAAATCACTCGATCATATTCCCCGAGAAGATAACCAAAGCCATGCATATTATTAGCTATTATGTCATCTATGCTCAAGGTCAATAGGACAATGAGGCTCCCCAAATCATCATCAAAAGTTTTAACCAAAGATATTGTTATGAACTTGAGATGTAAGAGAAACCTTGGTTCTACGAAGTGAAAAGGTATCTTGAGACCTGTGTGATCCTTGCAAATAGACTCCCACCCACGAGGGACCGCTTAGTATTCAAACCGTATTTTTCGGCGGAGCTAAGATACTTAGCACCATGGATGGCGAAGACTTCCCACACCTCGTAAATGCGTATATAGTCAAAAATACTACGATAACGAGACCCGCTAGGTCAATCGACCTAGGAAAAATAAGCATCCTGGCGAACCAAAGAGGTTCGGGCAAAATTTAAGGATATACAAAAAAATGTACACCCGACAAGTCGAAACCGCAAAGGCTTTGGCAAAAAGGGTATCCCAGAGATCGAAACCCGAAAGGGCGGTCTAGGAAAAAGTTAGGGATTTAAGCGTACGACTATGTCTTTTCCAGATCACCTACTTACAGACTACACACTACTATCAGCACTCAAGATTCAAATGGCGAAAATAAATTCACTCACTTTCTACTGACAACAAGGAGATGAGATAGTCGAAATATATGAGCACTAGCATAGTTGAAACTCGACGAGATTACTTCCGCATAGCTTTTTATTTTCATTGTATACAAACTGCTTGGCCATACGCCACCTTTCAAGATTAATGCAAATTCTTTCTTTTACAGTGTTCACTATTGTTGTTTTTTGCATAAAATCCAATGATTGCTTTGAATGATTATATGTATTTGACAATAAACATCCGTTCACAAACATACGAAAAGCGAACGAACGAAAGTAATTACTACAGATTCTAGGAATTGAGATGACGACTAAAGTCACCAATGCATCCCCCATAGGTTACTTTCACAAGAGTACAATCCCCATAGAGCCATCAAACCTTCTCCGACGAAGTACTAATCTCTTCCCGCAAGTGTTCCAACACTTCAAGCTTCATCACATTAGTCCCCAAGCAGTGATCTTAACCAGCTTCACCTCGTTACATCAGTCTCCGAGCAGTAACAGTTCAGTTCGTATACACAGAGATATTTATCCCCAGCAAAATATCTCCCGATGATTATCATTCCCTGACAGCAGCAGTATCCAGACTTGAAACTTGGTCAAATAGTGCATCGGAGGAAACTTATATCTCTTTTATTCCCCAGCCAGAGGTTTCAACAAACTTCAGATTCATCACCTCAAAGGAATCTTCGAACCTCGACTCCAAGAAATAATCAGATATTCCCCAACAAGATCTACGCACAAGATCCCCAATGGAGTATCTCCCAGCTTTTACTATTCCCAACAGCATTAATATCTAGGCTCAAAACTTGGTCAGATAGTGCATCGGGGGAATCAAGGACATCTTTTTCTCCTCCAAATCAGGGTTTGCAGTTCATCCCCAAGCAGAAGTCAGAAATCCTCGGCAGGACGTACTCATCTTCTTCAAGATGGATATGTTTTGAAATACCACAGCATCTCCATTCATACATTATTCATAAAAATCATGACATGTGCATATATCATTCATGTACATTGTCATATGCTCGCATGCATCATAATCTGCATAAAGCTAACTATATCCTGTCAAAGTTTTTATTTTTTCCAGCAGGTAAAAGATATTTTCCGAACGGAAGGTCAAAGATTAATACCCGAAACAAGTCGGGGAACCCAATCTGAAAGACCATACAAATCTTTTCCAAATGGAAGGTGTAATACGGCGAACTGACTTTGAGATTTTGTTTTGCTTTTTATCGCAAATGTGCGGATAGCAAGAGTTGCCACCGACTTTTCTTTAATCCAATTAAAGGAAGGTGAAAAGAACAGGAAAAGACCTTTGTTAGATTCTGAGTAAGGGAGAAGGATATGAAAATGGAAGTTATTAGCACCCCTTTCCATCCGTAGTTATCTACGGGCTCTTAGTTGCTCTTAGATCATTTAAAAAAGTGCTTTCTGTGTGTTTGACAAAAATGTTTTGAAAAGGCATTTCGCTTTGACTTTGTAATGATTCATGTAGGAATGTATACAAAGTGTTCGTAAATGTTTCATTTTGAAAAGAGTTTGAACTTTGACAAAAGTGTGTGGTGTAAAAGTATTTTGTTTGAGTAAGCAACTAAAAGTCTTATTACCTACTCGTAATGGTCGCCGTGTTGTTTTATCGCCTTTAGGATAGTGCTATCCATACCATTAGTTGGTAGGTAACCCTATTCATTGGATGTAAAAGGGACGTTCGAAGGGACATCGGATGGTCATAGAAGGCAACTTGTAAGAGTACCCTAGCACATTCGAAGGGACGATCATCACTTTTTCGTAGGCAACAATCGAGGGACGAGATCATGTATTCGTAGGCGACATCATGGGTCTATGATCTTTGTATCGAAGGGACTATGATGATATATTTTGTAGGCAACGGTGCTAGGATACCTCTACGCTCGAGGGACTTGACCATTTAATCGAAAGGCAACGAGAGAGAATTACCCTAAGGGTATGTGAAAAGAGTGTTAAATCAGATATGTTATCTTGCAATTAGAAGTGATCTAGGTCCGCTTTTATCTTGCCACACGCCTAATTACTAGCGCTTTATAGGTGCGAAAATAAATTGGAAAATAAAGTGCGGAAAATGAAGTCCTACGCTATTAGATGGCTTTGGGCGCTTATTAATAGAGTGCGGAAAGTAAAAGTCCTAATTAGTCTATTACATCCCATATGCAGCTATATAATATTGAAAAGAAAAGCAGAAAAGTTGTCCAAACGTTACAACCTCGTAGCGTATACATAATCTAAAATACGAGAAAATTGCATAAGAGAAAAATGTTAGTAAAAATATGATTTTGAATGAGGAAAAATATTTTAGATTAGTGATGACAATAAGATGATAAGATAATTTTTTGGTAATTTTCTGAATCGATTTCGATAATTAAAAGTCAATTTAATGGTTAATTAGCAATTAATTAAAATATGCATGCAAAAATATTACTTTTAATGTCAAAAATTAAATAAACATTTTTCTGATTAAAATGCAAAAGGAAAATATTTTTGGTGATTTTTAAATGCATGAGAAAAATATTTGAAGATAAATTAAATTGAAAGAAAAATATTAAGAAAAAATAAGAAATAGAAAAAGTTAGTTTTCAGGGAGTAAAAATATATTGCTGGAGCCAGGATTCAAACTCACACCTCCGCAAATTACTCAACACGCTACAATCGAGCTATCTTTGTGTTTTGAACTGAAACAATGGTTTAAAAGGGAAAACGGTCATAATTATACATTCAAACACACCAACACACGTGGACCCCAATGGATGGACGATCGAACGCATGGAAGAGCCACGCAAGCCCGCCGTCTCCGATCTAGTCAACGCGCCCGAGCCCTAGCTCCCGGCCGCCTCCGACGAGTCCAAACTTCAAACCCGCAAAATACGCAAAATAAAAGACAAAGAGGGAGCCTACCCCTAAATCGAGGGTCATGAACATGGTGGTGGTGTCCATGGTTCGAAAACTCTCAGACGTCGGTTCGAATCAAACAACCCAAATGCCCTAACAATGGTGGTTTGTTTTCTACGCCTAAGCTCACATCGATGCATCATTCATGATCTAATGAATGTCCCTAATCCATACAATCAAAAGAAAATAGCTTAATAATGCATGGATTATAGAAATCGAAATCAAGCAAAATACCAAATTGGAGTAATAGCACCGATTGGATGATTTGACTTTGTGTAAAGGTGAACGGTTGTTGGGATGTCCAGAACACAATGAGTGCTTGAAACAACTTGAAACTTACCTAAAATCCAAAATCGAAATTGCCAACTTTGTGAAAATTTTGAATTTTAGGGTTGCTTCAAGAGGCTAGGGTTTCCTCCTTGGTCTTGTGAATGCAATAGGTATTTATAAGGCAAGAGTTGAAGCAAAAAGAAAGAAAAAGATATGCTCAATGCAAAATACTTTTCAAATCAAATCAAATCTTTTCAAAATTTGATTTTCCTTCCTTGCATGAGCTAGCACAATTTGGCAAGTTGTGGGCTTCCTTGGTCCTCAAGCTTGATAAAAACCAACCCAACTTAAATTATACCTTGTTTTCATATTTTATTTTATTTAAATTTGAATTAAATTCTTTTAAATTCAAAAATAAATCAAAAAAGTAGAAAGTGGTCGTGGCAAGGCATCAAGTGGTCTTAAATAATATTATGATCAAGTTTGGATCATAAAATTATAGGCCCATTTGGAAAAAATTTGATTTTGTCGATATCGCTTTGGCAATTCTTCAAAAATGCCCAACTTGTGCAAGGTGTATTTTTCTCAATTTTTAACATTTTTGAGTGTTCTTGGACTTTTTAGAAATATCTAGATGTCGTCTAAACAACCTATTTGGTTTCATCTCAATTGGAGTTTCCATGCTCAATAACACTTCTTTACAAAAAGTTGACTTTTTGTTGACTTTGAAAAGGACCTGTAATGTTTTGATCCATATCTTCAAAATGAAGCATTTTTTGACCATGCTTGTGGGACATGAAGTTGTAGAGATTTGAATTCTCTTCAAAATGAGAGGTGGTGGAAAAATTTTTGATAAAGTATGAGAAAGTTATGCTCAGTCAAAGTTCAGTTGACTTTACTCTAGAAAACCCTAATTTGGAAAGTTTGACTTTTGATCAAATCTTGAGTTTTCTTGATGAATCATGATCAACCCTTGATCAAATGATGAATGTTACTTCAAAATATGTATGTTGACCAAAAATCATGAAGTTTGACTGTATGTTGACCACAGTTGACTTTTTGTCCAATACAACTGATTTTCAACCATTTGAGCAATTGTTTGAGGAAACTTGACTTGTAGGGCTTGAAACTTGTCATGGAGATTCTTTGAAGCATATTAGGAGGAATGATGACCATTGGAGATGTTGGAAGTCCATTTTGATCTGAGAATTGCCAAACCCTAGTTTGGGTTGATTGTCTAGGAGAGGGTTTGTCTGACCAACCCTTGAGGAATCCTTGAGTATGGATATGTGAAATGTCTTGAGGAGTAGGAGGGAAAATTTTGGGGTATAAAAGCTGCCCCTGTTCAATCTTCTTGTACTGGAAGGGTTAGATTGGCATGCGTGCCTTTCGTGACCTGGAGGTAGAAGATGATTGAACACTCGAGTACACCTGAAAATTTGCACTCCCTGTTGATTGATGATGCACAGGAATGGGCTTACTGATGCCATTTGGAGAAGCTGGAAACTTCACTGGGGGATGAGTCGTACGCTAGACTCAAGAACGTCGCCTGGATAGGAGAATTGTCAGAGATGGGCTTAAGATGCCATCTGGAATGATTGATGCTGGGGAACGAGCCTTATGCTAGGCTCTACAGATGTTCCTGAAGGTAGAAAAGAACATGGAGATGGGCTTAAGATGCCATTCGGAGGGAGTCGTACGTTAGACTTTGTGCTCGTCTTTGAATGAAGTTATTGGTTTGTATTGGTTTTTAACCAAATATGCAGCATTCTGAAAGTGGAGAGATGTTGACAAATAATCGGAGATGGGCTTAAGATGCCATCCAAGGCAACTGAGTCGTATGCCAGACTCTGTAGTTGCTGTTGATAATAAGAGAGTGTCAGGATAAATCTTCGTTTTGATTATTCTGAGGGGATAATGGTCGGCAGAATGTGGATAGCTTCCCTGTTGTGCTTTGGGTGTTGATCCAATGTCTGTTGTCGGAGGACAACCTGGGTGATCGTTCAAATAGTTTTCCCGTCTCGTTTCGGGTATTAATCCTGGATCTGTTGTCGGAGAACAACTTGGGTGGTCGTTCAGATAGGGTTTCCCGTCTTGCTTCGGGTATTAATCTTGGACCTGTTGTTTCAGAAGAGATTTTCACCTGTTTTGGGAAAAAACAAAAGAAACTCTAATAGAATATGGTTAGTCTTATGCAGATTATGATGCATGACGTAATGTGTATGAATGATATACGCACAAGTTATGACTTTTATGAATAATGTATGAATGATAAATGTTGTGGTATTTCAAAACATATCCATCTTTAAGAAAATGTGGATGCTCTGCTCGGGTATTTCTGGCTTCTATTTGGGGACGAAACGGATGAAAACCCTGCTTTTGGAAGAGGAGAAAGATATCCTTGATTCCTCCGATGCACTATCTGACCAAGTTCGAGCCTAGATATTTACACTGCTGGGGATGGTAGGGACTGAGATGTACACTACTGAGAATCTTGTACGTAGACCTTGTCCTAGGAAAATTTAGGAGGCGCCTTGCTGGGAATCTCGTGCGTCGACCCTGCTGGGGAAAATGGAAACTAGGAAGCGCTCCGTCGGGGATCTTGTGTGTCGACCCTGCTGGGAAGCATTTGATTGTTACTGGGGAACGGGGCTAGAAGGACCTGGAGCCCGTTGGAAACTCTAGATGGGGAATAAATTGTAGGTTTCCTCCGATGCATTATCTGACCATGTTTCGAGTCTGAATATTGCTGCTGCCGGGGAAATGGTAATTGTTGAGAGATATTCTGCTGGGGATAAATACCTCTGCTGGGGATGAAATGTTATTGCTCGAAGACTGGTGTAATCTGGTTAAGTTGACTGGGATCGCTGCTCAGGGACTAATGCGATGAAACTTGGAATGTCGGAACTAGTGGAGGAAGATGTGTACTCCGCTAGGGAAGGTTTGTAGTGAGCGACACCTCTGAGGGGATTGTACTTTGCAGGGGAACGATTGGTGACTTTCATCGTCATCTCACCTCTGATGCATTATCTGACCTTGTTCGTTCACTTTTCGCATGTTTGTAAATAGATTGTTATTGTCAGATGCATATAATCATTCAAAGCAAATGTTGGACTTTATGCAAACAACAATAGTGAAAATTGTAAAGAGAAAGAACTTGTATTAATTTGAAAGGTGGTGTATGGCCAAGTAGTTTGTACACAAGAAAAGTAAAAAGCTATGCGGAAACAATCTCGTTAAGTTTCAACTATGCTAGTACTCATATATTTCGACTATCTCATCTCCTTGCTGTCAGTAGAAAGTGAGCGAATTGATTTTGCCATTTGAATCTTGAATGATGATAGTAGTAGTCTGTAGATAAGTGACCTGGACGAGACATAGTGTACGCTTAAATCCCTAACTTTTGCCTAGACCGCCCTTTCGGGTTTTCAGTCTACCGGGATACCCCTTTTTTGCCCAAGCCGCCTTTGCAGGTTTTTGACTTGCCGGGTGTACATGTTTTGTATATATCCTTAACTTTTGCCCGAACCTTTTGGTTCTCCAGGATGCCCTGATTTTTTCCTAGGTCCGTCGACCTAGCGGGTCTCGTTTATGCGTAGTATTTTTTGACTATGTCTGCGTTCACAAGGTGTGGGAAGTCTTCACCATCCATAGTGCTAAGTATCACAGCTCCGCCGGCCGGAAAATACTGTCTTGACTACAAATGGTCCCTCATAGGTGGGAGTCCATTTTCCCCTGGGATCACCTTGTGGAAGAATAATGCACTTGCCTACTAGATCACCGACTTGGTAGGCTCGATGCTTGACTTTCTTGTTAAATGCTCTGATCATTCACTTCTGATAGATCTGTCCATGGAAGATGGACGCAAGTCGCTTCTCATCAATCAAGTTAATTTGGTCAAGGCGAGTCTGGATCCATTCGTCTTCGCCTAGCTCTGCATCCTGAAGGACTCTAGTTGAGGGTATCTGAACCTCGATGGGTAAGACTGCTTCCATACCGTATACAAGAGAGAAGGGAGTTGCCCCTATCGATGTCCGTACTATAGTGCGATAACCATGGAGAGCCAATGACAACATCTCATGCCAATCCTTATAAGTCACTGTCATCTTCTGTATGATCTTCTTGATATTCTTGTTGGCGGCTTTCACTGCGCCATTCATCTTAGGCCGATATGGAGAAGAATTGTGATGTTTAACCTTGAATTGCATGCAGAGTTCGGTGATCATTTTGTTGTTGAGATTAGAGCCGTTATCTATGATAATCCTTTCAGGAGTGCCATACCGACAGATAAGATTATGCTTGATGAATCGAGCCACAACATTCTTGGTAACAGATGCAAACGAGGCCGCTTCTACCCATTTAGAGAAATAGTCAATTGCCACAAGGATGAAACGATGTCCGTTGGAAGCGGTGGGCTTGATTTCTCCAATCATGTCAATGCCCCACATTGCAAAAGGCCAAGGAGCGGTTAAAACATTAAGTGGTACTGGAGGTACGTGCACTTTGTCTGCGTAAATTTGGCATTTGTGACAAGATAGAGCATAGCGGTGACAACCATCTTCCATGGTGGACCAATAGTAACCTGTTCTCAGAATCTTCTTAGCCATTGTATGTCCACTGGAGTGGGTAGAGAATGCGCCTTCGTGTAATTCTTCCATGACACGTTCTGCTGTTTTCTGGTGTACACAGCAAGTAAACACAAGTCGTGGTTGCGCTTGTATAAGAGGCCGTTGTTGAGGAAGAATTTGGATGCAAATCATCTCAAGAACTTCTTATCGTTGACAGATGCCCCTGTGGGATATTCCTGAGTCTCAACATACCTCTTCACTTTGTAGAACCAAGGTTTCTCTCTGTATCAAGTTCACCACAAGATACCCGGTTCACAAACTTCTCGATGATGATTTGGGGAGCCTCGTTGTCCCATCTAACCTTGAACATAGACGACATAGTAGCCAACGCGTCTACCAACTGATTCTCTTCTCGTGGAATGTGATCAAAAGTAATCTCTTCGAAGTAGGGGATCAAACTTAGAACATGCTCTCGATAGGGAATGAGATTCGGATGCTTCGTATCCCACTCGCCTTGATCTTACCGATTACTAAAGCCGAGTTCCATATACTTGCAAGAACTTGATTCTTAAGTCAATAGCGCTTTTAATACCCATGATGCACGCCAGATTCGCCATGTTATTAGTGCAATCAAACATAACTCGCGGTGAAAGGCGATGCCCGCCAAGAGGAGATGTAATGATGGCGCCAATGCCAGTGCATTTGAGGCTCCATCAAAGACCATGATCCATCGATCCTTGTTCGTGTCCTTCGTCTCGTCCTGGTTCTTCACAATCAAGAATTAACAAAACATCTTCGTCTGAAACTCGAATCGCATAGATCGATAGTCATCTACGGCTTGATGAGCCAAATGATCTGGCCACTACACTTCCTTTGATCGCTCGAGAAGTATATTGATGTCGATTCGGTCAAGATCATTTTCCATCTTTCTATTCTTCCGAGAGTCGGTTTTCAAATATGTATTTTATCGGATCCATCTTGGAAATCAACAAAGTAGTGTGAGTCAACATATACGCCTTAGTCGGCGAGCTTAAGCCAAACGCAGCAAGTTTTCTCGAAAGTGAGTATCTTCTTTCACAATGTAAACGCTTTGGTAAGGTAGTATATTGCATACTCTTTTCGACTGCACTCGCCATGTTGCCCCAACACACACCCCATTGAATTATCTAACACTATCAAGTACATGATAAGATGTCTTCTTCGTATGCATCGAATAGAGGATTCAGAGGTACTCCTTGATTTTGTCAAAAGTGACCTAGCAATCTTCGCTCCATTCCACTACTTGATCTTTCTTCAAGAATTGAAGATTGGCTCACAAGTGCAGCTTAGATGTGTAATGAATCGCAATGTAGTTCACCGTCCCAAGAAACCTCCTCGACTTCCTTCTCGGTGGGAGTCGGCATTTCTTAAATAGCTTTAACCTTGGTGGGGTCAACTTCAATACCTTTACCACTGACAACAAACCCTAGGAGCTTATCGGATCTGACTCCAAAGGTGCACTTGTTGGGATTATGTCTTAGTCTGTACTTCTTCAGTCTATCAAATAGTTTCCGCAAATGATCGAGATGTTCTTCTTCAGTCCGTGATCGAGCTATCATGTCGTCGACGTAGACCTCTATCTCGTGAAGAATCATGTCATGAAATAATGCCACCATAGCGCGCTGATAAGTGGCGCCCGCGTTCTTCAGTCCGAACGGCATGACCTTGTAGCAGATAGTACCCCACTGTGTAACAAAAGTAGTCTTCTCCATGTCTTCAGGAGCCATTTTGATCTGATTGTAATCGGAGAAACCATCCATGAAGGAGAAGACCTTATGTTGGGCAGTGTTGTCAACCAGAACATCAATATGAGGAAGTGGAAATCGCCTTTCGGACTCGCCTGCTCAAATCAGAATCCACACACATTCGTACTTTTCCATCCTTCTTAGGTATGGGTACCACGTTAGCAACCCACTGTGGATAAGAAGTCATAGCTAAGAAACCTGCATTGAACTGCTTCATAACTTCGGCTTTGATTTTCTCAGACATCTCAGGACGCATGCGACGAACCTTCTGCTTCACCGGGAGACAACCCTCTTTCGTCGGCAATCGGTGTACCACAATGTCAATGTCTAGACCTGGCATGTCTTTGTATGACCAAGCAAAAACCTCGATATAGTCTCGTAGCATCTGAACCAATCTTTCTTTGACATCGCTCTCAAGACCCGCCATATTGATCTCTTTCCGCCTTCATCAGCACTCAAATTCACAACCTCCATCGACTCTTCATGCGGTCAGATAACTCGCTTCTTGCAGTAAAGGGCCCTGACAAGTTCTCCGGCACTTCACAATCTTCCTCACCTTCGCCTTCGCTTGGTAGATCGGATTATCGAGGTTATATTTAGCAATAGCATAGTTGTTATCAACGAGATTCGGAGTGATTCTGCAGTGTATCACATGGGTGTGTGTAAGAACACATAGCTTTTTGAAGGGGTGATAAAGTAAAAGAAAGAAAACAACATTTAAATGCAAAAGTCCAACGATTTTATTGAATGAAAATATGCAAATGACAGATAATAACCCTCACAAAGGAGCCATGATGCCCCGAGCAAGGCACTAAGCTTTAAAGTTTATTGTTCAAAGCATAGAAAACGAAAAGCAAAACAGAAAACAAAAGCAATTACTCCTAGCTAAAGGAGATTGGTATGACGCCTCGCCTTCCAATTGCCGAGTCCGTTGTCGGAGTTGGAAGATCCACTTGCTGATGTCGAAGTCGCTGACGTCATCTTCTATAGCATAAACTCCATCTTTGCTGATGCGGAAAGGAAGTTGGCCGGCACGTTCGTGGCGTATCATCTTCTGACCTTGGATGGTGAAGCCTAAACCAGTCTTGTCAGACTTGAAAAGAAAATCAGGGAGCTGACCCCAAATAGTATTACCTCCTCCTTCAACTGTAGCTTGAGCATCCTTCAATGAGGCCATCCTAGGCGGAACTTGTGTAACTCGTGGGACGGAGAGTCAACAGCATGACCCTTGGAACTGCCCTCAAAGCTTGACAGGAGTTTCAAGAACTCACCTTCCATCTCGAGATATCGTAAAGACGCAGATGACCGATCATATTCTTCTTCACCACATACTATAACAACTTTCCTTCACCGGTACTCACCTCCGATGCAAGATAGAGGTAACCGCCCCATGTATCCAAGGGTGTCCAAGTAGGCTGAGTAAGTTGACTGATGTCCATGACAAAGAAGGTGGAGTCAAAAGTCCGGGAACCAACTTTAATAGGTAGAATGAGCTCCAAGTACTGCTCATTAGAACCATCAAAAGGTCTCACAATTATGTCACCGGGCTTCAAGACCAATCCTTCAACATCAAGTCGGTCAAAAGCACTCTTCGTAGGATATTCAGCGGAACCAGATTCACCAAAACATGAGACAATGTAGTGCCTTGCATAGAGATGTGCAAGGCTTTGTTGTGTTTCTTTCCCAGGAGTCAAATCAAGATCAAAAACCTAGGCCGTTATTGGCACCAGTGCTAGCAATACAAACTTCAAATTGATCGAGTAGTGTGTCATGCGGCACGTGAGCATTCTTCGTAAACTTCACCAAGGCTTTAGCATGAGCCTCGTGAGCACAAGAGTAGAGCAAGCATGGAGATCTTGGACGAGTCTCGTCCCAACTGCTCCACAACATTGTAGTCACTCTTCTTGATAATCTTCTTAATTCTCCATTTCTTGTTTGAGGTGTCTTCAAGAACTTCCTTTGGTACTTTTATGAAAGGTGATGAGTCACCGTTCTTTCCCTCTAGCTTCAGGAACTAGTTGAATAGCTGGAATGCGAGCTGGAGTCGCAGTGTCTTTTGGAGGAGAGATCTCTGGAGAAAACACTTTTCCGGTTCTGGTCACCTTACTTGATCCGGTGATGTTGTCAATGTCAGGAATGGTAGCTTCAACTGTAAGATCTTCAATGGTCAGAGGGTCTTGCTTGACGCCATGATAGTAAACCTCAACTTCATAGTCCCAAGGTATAGCTTTGTCAGAGGAGTACGGAACTGGTCTGGGAGAAGTAATGATGAGAGGTTCCACTCTAGGCACAGGATCAGCAGAGGAAATCCTTATTGTGGTAACATCAGCATAGTCTTCTGGGAAATCGTCTCCCCATCCGGTTTCCTTAACATATTCAATAGGAATCTTATAGCTTTCAGGAACAGTATACTTCACCATTTAATCAAACTTTCCACTTGGCTGCCCCAAGTTATCCCATACTTCTGGTACGGCTTCGCTCACATCTTCGATCTTCGTATTCTTAGACAAGTCTTCACACCTTCTCCATGTGATGGTTTTAGAAATAGCATCATCGCCATCATGCATTGAAGACGATTCTCAACCACACATCCATCGTGACGGGCACCAACGACAATTCTCCGGGCATCCTCGATTGACACCGCTTGCAAATTCTTCTTAATACCATCGAGGAATGGTCAAGTCATCTATATTGAAAACATAAGAGTTTTCGCCAATAGCATTGGAACTTTTGTCATGGTTAGGCATAGGCGCTGATCACATCTCGAGTCTCAACAGAGGATCAAACTCAACTGCTTAGCTTCAATCATATCTTGAATCTTGTTCTTCGTGAGCCCAACAATCATCGTTATGTCCCTGGCTGAGTGGTAATCACACTTTGCATTAGGATTGTATCTCGAGAGGAAGTGTTGATGTTTTGAGGAGGATCCTCAAGGTAATCACTCGCTTTCAACATGTGTTGCAATGCTTGTGACAAAGCATGTTGATCTTTGTAACCGCCTCGCGCTGCTCTGGTTGCTGTCTCACCGAGGTTATGCTGATGTAGGATTAGAGATCACAACTTCCCCCACAGATTGAGCATGGTCGGTCTTGGTGTCATACCCCAAAATTTGCCCTCCTACTTCTCAAGACATTTCATACATCTACACTCAAGGATTCCTCAAGGGTTGATCAGACAAACCCTCTCCTAGACAATCAACCCAAACTAGGGTTTGGCAATCCTCAGATCAAGATGGAATTCCAACATCTCTAATGGTCATCATGCCTCCTCATATGTTTCAAAGATCCTCCATGTCAAGTTTCAAGCCTCACAAGTCAAGTTTCCTCAGACAATTGCTCAGATGGTTAAAAATCAGTTGTATTGGACAAAAAGTCAACTGTGGTCAACATACAGTCAAACTTCATGATTTTTGGTCAACATCCTCATTTTGAAGTTACATTCATCATTTGATCAAGGGTTGATCATGATTCGTCAAGAAAACTCAAGATTTGCGCAAAAGTCAAACTTTCCAAATTAGGGTTTTTCAGTGAAAAGTCAACTGAACTTTGACTGAGCATAACTTCTTCATACTTTCTCAGAAAGTTTTCCACCACCTCTCATTTTGAAGGAAATTCAATTCTCTACAACTTCATGTCTCACAAGAATGTTCAAAAAATGCTTCATTTGGAAGGTATGGATCAAAACATTACAGGTCCTTCTCAAAGTCAACAAAAAGTCAACTTTTTGTTTTGAAGATATATTGAGCATGGAAATTCCAATTAAGATGAAACCAAAGAGGTTGGTTAGAGGACACTTAGATATTTCTAAAAAGTCCAACAACACTCAAAAATGTGGAAAATTGAGCAAAATACACCATTCAGAAGTTGGGCATTTTTGAACAATTGCACAAAAGGAGATATTTGTCAAAATCCAATTTTTTCCAAATGAGCCAATAATTTTATGATCCAAACTTCATCATAATATTATTTGTGACCTATTGATGCTTTTCCATGACCACATTCTATTTTTTTGATTTATTTTTGAATTTAAAACCATTTAATTCAAATTTAAATTATAAAAAATATGAAAACAAGATATATTTTCAAAAGGATTGGATTTTTATCAAACTTGAGGTCCAAGATAGCCCACAACACTTGCCAATTTCGTGCTAGCTTGCTTATGGAAGAGAAAATCAAATTTTTTCCAAAATTTGATTTTATTTGAAAGGAATTAATTTCACATTGAATACTATATCTTTTTTCACTCTCTTTGCACTCATTCCTCACTCTATAAATACCGATCATATTGCACAAAGCCAAGGACGAAACCCTAGCCCCTACAACAACCCTTACTTTGCTCAAAATTTTCACAAAGTTGTGAAAATCAAAATCCTAATTCCAGCCACTTTCAGCCATCCAAAACCATCCCATTGTGTTCCTGAGGTAATTTGGAGTAAGTATACATCATTGCCCATGGTTGAAACAGCCTGAATCGTGCCCTACATGTTCATACATATTCATATTTTTCTTGATTTTGCATTTTATTTATCTGTGTGTTTTAATCAAATCTAACCATTCTAATGTGTTCATGAGGTTCCATATGATTGATCTGGGCCATCGTTTTAAAGCTTGCACGTAAAAATCACGATTTGCCATAGTTAGGGTTTTTCAAGCTATCTTCTTCGAACCGGTTTGTACAGGTCTATTCAGCCAAAACTAACACCATCATTGGATTCGGGATGGTCGATTTAGGGGGGTAGGGTATCCCTTTGCTTTTTATTTCACGTATTTTGCAGGTTTCGAATTTTGTTTGGTCGGAGAAGACGACCGGAGCTAGGGCTCCGGCGTCGTTGACCTGGCTGACTCCGGCAAGGGTTGGTGTGGCGCTTTAAAGCTTTCTGATTTGTGCATTTGTAAATAGCTGGGGCCCGCGTGCTGACTCTGCATTGAACTCACAAACTCATGACACGTGACTCCTTATATTCACCCGTTTGTAATACCATGACACAAAAGACACGTTGGCTCAGTGGTTAAGGCGTTGGGAAGTGAAGATGCTCTCAATGGTCACAGGTTCGAACCTGGTCAGGACCATGTTATTTTCTCTTTTGCAAAACTAACTTATATTTTCATTTTTTCTATTTTTCTTTAATATTTTCCATCCAATTTATTTTATCTTTAATATTTTTTATCATGCATTTAAAAAACACCAAAAATATTTATTTTTTTGCATAATCATCAGAAAAATGTTTATTTAATTTTTAAAATTTAAATTATTATTTTGCATGCATATTTAATTTAATTACTAATTAATTGTTTAAATGACTTTTAATTGTTTTTAAATTATCAAATCAATTCCAAAAATTCCCAAAAATTTATCTTATCATATTTATGTCATTATTAACACAAAAACTTTTTCTCATTCAAAAATACTTATTTTTGCTAACATTTTCCTCATATGCAATTTTCTTCCGTTTTCCGATTTTGCATCTGTTCACAGGTTATACCGTTTCAGACGATTTTTATTGCTTTTCCTTTCCAATTATGTAATTGCCTATGGGATGTAATAGTTTAATTAGGGCTTTTATTTTCCGCACTTTCAATTATGTATCTGCCCCAAAGCCATGTAATAGCGTAGGACTTTATCTTTCCGCATTTTACATTTTCGCCATTTACTTTCCGCACCCTATAAAATGCTAGTAATTAGGCGTGTATGGCAAGATAAAATTGGACATAGATCACTCATAATTTCAAGATAACATATCTGAATTTGACACACTCTTTTCACACATGCACCCCTTAGGGTAATTCTCTCTCGTTGCCTTTACGAATTCAAATGGTCATGTCCCTCGAATGTAGAGGTATTCTAGCACCGTTGCCTACAAACAAATCATCATAGTCCCTTCGACACAAAGATCATAGACCCACAATGTCGCCTACGAATACATGATCTTGACCCTCGATTGTCGCCAACGAAAAATGATGATAGTCCCTTCGAATGTGCTAGGATACTTCCTACAAGTTGCCTTCTATGACCATCCGATGTCCCTTCGAATGTCCCTTTTACATCCAACGAATAGGGTTACCTACCAACTAATGGTATGGATAGCACTATTCTAAAGGAACGTAAAATAATACGAAAACGACCATTCTGAGTAGGTAATAAGACTTTTAGTTGCTTGCTCTATCAAATACTTTTTGCACCTCACACTTTTTTTCAAAGTTCAAACTCTTTTCAAAACGAAACATTTCCAAACACTTCGTATACATTCCTACATGAATCATTACAAAGCCAAAGAAATGCCTTTTCAAAACATTTTGTCAAACACACGTAAAGCAATTTTTAAAGTGATCTAAGAGCAACTAAGAGCCCAGATAACACGGATGAAAAGCTAATACCTTCCCTTTTCATAACCTTCTCCCTTACTCGTAATCTAACAAAGGTCTTTTTCTGTACTTTTTACCTTCCCTTAATTGGATAAAAGAAAATTCGTGGCGACTCTTGCTATCCACACATTTGCGATAAAAACTCAAAGTCGGCCACCGACATGTAATCAAGCGATCTGCGGGAGACACCCCAAAGAGAGAATACCTTAGGGATTTCTAGATCATTTTTACTGTTTCTGTTTGACTTGTATGCTTTATCTTTAAGGGTTGCTTGGGTATTATACTTGTGGGGGATCCTACACCCGGATCCGGTTTCCTTTTAGGTAATAAATCGTCACGACTGCTAGACGATATCGAAACGGTCAACATGATGGCTACGTTAGTGTGACACTTTAGATGTCCCGATACTCTTCATTCCTAAGTTGAGGATAGTATTTGGCTTCGTGGTGTCATCAAGCACTAACTAAACTTTTAGAACCTTAATTGACCCATCTTGGCCATTAGAAGGTAGAGATGGCGGCTTTGGTGCGATTAAGGTTGGTTGATACCGATGCTACGCCATTGAGATCGACTTTTGGGATATTTTCGTCGACCACTTGGTAGTCGATTGAAATAAACGCCACGAAAGATCAATGATGTGAGATTCCTAGAACCCTACATTATTATAGGACAGATGAACCAACTCAAACTTTTGGTGGGTAATCATCTATACCTCATGCAAGCCTTAAACCTAGGCTCATTGTGTGAATTGTTTGTGTGTGCTAAACATGACATCATGACATCATTCGCATTGCATATCATTTCTAACTATTTCAAGGACCTAGGGATTTATCTTTGCTCGTTTATAGGGATTATGGCTTCTAGAAAGACTATCCGAATCAACTTCATGGGTATACCTTCTCACTCAAAGAATTGGTTTCGTAGATTCCCACCATGCTCGCCCATCAAAAGACATGGTTATCTACTTGACTTGGTTACCTCCGGCTTTGAAGAAGATATGATGCATGTCCTCTTCCAGCTTCTTTGATCCAAAACACCATTGCTTTATATTCCAGATTATCGCTAGTTCCCCTTGAAGAGTTCTCTGTTACTTGGGGTACCTATTCTGACCAAATGCCATTCACCGGTCTAGAAAAGGTTCCTAAGTACGAAGACATCGTGATCGCTTTTACATCTTAAGCGCCGACATTGAAGCTAATTGGGAAACAAGAAGTGGAGTTAAGGGTTTACTGCTAAGTTCCTAATAAAGAAAGCCCGAGAATTCCTCAAAGTTATGAGTTTCCATGCATTCAAGATATTGTGGCCTTGATAATTTATGGTTTGGTTCTGCTCCCTAATTCGATCAATTCATAGATGTCAATGCCATCAAGTTGTTCCTTACCCGAATCCAAAGGCTCACTTTACTTGGAGACATCCTACATTCTCTCCACACTGTACTACTAAAAGACAAGGAACTCTCATGTGTTGCATACCGTTACTTTATAGGTGGTTTATTTCGACCTTCCTCCATCGCTTTGAAGAACGAGCAAAGAAGTGGTCTCAAAACTAATGTCACTCTCATTCGATATCCGCTGGAATCTTTCTCTCAAAAGGATTTCACATTTATTGAGCGTGGAGAATTCTAATGTACCACCCTTGGTATAAGGGGAGGTATTACTTACAACCCTTCTCTAGCTCTACGCCAGTTGGTTTTGCTCAAGAGATGGTCCACATGATATGCTTCTCCAAGATGTTGTGTTCGACTACAACCACGATCTCCGTAATTACCGACAAGGTTCATACACTGGGGCATGGTAAAGAAGATCGATACCAAGACTTTGGGGCACCAAAACTCCATTCCTTGGGAACCTTACCTCAAATGGGTGCGAGCTCGAGCTCAAAACCTCATGATGCCATTCACGCCTGCTTTACCAAGAATTATGGAACCTCTATAGGTGACGAACCCTATATCGTTCTCCATCCCGACATGCCTACCGATTTTGAAACTTGAAGAGATCCCGGATTCAATTTTAAAGAAGAAAGGGATACGCTGAAGCTGCTATGCAAGCGAGAAGAAGGTGCTAGAGTTGACAAAGCTACTTCACGAGGAGTGAAACATCAACGCCACCCCACCAAGAGGAAGCGCCATGGAGACTTAGAGCTTTAGGATATTTATGCTTTTCTTTTATTGTCTTGAACTATCTTTTGTACTTAAAAAGAGAAAGAATAAAAAGAGAACTAATAAATGTTTGTTCGTGCTTGTTTAACAAATTTAAATTCCTAAGGTCCTTGAAAACATTGCATTGCATTTGCATAAACATTGCATATCATGGCATAACATCTCATAACATGTACGTTGAAGACTGGTTTTCTCATTTTCTCGCTATTTATTTTAGTAGAAATGGCTCTTGAACAGTCTGTCAAAGATCTCTAAGCTCAGAATGCTCAGTTCCAGGAGATGTTCACCAGCTTGGTCCAAGGCCAAGAAGATCTAAAAAAGCTCATCAATAGAAAGAAGAGGGTCGTTGGTGTTCTCAACATGGGTAGACGTTACAAGGGTGGTCCTAAAGTGGTCAGCCGGATAGAGCTCTCAGAAGGAAGTGTCAAGACTGAGGGGAGTGTCAAGGGAAATAAAGAAGGCAGCCAGCGTGAGCCTGAAAAAGACTATGATAATGACCAGTACTCTGATGAAGATGATAACTACAAGCAACTTGAAGACCGTCTGAATGCTGTGGAAAACCTGGTGTGGTGATTCCTCCCAAGTTCAAAGTTCCTACCTTCGCCAAATATGATGGCACTTCCTGTCCAAAGCTGCATTTGAAGTCCTATGTTCAGAAGATTAACCCCCACACCGATTTACGTAAAGTCAGGATGCATTATTTTCAAGAGAGTTTGTCCTAACTCAATTGAGTGGTACTATAAGCTAGAAAATGATTGTATCCGTATTTGGAGTGACTTAGCAGATGCTTTCACGACAGATGAGTACATGAATTGACACCCACTGCATGCAACCTACAGATCATGTCTATGGTCTGATGAGAAGTTCAAAGAATATGCTCAGAAATGGAGAGACCTAACAGGCAGAGTTCAGCCACCCTTGTCCAATAGGGAGTTGGTTGATATGTTTATGGGAACACTGACAGGCCCATTCTTCAATCATCTAATTGGAAACTCTTCAGCCGGATTCACCGAGCTGGTATCGACAGGAGAGCATATTGAAGTAGGTATCAAAAGTGGGAAGATTCAGGTAGAGACATCTTCAAATGCTGCAAAGAGATCGTTTGGTGGTAAGAAAGAAGCCAATGTTGTGTATGGTCAGAAAAGCCGAGCCAAGACCGACCCTGCTCAATCTGTGGGGGCATTTGTGATCTCCAATCCTACATCAGCACAACCTCAACGAGCCAACGCGCGTAGCCAGAACGCGCCACGAAGACAATTTACGAAGATCAACATGCCATTATCGCAAGCCTTGCAACACATGTTGAAAGTAGAGTCATTACTGAAGGATCCTCCTCGAGTGTCAACACTTCTCTCTCCGAGATACAATCCCAATGCTAAGTGTGCTTACCACTCCAATAGCCAGTGCACTAATCGACAACCGTTGGGCTCAAGAACAAGATTCAAGATATGATCGCTGCTGCATCGAGTTTGATCCTCCTATTGAGACTCTGAATGTGATCAACGCGCCTATGCCTAACCATGACAAAAGTTCCAATGTTGTTGGTGAAGATACTTACGTCTTCAACATAGATGACTTGACCATTCCTCCGATGATCAAGTAAGAAGAATTTGTTGCAAGTTTGTCAATCCGTGATGCCCAAAATTGTCGTTGGTGCCCATCCGCTACCGATAGTGGCTTGGTCGAGAAGACGTGTTCAGTGCATGATGGATAACCGTGAAATACTATTCCTGAAACCACTTGTGGAGAGTCTGTGTGAAGACATGTCTAAGAAGCTGAAGATCGAAGATGTGAATGAAGTCGTACCGTCTGCTTGGGACACCTTGGGGCAGCCAAGTGGAAAGTATGATTACATGGTGAAGTACACTATTCCTGAGAGCTACAAGATTCCTATTGAAGATGTTAAAGCGACCGGATGGGGTGACGATTTCCCAGAAGACTATGCTGATGTTAACACTATAAGAATTTCCTTTCCTGATCATGTGCCTAGAGTGGCACCTCTCATCATTACTTCTCCTAGACCAGTTCCATATTCCTCCGACAAAGCTATTCCTTGGAATTATGGAGCTGATGTTTACTATCATGGCGTCAAGCAAGACCCTCTGACCATTGAGGATCTTACAGTTGAAGCTACCATTCCTGACATTGACAACATCACCGGATCAAGTAAGGTGACCAACCGAAGAGTATTCTCTCCAGATCTCTCCTCCAAAGACATCGCGACCAACTCGCATTCCATTTATTCAACCTCCCGAGGCGCGAGGAAAGAACCAAAGGACTTATCCCGTCAAATGGTTGTCAAGACACCTCCAAATGAGAAATGGAGGAAATTCAAGATTATCAAGAAGAGTGACTACAATGTTGTGGAACAGCTGGGACAGACCCCAAGATCTCCATGCTTGCTCGCTTTGTGCTCCGAGGCTCATGTTAATGCCTGGTGAAGTTTCAAGAATGCTCACGCATCGCAAGACACTACTATCGATCAATTTGAAGTTTATTGCTAGCCCGCTGCCAACAATGCCTAGGCTTCTCTCGATGTCGATTTGACTCACGGAAGAACACAACAAAGCCTTGCACATCTCGCTTGAATGCAAGGGCTACATTATCTCATGTTTTGGTGGATACCTGTCGCCTCAATATCCCATCAAGACGCTTGATCGACTTGATGTTGAAGGATTGGTTCTCAAACCCTGACATTATTGTGAGAGCTTGATGGTTCTAAGCGAACAATACTTGAGAGCTATTCTCACACAAAGTCGGTTCCCACTTTTGACTCCACTTTGTTATGGACATCCGTCCAACTTACTCTTGCCTACTTGGACGCTTGATACATGGGCGGGCGTACCTCTACCTTGCATCGTCAAGTACCCAAGGAAAGGGAAGGTTGTTACAGATGTGGTGAGGAGGAATACATGGTCATCATCTACAATCATTCCGATATCTCGAGATGGAGGGTGAATTCTTCAAACTCCCCGCAAGCTTTGAAACAATACCCGAGTCATGCCCATCGACTCTCCGTCACTCCGGCTACACAAGTTCCGCCTTAGGATGGTCTCAACAAAGATGCTCAGTCATGAAGAAGGAGGTAGTGCTATTTGGGGTCAGCCCCCGATCTTCCTTTCAAATATGACAAGACGGTTTAGGCTTCACCGCCGAGGTCGAAGATGATACGCCACTTAACGTGGCTGCCAACTTCCTTCCACATCAAGAAAGATGGAGTTCATGTTATAGAAGACGACGACAACGATTTCGACATCAAGAAATGGATCTTCCAAACTCCCATCAATGCACTCAAAGAATTGGAAGATCAAGACGACATACCATCTCCTTTAGATGTGAGTAATTGCTCCTGCTTTTGTTTCGCAGATTTTCTATGTTTTGAACAATAAACTCAAGCCTAGTGCCTTGCCCGGGCATCATGGCTCGCTTGTGAGGGTTATCATCCGTCATTTGCATATTTTCATTCAATAAAATCACCGACTTTTGCATTTAATTGTTGCTTTCTTTTACTTTATCACCCCTTCAAAAAGCTATGTGTTTCTTACACACACCCACGTGATACACCGCAATCACTCAATCTCGTTGATAACAACTATGCTATTGCTAAATATGACTTCGATAATCCGATCTACCAAGCCAAGACGAAGGTGAGGAAGATTGTGAAGTGCCAGGAGAACTTGTCGATCGCTACAAAGAAGAAGATCAAGTTATACGTACCACATGAAGAGCAAGTCGAGGTTGTGAATTTGGGTAATCATGAAGATAGAAAAGAGATCAAGATAGAGCGGTCTTGAGAACAAGTTAAAGAAAGGTTGGTTCGATGCTACGAGACTATATTGAGGTTTTTGCTTGGTCATACGAAGACATGCCGGTTTAGACATTGATATTGTGGTACATCGTTACCGATAAAAGAAGGTTTTCTCCCTGAAATGTAGGTCTCGTCGATGCGCCCGAGATGTCGAGAAAATCAAAGTCAAGTCATGAAACAGCTTCAACACCGGCTTAGTCATATTTCCTATCCACAATGGGTTGCTAATGTGGTGCCTGTGCCTAAGAAGGATGGTAAAGTACGAATGACTGTAGATTACAGAGATCTGAGCAAAGCAAGTCCGAAAGACGATTTTCCACTTCCTCATATTGATGTTCGTTGACAACACCACAAAGATAAGGTTTCTCCTTCATGGATGGTTTCTCCGTTACAATTAGATCAAAATGGCTCCTCAAGACATGGAGAAGACTACTTTGTTACATTGGGGCACTTTCGCTACAAGGTTATGCCGCTCGATCAAGAACGCGGGCGCCACTTATCGCTGCCATGGTGACATTATTTCATGACATGATTCATCACGAGATAGAGGTCTACGTCGATGACATGATAGCTCGGTCACAGACTGAGGAAGAACATCTTGATCATCTACAGAAACTGTTTGATAGGTTGAAGAAGTATAGACTAAGATTCAACCCTAACAAGTGCACCTTTGGAGTCCGATCCGGTAAACTCCTAGGGTTTGTCGTCAGTGGAAAAGGTATTGAAGTTGACCCCGCCAAGGTTAAAGCTATTCAAGAAATGCCACCCCCTGCATCGAGAAGGAAGTCGAGGTTTCGCCAATTGAACTACATTGCCAGATTCATTGCACATCTAACTGCTACTTGTGAGCCAATCTTCAAGTTACTGAAGAAAGATCAAGTAGTGGAATGGAACGACGATTGTCAGATCGCTTTTGAAAAAATCAAGGAGTACCTACAAAATCCTCCTATCCTGATGCCGCCCGCTGAAGGAAGACCTCTTATCATGTACTTGACAGTGTTAGAGAACTCAATGGGGTGTGTGTTGGGGCAACATGACGAGTCTGGTCGAAAAGAGTCCTGTCAATATCAGCTTGGTGAATCCTGCTGAAGAGTTTCCAATCAGATGATTGAGGAATGGGCCTGTCAGTGTTCCCATAAACATATCAACCAACTCCCTATTGGACAAAGGTGGTTGAACTTTGCCTGCTAGATCTCTCCATTTCTGAGCATACTCTTTGAACTTCTCATCACGACCCATAGACATGCTCTATAGTTGCATGCGAAAGGTGCCAATTCAACATTGTACTCATATTGCTTGTAGAAATCATCCGCTAAGTTACCTGTGTACGGATATGGTCACTCTAGATGATAATACCACCCAATTGAGTTCCGACAAACTCTCTGAAATAATGAATCCACAACTTTCTCACCATCAGCAGGGTTGATCCAACATAGGACTTCAAATGCAGTTTGGACAAGAAATGCCATCATACTTGGCAAAAGTAGGAACCTTGAATTTGTGAGGAATCACCACACTGTGAACAAGACTCGATCATCAAAATTCAGCCCCGACATCTTCAGATTTTCCACAAAGATTCGATCGATCTTCAAGTTGTTTATTTGTCATCCTCATAAGAGTACCGATCATTCTCATAGTCTTCTTCATTCTTCCTCGGATCACATTGGTCTTCTTCGCTTCCCTTGACACTTCCCGCTTTTGACACTCCTTCGAGAACTATATCCACCGACCACCTTAGGACCCCTTTGTGACGCCTTCCCATGTTGAGAACACCAATGACCTTCTTCTTTTGTTGATGAGCTTCTTCGATCTTCTTGGCCTTGACCAAGCTGGTGAACATCTCCGAACTCGAGCATTCCGAGCCTGGAGATCTTTGACAATTGTCAAGAGCCATTTCGCTAAAATAAATAGCGAGAAAATGAGAAAACCGATCTTCAATGTACCGTATGAGATGTTATGCCATGATATGCAATGTTTATGCAAATGCAATGCAATGTTTTCAAGGACCTTAGGAATTTAAATTTGTTAAACAAACAGAACAAACATTTATTAGTTCTCTTTTATTCTTTTCTTTTAAGTACAAAAGATAATTCAAAAATAAAAGAACAAAAATCCTAAAGCTCTAGGTCTCCCATGGGAGCTTCCTCTTGGTGCCGAGGTAGGCGCTGATGTTTCTCCCGTGAAGTAGCTTGGTCAACTCTAGTACCTTCTTCTCGCCATAGCACCGAGATTCATGTATCCCTTTCTTAAGTTGAATCCAGATCTCTTCAAGTCTTCAAAATCAGAGGCATGTCGATGGAGAACAAGATAGGATTCGCCACCTATAGCAACAGTTCCATGATTATCGGTAACACGGTGTAAATGGCATCATGAGGTTTTTTGAGCTCGAGCTCGCACCCATTTGAGGTAAGGTTCCCAAGGAATGGAGTTTTGGTGCCCCAAAGTCTTGTCATCGCCTTCTTACCATGCCCTGCTGCAATGAACCTTCATCGTAATTCGAGATCGTGGTAGTAGTCAAACACAATATCTTGGAGAAGCATATCATGAGGACCATTTCTTCGAGCATAACCAAACCGACGAGAGCTAGAGAAGGGTTGTAAGTAATACCTCCCCTTATACCAATTAGTGGTACATTAACGAATTCTCCACAACGCTCAATGAATGTGAAGTCCTTTTGAGAGAAAAGACACCAACGGATATCTGAATGAGAGAGTGACATTATTTGAGACCACTTCAACCTTGCTCGTTCTTCAAAATCGATGCAGAAGGTGCGAAATAAACCACCTGGAAAGTAACGGTATGCAACACATTAGAGTTCCTTGTCTTTTGATAGTATGAGTGTGGAGAGAATGTAGGATGTCTCCAAGTAAAGTAGGCACTGGATTGCGAGTAAGCAATATCTTGATGGCGTTGACATCTATGAATTGATCCGAGTTAGGAAATAGAACCAAACCATAGATTAGCAAGGCCACAACGTCTTCAAATGCATGGAAACTCATAGCTTTGAGGAATTCTCGTGCTTTGTTAGGAACTTAGCTAGTAGACCCTTAACTCCACTTCTGGTTTCCCAATTGGCTTCAATGTCTGACCGCTTTAGATGTAATGCTGATGCGATGTCTTCATACTTAGGAGCCTTTTCTGGACCGGTGAATGGCATATGATCAAGAATAGGTATCCCAAGTAGCTTAGAGAACTCTTCCAAGGTAGGAACCAACTGATAATCTAGGAATGTAAAGCAATGGTGTTTTGATCAAGAACCTGAATAGACGCATCATATCTTCTTCAAAACCGAGATAACCAAGTCAAGCAGACAACATGTCTTTTGACAAACCGAGCATGATTGGGAATTTCTGAAACCAATTCTTTGAGCTGAGAAGGTATACCCATGTAGTTGATTCGGATAGTCTTTCTAGAAGCCATAATCCCTACAAAACAGAGCAAAGATAAATCCCTAGGTCCTTGAAATAGTTAGAAATGATAGGCAATGATATGATATCATGATGTCATGTTTAGCAAGCACAAACAAAACACACAATAGCCCTAGGTTTAAGGCTTGCATGAGGTATAGGTGTCTACCCTACCAAAGTTTGAGTGGGTTCATCCTGTCCTATAATAGTAACCGTGTTCTAGGAATCTCACATCATTGATCTTTCTCCTAGGCTTCATTTCAATACGACTACCAAGTGGTCGACCGAAAACATCCCAAAAGTCCGATCTAATGAGTGTAGCATCGAGTATTAGCCAACCTTAGTCTGCACCAAAGTCGGCCATCTCACTACCTTATAATGGCCAAGACGGGTCAATTAAGGTTCTAAAAGTTGAGTTAGTGTTGATGACACCACGCAGAAGGCAAATACTATCCTCAACTTGGAAATGAAGAGTATCAGACATCCAAAGTGTCACACTAACGTAGTTCTCATGTTCGACTGCTTTAAGATACTAACGGTCGCGACGATCTATTGCTACTTACCTAAAGGAAACCTGATCCGGTGTAGGATCCCCACAAGTATAGTACCCAAGCAACCCTTAAAGATAAAGCAAGCAAGTCAAGGTAAAAGAAGATGATCTAAAAATCCCTAAGGAATTCTCTTGTGGTGTCTCCCGCAGAGTCGCCGCTCGTAATACGTGAACTGATTTTGAGATTTTGTTTGTTTTATCGCAAATGTGCGGATAGTAAGAGTCACCACCGACTTTTCTTTTATCCAATTAAGGTGAAAGAAACAGAAAAGATTTTGTTAGATTTCTAGTAGAAGGTTATGAAAAGGGAAGGTATTAGCACTCCTTTTCCATCCGTAGTTATCTACGGCTTAGTTGCTCTTAGATCATTTAAAAAGTGCTTTATGTGTGTTTGACAAAATGTTTTGAAAAGGCATTTCGCTTGACTTTATAATGATTCATGTAGGAATGTATACAAAGTGTTGAAATGTTTCGCTTTGAAAGAGTTTGAACTTTGACAAAAGTGGTGGTGTAAAAAGTATTTTGTTTGAGCAAGCAACTAAAAGTCTTATTACCTACCGTAATGGTCGTGCGTGTTGTTTACGCCCTTAGGATAGTGCTATCCATACCATTAGTTGGTAGGTAACCCTATTCGCTGGATGTGGACGCTCGGTGACCGGATGTCATAGAAGGCAACTTGCAGAGCACCCCAGTACATTCGAAGAGACGATCATCACTTTTTTCGGAGGGCAAGATCATGTATCCGCACGCGGGTCCAAGGATCTTGTATCGGGATATGATGATATATATCAGGCAAGCTAGGATACCCCACGCTCGGACTGACCATTTAATCGAAGGCAACGAGAGAGAATTACCTGCTGTGCATGTGTGAAAAGAGTGAGTTAAATCAGATATGTTATCTTGCAATTAGAAGTGATCTATGTCCGCTTTCCATACACGCCTAATTACTAGCAATTTATGATGCGAAAAATAAATTGCTAAAGTGCTGAAAATAAAGTCCCACGCTATTACATGGCTTGGGCGCTACATAATAGAGCGGAAATTAAAAGTCCTAATTAGTCTATTACATCCCATAGGCGCTACATAATATTGAAATGAAAAGCGAGAAAAATCGTCTCAAACGTTACAACCCGTGAAGGTATACATAATCTGGAAAATACGAAAATTGCATAAGAGAAAAAATGTGAGTAAAAATATGATTTTTGAACGAGGAAAATATTTTAGATTAGTGATGACAATAAGATGATAATAATTTTTTGGTAATTTTCTCAATCGATTTCGATAATTAAAAGCAATTAAAAGTCAATTTAATGGTTAATTAGCAATTAATTAAAATATGCCAAAATATTAATTTTAATGTCAAAAATTAAATAAACATTTTTCCGATTAAATGCAAAAGGAAAATATTTTTGTGATTTTTAAATGCATGAGAAAAATATTTGAAGATAAATTAAATTGAAAGGAAAATATTAAGAAAAATAAGAAATAGAAAAAGTTAGTTTTCGTGAGTAAAAATTGTCAGAGCGGATTCGAACTCACGCCCTCCGCAGAAATTACTCACACGCTACAATCGAGCAAGGGCCTTTTGGTGTATTGAACTGGAAACAATGGTTTAAAAGGGTGTGTCATAATTATAATTCAAACACAACAACACGCTGGACCCCAGCCAGGATGGACGAATCGAACGCATGGAAGAGCCACGCAAGCCTCGCCGGTCTCCGATGACCAAGCTAACGACGCCGAGCCTAGCTCCGGCCGCCCTCTCCGACGAGTCCAAACTTCAAACCCGCAAAATACGCAAAATAAAAGACAAAGAGGGACTCACCCCTAATCGAGGCTACGAACACGATGGTGGTGTCCGCTGTCTCGAAAACTCTCAGACACCGGCTCGAATCAAACAGCCCAAATGCCCTCACAATGGTGGTTTGTGTTTTCTACGCCTAAGCTCACATGAGATGCATCATTCATGATCTAATGAATGTCCCGAATCCATACAATCAAAAGAAAACATTAATAACGCATGGATTAAGAAATCGAAATCAAGCAAAATACCAAATCGGAGTGAGCTATGTAGCACAATCGAGATGATTTGACTTGTGTAAAGGCTGGAACGTTGTTGGGATGTCCAGAACACAAATGAGTGCTTGAAACAACTTGAAACTTGGTGAAAATCCAAAATCGAAATTGCCAACTTTGTGAAAAAATTTGGAATTTTAGGGTTGCTTCAAGATGCTAGGTTTCCTCCTTTGGTCTTGTGAATGCAATAGGTATTTATAAGGCAATAGTTTGAAGCAAAAAAAGAAAAAGATATGCTCTTGAATGCAAAATAATTTCTCTTCAAATCAAATCAAATCTTTTCAAAATTTGATTTTTCCTTCCTTGCATGAGCTAGCACAATTTGGCAAGTTGTGTGGGCTTCCTTGGTCCTCAAGCTTGATAAAACCAACCCAACTTAAATTATACCTGTTTTCATATTTTATTTAATTTAAATTTGAATTAAATGCTTTTAAATTCAAAAATAAATCAAAAATAGAAAGTGGTCGTGGAAGGCATCAAGTGGTCTTAAATAATATTATGATCAAGTTTGGATCATAAAATTATAGGCCCATTTAGAAAAAATTGGATTTTGTCGATATCTCTTTGTGTAATTCTTCAAAATGCCCAACTTGTGCAAGGTGTATTTTGCTCAATTTTTAACATTTTTAGTGTTCTTGGACTTTTAGAAAGCTCTAGATGTCCTCTCGAAAGTAGAGAAAGTTATGATCGGTCAAAGTTCAGCTTGACTTTTCTAGAAAACCCTAATTTGGAAAGTTTGACTTTTGATCAAATCTTGAGTTTTCTTATGAATCATGATCAACCCTTGATCAAATGATGAATTTATCAAAAATATGGATGTTGAAAAAATCATGAAGTTTGATCGTATGTTGACCATGCCTGACTTTTTGTCCAATACAACCGACAACCATCCGAGCAATTATTTGAGGAAACTTGACTTGAGGGGCTTGAAACTTGTCATGAGATTCTTTGAAGCATATGAGGAGGCATGATGACCATTGGAGATGTTGGAAGTCCATTTTGATTCGAGAATTGCCAAACCCTAGTTTGGGTTGATTATTCAGAGAGGTTTGTCCGACCAACCTTGAGGAATCTTGAGTATGGATATGTGAAATGTATGAGGAGTAGAGGGCAAATTTTGGGATATGACAAGGTCGAGGATTAACACCAAACAAGATAGGGAACCCAATGAAAGACCATACCAATCTTTTCCAAATGGAAGGTCAAGGATTATCACCAAACAAGATGGGAACCCAATCTAAAAGACCATACCAATCTTTTCCAAATGGAAGGTCCAGATTAATACTCAAACAAGACGGGGAACCCATCTAAAAGACCATACAAGTTGTCTTCCGACAACAGTATTGATCAACACCCAAAGCAAGACGGAAAGCTATCCATATTCTCGCCAAATATCTACCCTAGAATAGCTGTGACTAAGGTTTATTCTAACTCTCTTATTATCAACAAAGAACTACGTAGTCTCATCATGCTCGACTCAGCTTTCCTAGATGGCATCTTTAAGCCCATCTCCACTATTTTCATATCTCTACCTTTCGAATGCCTATATTTGGTTAAAAACCAACACGAACCATTAGCTTCATCATAGACAAACCATGGTCTAACGAACGGCTCATTCCCCAAGATCGTTCTCTCCTGATGGCATCTTAAGCCCAGGGCCAACTTTCATACCCTAAAATTTTCCCTCTTACTTCTCAAGACATTTCACATATCCATACTCAAGGATTTCACAAGGGTCGATCAGACAAACCCTCTCCTAAGTAGTTAACCCAAACTAGGGTTTTTCCATTCTCAAATCAAGGTGGGCTTCTAACACTTCAAGTGGTCATCATGCCTCATCATATGCTTCAAACAATCTCCATGTCAAGTTTCAAGCCTTACAAGTCAAGTTTTCAAACAATCGTATGGTCGAAAATCGCTTATATTGGACAAAAGTCAATTGTGGTCAACATACAATAAACTTCATAATTTTTTAACATCAATATTTTGAAGTGATATTCATCATTTGATCAAGGGTTGATCATGATTCATCAAGAAAAGTCAAGAATTGATCAAAAGTCAAAGTTTCTAAATTGGGCTTTCTCAAACAAAAGTCAATGTAACTTTGACTAGCATAACTTTCACATACTTTATCAAAAAATTTCCACCATACTCATTTTTAAGAGAATTCAATTCTCTACAACTCATGTCTCACAAGCTTGGGCGTAAAATGCTTCATTTGGAAGTTATGGATCAAAATATTATAGGTCCTTTTAAAAGTCAACAAAAAGTCAACTATTTGTAAAGAAGTGTTAATGAGCATGGAAACTCCAATGAAGATGAAACCAAAGAGGCATTTTAGAGGACATCTTGAGCTTAAAAATTCAAGAACACCCAAAATGATATAAAATTGAGCAAGTAACACCTTGCACAAGTTGAGCATTTTTGAGGAGGTGCACAAAGAGAAATACTTGACAAAACCAAAATTTTGCAAATGGGCCTAACTTTTCTTGATTCAAACATGTTCCTTAGTGAATTGAACTCTAAGCCCAAGGCCACGAATTTATCTTTATTTTTATTTATTTTGGATTTTAATCATTTAAAAGCCAATTTAATTAAAATAAAAGATAGAAAATCAAAAATTAATTGTAAGGTGGATTTTCTCTCATACTTGAGGACCAAGCAAGCCATTTAAGTCATTAATTTTAAATTGCATTGATTAGAAAAGGAATTGAATGAGATTTGATCAAAAGGCAATATTTGGTTTCATTCCAAATCAAATATTTTCTCATTGATTGGCATATAATTTCTTCAATTCTTGACCTAATTCTATCTCTACTATAAGTACATGATGCATCCAAGCACAAGGGATTTAATTTCCTGGCCTCAAAGAACCCTACCAAGCATCAAAAATCCGTGGATACAAGGAAGTGGCAGCCGTTTTCACCTAATTCAATCAATTCTAAGCATTCCAACACATTCCCGAGGTCCTCCGATCGCTTCCTTCAGATACTCACAAGTGCTTAGTACCACAAAATCAAACTCACGATTTTCACACTTTCTCTTTAAAATCGATTTGCTTTCATGTATATTTAATATGTTTTGATTGTTTGTTTGTGTTTAGAATAAGTTTCAAGCTTATCCGATTGTTTAATTGAATCTTAGATGCAGAATCGTGATATGCCATGGTTAGGTTTCTCGACCTTTGAATTAGGATCCTTTGATTCGTGCAAAATTGGACCAAATGAGGGCACCATCATACCGAGAACAAAGTTTCCAATCGAATCCATGGCCTTACCTTTAATTTATATTCTGCTTTCTAAGATTTTGAATGTTGTAGGACTTAGATGGAAAATACTAAAGGCTTTGCTACGTCAAAGAACCGTAGGTAAAACTGGTTCAAAACAAAGAAGACGCTAATTTTGATTTCGGCTTTTGAATATTTTAAAATTTTGTTTTATTATTTAATAATTTATTTCGCTTACTAACACGATATGCAGTTTTTGGTTCAGGTAAGGCAAAGACACGTGTGGGAAGAAGGCCTCGGTTCGAACCTCATCGCCACAAATCTTTTTAACACTTTGCAAAACTAATATAATTTTTTATTTTCACATTATTTTCTCTTTTATTTTAATTTCTTTTCAAACAATTTTCTAACACATCAAAAATCACAAAAATAATTTCTTTTGCATTTAGGATAGAAAATGTTTATTTAATTTTTGGCATAAAATTAATATTTTTGCATGCATATTTTAATTAATCATTAATTAACCATAAATTGACTTTTAATTACTTTTCCTTATTAAAATCAATCCGTAAAATTCCCAAAAATTATTTTATCATCTAATTAGGATTACTAACCTAAAACTTTTTCCATACTCAAAAATCTTTTTTTACTAACATATTTCCTCTTATGTGAATTCTTTCTTTTCTCGATTATTATGTATCCGCCTGTGTTGTAATAGTTAGATTAACTTTCTCGTTTTTTTCCAATATTATGTAATCGCCATGGATGTAATAGTTTTAATTAGGGTTTACTTTCCGTGACCCTATATTATGTAACACCCCAAAGCCATGTAATAGCGTGAGGATTTACTTTTCCGTGACTTTACTCCGAATTTACTTTCCGCACCATATAAACGCTAGTAAGTAGGCGGTATGGCAAGATAAAACGAATATAGATCACTTATAATTTCAAGATAAAATTATCTCAATCCAACACACCTCTTCACCACGCACCCCTAGAGTATTCTCTCTTGCCTTTCAATAAATGGTCAAGTCCCGAACGAGGTATCCTAGCACCATTGCTCACGAATATATCATCATAGTCTTTCGAATTAAAGATCATAGTCCCCACGGGCTCACGAATACATGATCTCGCCCCTCTGTTGCCTACTTAAAAGTGATGATCGTCCTTCTGAATGCTAGGATACTCCTACAAGTTGCCTTTATGACCATCCGACGTCCTTCGAATGTCCTCTTACATCCAATGAATAGGGTTACCACCAACCAATAGTATGGATAGCACTATTCTAAAGGAAAGTAAAATAACACGGAAACGACCGCTCGAGTAGGTAATAAGACTTTTAGTTGCTTGCTCTATCAAAATACTTTTCACACCTCACACTTTTGTCAAAGTTAAAACACTTTTCAAAAACTAAACATTTCCAAACACTTCAGATACATTCCAAAGATGAATCATTAAGTCAAAGCAAAATGCCTTTTCAAAACATTTTTCAAATAAACACACGTAAAGCAATTTTAAAGTGAGCTAAAGTAACTAATAGCCCGTAGATAACTCACGGATGGAAAGGGTGCTAATACCTTCCTTTCATAACCTTCTCCCTTACCTTTAATCTAACGTTCTTTTTCTGCTCTTTCACTTTCCTTAATTGGATAAAAGAAAAGTCGGTGGCAACTTTGTTATCCGCAACATTCATGTATCAAAAGCAAAACAATCCAAAGTCAGCTCTTCCAACCAGACACAAACTACCTTATACTGAAGGATCCACCAACACTTTTCATACAAAGTGGCATGATAACCCTCACATCGATGTGGTCGCTTAACAGCGTAAAGCCCTCTGGAACCATTTTCAACCATACCACCACGAGCCAATTCCCATCAATACGATGTTGGCGAACCGCATATCCAACCTACACCAACTTATCAACCACAATCACAGCCGATATTGAGGAAATGGATGAGGAGCATGTCGCTTTTCCCTCTCGCTATCTCGCTCGTGTTTTGTTTGAGGTCGATGCATAGCCAAACACCCGCCCATTTGGTCATTCCATTGCATAAAATAAATAAGTTGCTTTAGGCCAATTAATGCTGGCTCTTTATACGCCTTTATGACCGACGTGGTCAATCAAATAAAGAGTTTCACCCCAATAATCCAAAGAAGAAAATGTAATCGTCCATGGTCCTTCTCGTTTTGCAACCGTGCTAAATGCCACTTTTTCTCAAGATGGAAGCCTTTTCGATGAATGTTTCAATTTCAAGACAGAGGGGCCCCGTGGGCCATG